>VZZY01005658.1:242665-444754 GCA_013400335.1 Eurystomus gularis
CACTCTTGAGTGAAAAATAATGAAAAATGCCTCTTCGGGACTGAAAATGCAGTTTCATTTAGAAATGGGGAAATGAAACGTACTGTAACTTGGAAAATATTCATGGCAAATGTTTCAATTTTTCGTGTGTCCTTGTTCCTCCTGCTTTGTTTTTTTTTTCCCTTGGCAAGAGTGCCTGTCTGGGAACGAATTTATCATTTATTATGAGAATCCTCTTTCTTTAAGGGTTAGAGGCTTCAATTTCTGTGGAAGCAGTTCAGGTGCCCAAATAGCTGTGATAAAGCCATCAGAGCCACATGCATGTATGCAAGCCTTCTAGACAGGCCCAGATAGTACATATACACATCTAGATGTATCAAAAAATGGCATTTGAAGCTTATTTTTAGGCAGCATTTTTCTTCTGAGTCAGGTCAAAATAGTTGCTCTTTACAAAGACTTTTGTGTCATCTGAGAGGCTGGTGAGTCAGGCTTTGTTTTTCTTTTAAATGCTATTGCGGGAAAAAAAAGCTCCCTGCTTACTCTGACCAGCTTTGTCTACACTCTCAGTTACATCTAGCTTATCTACTCTGGGAAGTAGACAGGGCAATGTCCTCTGTAATGTTGGGTGTCATGCTTTCAGTGGGATTTGTGAACAGTGTGGGTAAGAAGGTCACACAGCAGCATTTGTGCCTTGGGAATAAACCGGAAATAGGGAAAAAGAAGTGAACAAAAATGTGTCTAAGAGGAGGCCTATGTTATTCCATTTATTCAGCCAACTTTGAGCAGTTCAAAGAGAACTGATAAAGGTCTGTTTCTAAAGGTCTATTTCTATTCATTCATCAACTGTTTCCTCATAAAATAACAAAACCAATTCAGTGCTACTTAGTAATAAAGGAGGGCTCTGTATGGAGGACCTTATGTTTATACTGTGATTTAGACTTTGACCAGATGACAGTTTCTGTGTCTCCAGTTCAGAACATGCATTTCCTCGTAGGACTCAGAGTGAACAGAGATGTAAAGATGTAAAGAATTGAGAAAGAAGAAATGGAGATAGCTCTGGAGGCTTTGAAAAGGTGGGAGATGTGTAAAGGTAAACAAAGTTTTGCATATTTACTTGTGTATGATATTTGCTAACTTTCCATTCAATATGTTTGCTATGCAGAATATAAAGCCTAGGCGATCTGATCAAATTACTACTTTTCAGTATTAAGTTCTCCAAATGGATTCCTCATTTTCAAAGAAATGTAGGTTCTGCGCACCTGTACCACTTTAGAAAGAAGCCACATCACTCAAGTGAACGGTAACTGTGGGACTGTAACTCAGTCCTTCCTTCTGAAGAGAGACAAAAGTCTATTCCCTTTGAGTTAGATGGGTGCAGTGAGGTGTCTGGGTACAGCTCTGTCCTGAAATAACACCAAGAATTGTTTTTCTTTCATTTTTCTTCCAACACCAGGGATTTATATTGGTTTTCCTTTCCTTTTGTTGCTAAGAAGAAAAACCCTGAAATAGAACGCAATGGAAAGCCTTGTGTCTTGCTAGTTTTGCTCTCCTTAAATTGTATATACTGTTGTAGTCTAACCTGAGAGCTTCCTTGCATTTCTGACAAGGAGCCAGAGACCTCAGCTGTTTTTCAAATTGGCAGGCACTGAGTAACTTGTAGAGAAAGTGAAGTGCTTGTTCTTGCTTACATGATTTATTATTATTTTTCCCAGTCATTATGAATTGAAATAAGCCATCTGTTATAATAACAGTGCACTAAGAAGCATGGCTTTAACTAGGAATAGAAACAAATGTCACATGAAAATGAGTTTGGGGATCCACATATACATTCAAATTAGATAGCACAATAATAGCAGCAATGGATATGTACATAAAACTTGCCTTGTGAGAATATTTACTGTTGTTTTCCAAGTGAGACACAGTAGGCTGCTACCATTTTAAATTGATAAAAACAATCTATTCACTTGAAAAGAATAAATTTTATTCACTGTCCTTCATTAGTAAATCTATGTATTGTTGGATTAATAAGGCAAGTAAATCTTAAATTGGATACGAAGTATGTTTTCCTTTATCATTTTAGATCGGTATTAAAGTCATTTCCAAAACAGCTTTACAATAACTGAAAAGCACTAAAAATCTCAAAAGCCTTTTGACCTGAAAATGTTTTTACAATTGCTCATTAAAAGTAATCTACAAAACAAATTGCTGTGTCTTTGAGAACAGATCTTAACTCTCCTGCAGAGCTCAGCTGGATGGTCTATTCTTTGGGGGGTTTTGTCATGCTCCCTTGACTGTTCTTTGAAAGGTTTATACTTGACACTAAAATAGGACTAAGAATTTTATCACTGTTGTACTTTTTCTCACTTTTTGCAATTATTTACATAATCATATTTTATACATTAAAAAAAATTCTAAAATGTGTTCTAAGGATGCAGGTTTCACAAGCACCATTACATGTCACAATGCTGAATCCTATCTCCCCAGTTGCTATTTGCCAATTGTTTCTTCATGTCTGTCTTTGCTTTTATTCTTCCAACTTACGTAAAATTTCTTTAGGTCAGAGTAACATTTGATCTGTGTTCATGAAGCATCCTATATGGAGAGATCACCAACAGTTTAAAGGTCTATTTTAATATAGCAATACAGAAGGGTTGTGAGATCTTGTACAATAAACATCTGCAATGCTTGTAAATTAAGCTCCCTGCTAATAAACTCTTTGGGTGCCTAGCCTCTCAGGATGGGCTTTTTTCAGCTCTGTATGAGGAATCCACGCACTCAACTCTGCAAGGGGTAACAGAAGGGAGAAATGGGTGCAACATGAATTTAAAACCTTGAGAAGATGGCGTCCTATTGAAGACCTGAGGAAAGACCTTGTATTTCTTTTTTTTTTTTCCTTTTTAAACATGGCCTGTAGAGTATTAGAAAAGGAAGCATGGGGTCAATTCCTTCATCTGGCTAAGGGAATTGTAATCCATGCCTTTCTCTCCCTTTTGTTAAGTAAGATAAAGCCTGAAGCTAAACTTCCAACTGCAGGTATGTCATGAAATGTAAATGTTCCCTAAGTGATTTACAAAAGATTACAGAAAAATTCTGCAGCAGAGCCAGTAAGTGCAGGATGTTAAACAGGAGACTTATCTTTTCTCTCTCATGTTTGAATTTGTCATTTAAATAAATGGGAATTTTTACTTAGAATTCACTAGAAAAAAAAAAAAGTGCCCCAGTTTTTTTGTTCCCTAGCACCTTATAGTTTTGGGGGTTTTCTCAAGTAATGGATTTCTGTTAACAGTCCTGTTTTTAGCTCAGGGTCCTTATCAAAATATGCTAGATCTTGTTGTAAACTTCTGAAAAAATACCAGTATCTGACAACTGAGACTGAGGTCTGCATTGAACTTGGTGAAAGGTGTTGAGGTCCTTTCCAACCATAATGATTCTGTGATTCTGTGAAATTACACTGGTCAACAGCTTATTTTAATCAGGATACCCCTAAAAGCAAGCAGACCACCTCGTCTCACCATCACAGGTATGGCAGACTTTTTCTTTTTCCTAGACTAGGAACCTAGGTGCCTGTGCAACACATAATGCTTTTACCATCAGATGCTTTATGTGATTCCTCTCCATTATTTATTCTGAAGAAGAAACAGCCTCTAAGGAGGCTCTCTTTCCTTTTTTTTTGTGAGTCAAGGGATGTGCGGTTAGATTCAAAGTGACTGAAGAGAAATTAGAAGTCGTCTTCCTTTAACACCTATTTGCAACTGACAGTTGAAATGGTCTTTCAGACAACACAACCTTTTTCCATAGGAAAGCCCTCCTTGGTAGGAGAGATGATGGAGCATCCTACACATGGGCAGCAGATGTAAAAATACTTCTCATGATGATGTCCTTCCCTTCTGATTAGGCATATGGACATTCGGAAAGGGATGCATGGACCTAAGATTGGATTTAACACATGGAAATAAGTCCATCTTCTTTTTTTTTAAAAGTACTTAACATGTACCAGCAAGTTTGTTGAACTGAAAGCAGTAATTCTGACCTTAAAATGATATACTGTATTTTAATTGTGAAATGACCTGAAGAGTAAAAATTAGTAAGGACATGTTAGCACAATATGATCAGATTATTTCAGAAGAGCACACTTGGAAAATGCGTGTCATTCATTATATAATCTGCACAGATTCAGCTCACAACTCAGATCTTCAGGTATTTTTTCCTACTAAATTTTGGGTTGATAAGTCATAGACTCACAGAATGGTTTGAGGTAACAGCCTTTGCTCTACTTGAGAATGGGAAGTAGTTTACTGCAGTGGTGAAAGGATGAGATATTCAAGGTGCTTGAGTATCTTTTGAAAAGAACTTATGTATACATAGATAAATAGATTATATTTTCCCTTGAAAACTATTTATTATCTGTATGTTGAATATCCACAAGTTAATTTGGCAAACACCCATATGCACACATACAGCCATATGGAAATCGTTAAGGGAGAGAATGAGAATCACTTACACAGAGCATGCACAAAACCAAAATGATCTCAGACATGGGAACCCATACAGTAAATGATAAGCCAGCCTTCATAACCCATAACCAGTTTCTGGTCCTGAGATTGAAAGCAGACTGTAGGGGTTATTGTCAATTGTAGGGCTTCCCTTCAAATGCGGCTAAGATTTGGTAACCTCAAAATAAGTTAGTCATCCCTCAAGTGTGTACAACTCCCTGCACATACACACATTCTGTGTCCTCCAGACCCTTCTAAATTAATGGAAATTCTTGGAATGGAAAGGGGACCTTAATAGGGCATTGCTGTTGTACCTCATTGTTAGCTATCACGCTATTATATTAGACATTCATCTTTTATCCTTGTTCAGCTCCAGTAATAATGTGTCATCTAAGACTCCTGACTCTTAATTAGAAATCATACTGCTATTCCTCACCTCGCTCTGCTATGCCCTGCTGTGACTTTTCTGTCAGTCTGCTCTTCCCTGTGATATGATACAAGGTGGGGGAGCACAGGGGTTAATGCAATTATTTACATATGGTAATGCAGTGTATAGCAATGAATTAATAAAACAGTTTGCAGCATTTCAGAGCTAAAAAACAATTAAATATCTCATCACTGATTTTACTTTTAAACTTTACGTTCCTTGAACAATTCCAATGTCACTGGGTTTTTTTTGCTTTGTTTTTTTTGGGTTTTTGTTTGAGAACAGTATGCAATCAGGCTGGATTTGGAGGGACTGGAAGATGGTAGATATAAAAAATATTGCTTTAGAGTTCCTTTTGTAAATTTAATGGCTTGTTTATGAAGTTAGGTATATAAATTTGTCTCCCCTTAAAGTTTCACCCCTTTCCACATTTTCCATTTCTCCAAAGTGGTCACAGTACAAATCCAAAGAAAGAATAATATATGGTTACCCTTTTGAAAATAACTGCAAGTATTAAGTGCTGAGTGCTATCTATGGAGAATCCAGACCTACTGGAGTAAGAAGGAAAATTAACTTGACTTGCAGGAAGCCAGAATGCCACCCACAGACATGCCTGATTGCCAGACAACACTGGGTTCCTGCTGTCCAAAAATCACTGTCATCTCTGATATCCGACATTGGTCAGTCAAAATGTAAGACACTGAAAAAGCCAGACCGTTAGCTCATGCAGAATGGTGTCACCCTGAGAGCAATTATACAATGATGATTACAGCAGCTGAGGAACTAGATACATGATTTTGCATGTACAGTACACATGTTGTTTTCTGTATATTTATGGCTATACCTTTGAGGAAACTGATTTGTAATATAAATATTTATGCACAATAATGATTTTAATAAGCAATTACATTCATTATTTAAATATTTTCATAATTGCTCTGCTCATAAAAATGAGCACTAAAAAAGAACATCTGATAATATTATGCCATTATTCCTAATAACATCTCATCCAAAGACAAATTAATGTTCTTTTTGATACTGTTAATTTAAAATCTATCAGATTGTAACTGCAAGCAAAGACACATAGTATCCAAATGAAAGTTGTAATGGAAGGGAATGAATCCCAGAGCTTAGAGCATGTTCTTATCAGTTACAAGCACCAGGCAATATAGAGAGAAAGAGATAGAAGAGGGAATCAATAGTCTTTTAAGGCTGTTTTCAAAATGAAGGAGCATACGTGGATAGAAACATATTCTATGATGGAGTTTATATTAAGGGTAATGCTTTACTAAGTATTTAAGGCAAGAAAATAGGAAAAAAATGTCCTACTTGCTTTGTGAATCAAAATGACAGTATCTCAGTATGGCAAACCTGATTCAGGTCATGGTGAAATTTACTCTAACTCGGACATCATGAGAAAACATCAGGAACAATTCAGTCCTCTGCACTCACTCCCCTAACTGGCTGATTATACTTCCAAATGAGTGAGAAACCCAGACAGCTTCTCAGAGCAGCAAATATCTCAAGATTATATTCTCAAGCCATCCTGGAGACATTCCTAGCCCAGGTGTGAGACAGAATCTGCCTCACCAGTTTTTTCAAGCTTGGCTTGACACAGAATCATAGAATGCTTTGGGTTGGAAGGGATCTTTAAAGGTCATCTAGTCCAGCCCTCATGCAATGAGCAGGGACATGTTCAATTACATCAGGTTGCTCAGAGCCCTGTCCAGCCTGACCTTGCATGTTTCCAGTAGAGCTGACTGTGTTGTGGCACTGGCTTAACAAAAGCACAGTGTATCTTTTTTTGAAGATTTAAGAACCTATCAAGAGTGCCCTGGCTGAGTACCACTCGACAGCAAATGGCTCTCTGCAGACAGAAAAGCCCAAAAGTGATGCTGCATCTGAGGAATGGTTGAGGGGTGGCAGGAGAAGAGGGAGCGGTCTTTAACAAGACCGTATCTATTGGATCAGGTCACTGGATCTTCTGCACACTGTGACTTGAGTATATATGAATGGTAATGGATTTGCCTGGAAATATAATTTCTTCTTCTTCAGCTTGATTTTGCCATATCTTAGATTAATAAATATCAGAACTGTGGTAATAACAGAATTAACATTGCCAATTTAGATCAGAATGAACACTGCCCTGAAAAGAGTCCAAAGCAAACAAATTTACGCTGTGTTCAGAAACCTGTCAGAAAGAGGTTGGAGTGTACATTAGTCCTTAGCAGAAGTGACTGCAAAGTTTATCCATCATAGTCTAGTCCAGGGTTGCTGAAGTCACAAGAATTTATGGAAAAGAAGGAAGGGGCCCATAGGCATACGTGAGGCAGGGTTCCATTTTTCAGCAGAGGAATGCGGTCACTTAAACTAAGAAAAAAAACAATAAACAAAGCCAGGCAGTGACAGCTATTAAAGTTCTGAATCATTACTGTTCTGAATGCAGAATAAACAAGTAGTATTATTTAGTATGCAATAGGTAAGTATTTGTGAGTTGTTTTCAGTGATGCTGAAGCTAAGGAATTACATCTTGGTTCAGAGCCATGCAGTCATGATAAGAAACACTGAGTGAAATCCCAGCCCAAATGAAATTAATGAGACTTCTACCACTGGTTGCAGCTGGATGAGAATTTAATGTCTTTTTCCCACCAAGAATCTTACACTGTAAATTAATTTCTCAACAGTCTAATACTGTCTCTCGTTAGAACACATCTTGTCACATTTGTATAGGGGGGCCACTCTATACTCGCTCTATACTTTACTCACAGTAAAACGGCCTGAATGTTGAAAACTGTGAGGCATTCTCACACATTGAACAGTTCCTTAGGACTACAGAGCTAAAGCTAAGCAGGGAAATTTATCTGCAGTCTGGCTTCACTGGGAAGTTCCAATTATCTGCTCTGAATGTTGGTATAACCATGTGTCTCCTTCTCCCTTTAGTTCAGATTTGTAAATGCAATGAAATCTTCCATGGTTTGTTCTGAGAAAGGAGAATTACTATACTTTTATGGCAATGTAATTGCTCTATAATAGCTAATAATGATGCATCTGCAATATCATAAGCACAGCGTTATAAAACCCAGTGCAAACAATTAGATCCTCTGTTATATCTCAGAAAGTTATTTCAGAAATGGTATGAGGTTCAGTCATTCGTGTAGACAGACGCTATTTTACATTTGGTAATGTAGTGAAGAAGACAGCTTATCTAACCCTTTACAGTCACAGTCAGATGTTTTAGAAGGTCTGTCAAAACAAAACCATTGTAAAAGCTACCTACAGCTTTGACATGAAAAGCAAAGAAAAAGAATGAGAAGATAACTGAATGGGGGAAAGCAGGCCTTCCTGGAAAACAGATGGCACTTACACATTTACTAACATCTTTTGAGTTAACAGCTCTGTTGCTTTAAATCTCGTACTGCAATTTGAGACCCACTGCCTTTGAGGACTAGGACAGTAGTTGGCTCCTATGCAACATCCTGTATGCTCAGGTCCTGGACTACACTAGTCTAGTTGCAGGACAGTATCACAGAAAAGTTTTCATTAGGAAACTGAGTTGAAATGGACTGGAAACACAGGGACTGTTAATGAAGTCTCAGGTATATGGCAACGGCATTAAGAAATTGTCATATACTGTTTAAATTATGCCCTGCTTGCAAAATCTCTTACTCTTTTTGAAGACTTCTATGGAAAAAAAAAAGGCAATTAGCCTCTATAGGCCTCAGAGGACAGCTGTAGATTTAGCCTTTATTTTCTGCTTTGCCTTGGGGAAATATTCTATTGACTGCAGATGACAGCTACACTACAGACCAAAATTCCTCATAAATCATGCTGTAAGTTAAGTGTCTGCTTCTTTGTTTGCAACCACCTTCTAAAACCCTGCTTTCTTGAAGGACACTACCTTTCCCACAGCCACAGCAAGCGCTGAGCAAAAGCAAGCTGCCAAGGGGTAAATATGACCATGCTGCCTCTCAGAAAGGCACGTGGGGAGCAGAGGCATATTTCACTAAAGATAATTCTTCCCTCTGCTGGAAAAGTCACATACTTCAAGGGCTGTCCCACTTTCTGAGCAGATGTCCTGCTGTCTCTAGAAAGCAGCTGTCTCTTCTTTTCTTTGAAAGATGATCATTTAAAAATGCTTCTTGTCTTTACAATGTGGGTGGCTTTACTTGGCACATACAAGCTCATTTAGACTATTCACTGACTCAAAGTATTTATTTTTGGTACCTGATTTATAAACTGCTCCCTAGAAGCTTTTTATATAAAGTTATATCTATTAGCATGAGAAGAAAAATTCTGTCCTCCTACAAAGTTTTTCCATTGTGAGTCTTTCTGGCTCCAACACAAAAAGATTATTTTTAAGAAATCCCTTTGCTATACAACCTCTTCTGAATTGATCTTCTAGTGCTGGGACTCCTGTAAATTCGGATGGAACATTAACATTACACATTAAATTCTTTTAAACTGTCTGATATTATAATTCTTGTGATAGAGCATGTCTGTAAATCCCGCCTTGTCCACTGATATGACATGCTCAGCCTTGCCTTTCTAGGTAGATGGACTTGACATAGGATTTATCACATGGGTTTCTTTTTTTCAGGGCAGTCTGAACACTGGGTTGATATCAAGCTTAGTACAGTGGAGTCAAAGGGCAAGCTTTAGTGTTTGAAAATAGGCCATTTATGGTTCTGCAGGGCTTGCCTGGCCTTCACTTGCCATTCAATGAGGATATAGACCTCCTACATGTCACATATCATTACTGCTGTAGCATGTGGTATGCGTATGGTGCCTACCTACAGTCCACTGAATCCAGCCCTGACTGTCGAACATAACAAATCAGCAAAGGCAAGTAACAGTTTTCCTTTGCATAGCTTGAAAGTCTTCTTTGTGCCTTACTTAATGAATTATCTATTGGTAACCACATTCTATTCATGTATCTGCCATTTACTTTGGCTTGTTGTTACTTTGTAAACTCAGAGCATTCCCAAACATTGGCAGCTACACGTCTTCAGGCTGCCTATCTCTCAGTGATAAGTTTATTCATTTTCTCAGTTTGTACCACAGCACCAAAAACATCTTGTAGAGGCCTTGACACAGAAAGTTCTGCTTGATGTGATAGGATTGGTGCTTATTGGTCGCACTCAAGTTCTTATTAAGATGGCCAAAGACAATAATTAGAGCTGACATTCTTAAGGCTTTTTATTGCCTTGTTTAAGCCTGATGCTGGTATTCCTGTCTCTCTTACTCTCCCTATTACTTTTCTGGAGAAGCAGCTGTAACCTATGTCCAAATGCCTTTCCTATCCTTATTTAAAAGGACTTCATAACCGTCAGGTCAGATTAAAAGTTTTGTGTTTTCTACATCTGCACTCCCGAGTAAGAAAAAGATACTAAGGAGGGGGAAATTGAATAAAACCCAGAAACAGCAAGAAATAGCAATAGCGTGTTCTCCAAGCAGTATCTCCAGTTATTCATTCACTTTAATTATTTCTCATCTTCACCTATCTTGACAACCTGTGAAATGAAATTCTTGAGATGATGCAGCTTCTTTTTTTTGCATTTACATTTTGTCTATTTTAGAAAATTATGCATTGCAGAACAGAATATTTGCTAGTTAGCAAGAAAAATCATTTGTCGTACTGTAATTTCACATCATCCATTAGTCAGTAAAAATGATTGGCAATGCAATTTTCTTTGCAATAAAACTAATTAAAATTAACCTCATTATCTCCTGTTCAGATACTCCTAAAAGCAGAACTTGAGACTTTTCTAGCAAACAGGCCATTAAAAGGAAAAAAAAACAGACATATGACATGTTAAAGATGATATTTGAATACATGAAAAATATGAGTGGAAACTGGCTTTAGAATGACTATTTCAGTTAGGAAATTATTAAAAGAAATAGTCTCCCCTTTTAGGTAGCCCTCATGCATTTCTTCTGGAGAATTAGCAGACCAGTTTTAGCCAATTGTAATAGCATAATATGTCAGCTAAGGAGGAGGTAAATTTATGATTTCTCAACAAGTACATGTGACTTTGCCTTTGAAATGGAGTAAATTTTTTTAGCAACTGGCGGTGCTTTCTCTATTGCATCATCAAAATCAATATTGTACAGAACTGTTTGAGAATGTTCTTAAAGGTTCTATGACCAATTCCCTCTCATGTCTAAGATAGAAACATCATAAATATAGTATTAGTAGTATCAGGTGGCTGGGTGCCATGACATCTGATAAACTTCAGTTATTTTTCACTTTCATACTCACCAGTTTGTTTCCTGATGATGTGGTAGTATTCCAAACTTCAACAGAGCTCAAAAAAGCTGCAGTAAAAACTTCATAGGGAAAAGAAAATGGGAAGAAATAGCCAGAAAAATATGTTTGCATCTTTAATGGGGAATATATCCATCACGTCACTCAGCCTACAGCATAAGATAAAACCAAGAAGTGGGAAGTGTGTTGCTGGTAACCGATAACCATTTCTTGGGTGAATCAATTACAACTAGTGGAATATTTAATCTTAATGCAATACCCACTAAGAAACAGTCTAGATTAGTAGGACTGGTTATCCCCAAGGTTATATAAATAGCTTGTTCAAATAACTCTGTATATTTAGCAGCACCTCTGTAATGGTTTATTACTTGTACAAAAAAACTCAGGGGTGTTCAGTGTCACAGTGAAAAGCAGATTTCACAGTTCTGAGGGCTGCTTTCTGCCTCTATGTTTTCATTATGTTGAGAATTCTAGAGCTGGCAGCTGTAAAGAATATAGCTGTCATAATAAAATCATCATGCATATTTATTGGCTTTGAAGGAATCATGAAAACGTTCACAGATCTTTTGACCAACAAAAAAAAAATTGTAGATAAATAATGCTGGAAACTGTGAGAGTGTTTTGTTCGCCATCTCAAAATGTGTGTCTGTGTATATAAGCACAGAGGCAACTGTAATTGTCACAGTTTTCCCATATAGCATGGCTTTAAAAGCATTTTTGATGGCCATTGCTTTTTAAACATCTGAGGAATAAGTATTTTCAAGGTCCACGTGGCAGAAGCTGTGTGTTGCTTGTAGAAAGCCCGCAATAACAGTGGCCACCTTCTCTTTCATTGTGAACTGGTGGAGTTCCATTACTTTCCACAGTGTTTTGCAATGTCTCCCAGAAGGGAATTCAGAGTGGTCTCTTTCATACTGAAAGATTTTTAACATTGTCCAAATGGGATTAAGCTGTATGTTATTTTCTCTTATTAACTAAAGAAAGCAGAAGTAAAAGTATCTCATACATCCAACTGCCTAATGATACCTAGATTAACTCCAAATATAGCTAATCTATTGTGCTTAGTGAAAGGTCATGGTAATTTGGCTGTGCTTTTTTGGACATCTTACCTTTCTTATTCAGAGAAAGTTTAAGTTTCTGCACATGCTACTGCAGTCTAGTATTGAAAGAGCCTATCTATAAATATTTCAAGGTGCCTAACAGTGTGGCACTCTGGATCTCCAAGATGTAGGAGGTCACAGAGGCTGAATGTTTACATGACTTCTGGAGAAGGCTGGACAGGTTCATGGTAGAATAAAACATTTAGTGCTAAACACACCCAAATGACTTTCAGCTGAGGAAGTCTCAGAGCTACCTGAAGGAGTACTCTGGGAATGCACCACACATGCTTGTCATCTTAAACAAATACCTAGGTATGTTCTTTTGATCATCTCACAGTCCAGCAGAACTGGTGAGCTGTTCAGTACTTCTCATCTACTTTAGGGCACATCCTGTTAAGCTTTTTGGTTTGATTTGTTTTTCTTCTGTGATTCAGAATACTTTGCTCATGATGAGTCTTAAAGGTTTCCAGTAGAAAGCAGTCCAAGAAACTTCATACTACTTGGCATGGCCACTGAAAAAGTGCTGCTAGAAATTTCCTGCAACTTGGTTGGATTCTGTAAGTGGTGAGTAGTAGATCATGGACTCCATAAAAATTACAATCCTTAAACTAGATGAACCATGGTTCTTAGCAGAATGGTATAAAACTGTAACCTGTCACATTTTTAGTTGATGAGCAGTCAAAAGTTTCACACCAATTTATCATATCAAAGCACAGATGTTGTATTATTTTAAAAAAATTTAAAAATGGTAATTTGTCTCTATAGATATGCAGCTACTGATGCTAAGAACAGATCACAGAGACCCATGTTCTGGTCAGTCAACCTAAAAGACTTGGAACTTTGTTTGGTTTATGTTTGGTACACATTATCACATAAATGATGAATCATAAGTATTTCTGTTCCCAAGTCAGGGTTTTCAGTGTTAGTTTTTTGGGTTAGATTGCTTAAGTTATCACTCCACTGTGGATATAAACTATTTGTGTCCAAGTATCTTATTATTACTCAGAGGAGTTATAGTAATAAGTACCTTCATCACCATGCATATATTATTTTCCTAAATGAATGAGAGTAAACCTGCTCTGCCTTCTTGCAGCTTATCATAGCCAGGGATAGATAGTGCATTATCAGAGCCCACTTAGCTCTGAGGTACCCAGAAACCCAGACACAGGAAAGGAATTCCATGAATAAAATATCCAGCATGGCTTTCATAAGGAAAGCAGCTGGCATGTGGATGTACTTATTGTGTATGGACTCATCTCATTGTGACCCAGTGCAAAATTTTGCAAATATTTGTTAGACACTGGAGCCAACAATGTCTAATAATAAAAATAATCTGTTCACTTAAAATGTTCACAAGATATAATTCATATGAATCTGACACCTATAACATGGAGTAAGTTCTGCTTTTGGCATGACATGGTTGAAACTTAAATAGATGAATAAAAGCTAACAGAAATAAACAAAATAGAGTGAAAAATAACATTAGACAAAACACTATTTTTTGCTTGTAAAGGTTTGTTCTGCACAGCTATTCAAATATTCCTGTAAACAAAACCCCTCAAACCACAAAAACCCATAAGAATGTAAATGAATAGAGAATAAAAAAGGGCACAATCATGGTCAAATCAAACAGCTGCTCAAAATTCAAGTATACATTCCAAACATTGCTTTGCAGAATTCAAGCAGCTTATCTGTTGTGTCACATAATAAAGAAACCTGGAGCTCTCCTTGTGCTACATGCTTGTAAGGATGCTGACCCATGATATTCAGGATTTTAGAGAAATGTCAACAGCAGGTTGATATATTTATTAAAACCTTTCTTGATACTTGATAAAGAAAAAAATGTGAACAAGTTCCCAGTTCTTGGAAAGGCTCCCATTTTAAGAAGCTTGTTTAGAAAAGACCATTTATGAAATTACAGGATTGCTTTTCCATTTATTACGGTCTGACAAGGTTGATAATAATAAATGATAGTCAAGAATTTAGAATAATTTAGAAACTAGGAGGTCTTCATCTGTTATGGTGTCCACTGACAAAGGCCATCAGGTCTTTATGCTCAGTCGCCCACCCTCTAAATAGGCACTTCCTCCCCAAGGTAATTTTATTGTATACTGAATTTATCTCTATCTTATAATTTGTCTGTTTTATAACTTAGTAACATATGTATATCCCTCACCTGTAATTCTCCTGACCTGTGGATTTTAGTCTGTTCATTATACTAGAACCCAAAATTTCCTAAGCGTAGCCCTGGAGTCTTAGAAAATCTACCAAGACCTGGTCTGTAACTCCAGGTTAAAAATGTTATTTATATTTAGTTTTGTTTTTCCTAACAGTAAATGCAAGAAATCCATTCCACTACAGATTCACTACAGCAAACAGAGATAAGTGCTATGTTGCTGTATATTTAATTTCATTAAAAAGGTAACTTTATGAATATTTATGAATTTAAGTGTGCAGGGACACATATAAACAAAGTACACTATTATGTCACTTATCTACAGCCAAGCTGTATTGCAACGAGTCACTTGCCAGAGTGAAGTTATGGAAGGAATAAGCAGATGGTACAGTAGACAAAGCAGAAAGAAAGCTTTTGATCACGACTGTTCAATGTGTTACCCAGTGGACCTGCGATTATGTTTCCTTTATAGCAAAGGAAGCCATTAAATAATTTACTTAACTCTTATGTTATTGAAGTTGTTCCAGAGCCTAATAGCACATTGGTGCCTTTGGACTTTTGACTATTTAGAGCACTTTCTTCATTAAAATTGGAGAAGGGCTTTTGTTCTTTGTGTGTATTGTGCACCATACATGTTCTGTGAAGCTTTGTAGGTTTTGCAGTGCAGAAACAGATAGTCCTGGCTTAAGGGTTTTCATTGCTCAAGGCAAACTGGAAACAGTCTCTACAATCACTCATGCTAAATGATCAAATTTCCTGAATTATGTGTATGGATAACATTCATGAGGTACCAAGGAACCTCAGTACTTCTGAATGATACTAGTGAGAGGAAACATCTTCTACTGAATGGCAATGGATTGATGAAAGTTTTGCAGCCCCTTAAAAAAGTCAGTCGAAGGAGAGAATCTGATACTTATAAAGGATAACTTTAATTATTTAGCTATTGTGAAAGAAACACAGCAGACTCTGGAATATGTTGGATGTTCCTGAAATACTTGAAGGCATTTTTTCTGTTCAGAAGCTTGCAAAACTTCCCAGAATGGGTGAGTTTTTTATTGCATTCTAACTGATTGGAAAGAATTGTTTAAATTCAGATTGTGGGGTGTAGGATTTTTAATTCTCATTGAAAGATCATTTATGTGGAAGTGGTCAATGAGAAAAGAACTCAGGGTTAAAGAGTAAATTCAGAATACTATTTTTAAAAAACAAAAAGCTTCAAAAAGATAAAAAAAAACAGCTAAGGATATTCACTTGAATGATAGTCTTAACAGGCAAAGAAGAACAGCTAGTTTTATAATACATTTCCACTAAACTTTATCTAAAAAAAAAAGAAGAAAAAAAAATATGCTAAAATGGAAGAAGATACATTATTTAGAAATGTTACAAATTACAATGAGAAAATGTTCTGCAAGAGCATTAAAATTAAGAGGAAAACAAGGTGAGATATTCTCATATAACAGGGGAGGAGAGCAAGTAAATTCATGAAGGAATTTAATTGTGAGAAGTAGTTAGATAATGAGAGATTAAAAGCAAAGTCCAGAACACAGGAAAAACATATTCAATTATTCTACCAGAGAAACATATTCACAGCCCCATGGCCTGGAAGATTTACCCTTGAGTACTTAAGAAACAAGCCAAAGCAACTCCTCCACAAATTTGAGAACTTTTGGAGAACAGGATCTGGAAAATGTTGAAAGATTATATGTCTAGATAAACTAAGAAGACTTGTAAAAATATATATAGGCCAACCTCGTTTTGATTCCAGCAAAGATAAGAGAAAAAATTTATGAAACAATCAATATATGAGCAGAGAAAAAGAAGGTAATGAAGTCAATGAAAATAGATCTGTTAAAAACAATTATGTCAAACCAAGTTAATTATTTTCTTTAACAAGGTAACTTGCCTACTGGATAGTAAGGATACATTAAATGTAATATATACATACAGTGATTCAAGAAAGCGTTTCAACACTTTCCAGTGTCCAATTAGCAAAACAAGAAAATACAGATCTGATTAAATCACCATAGTATTTTGGATCTAGTTATGAAGTGCTGGGGCCTGAGCTGTGGGCCTCGAACTGAAGTTGACCTGTGAATGAGTCAAAACCTCGCAGAATGTTTTGTTTTCCCCACTGGCTTCATGGTCCAGAGGCAGAACCTGGCCCACCTGTGTCTCTGTGGCTCTTCCCTCACCCAGGTAGTCATGGCTGGGGTGGTGGGTGACGCCAGGGCTGTTTTAACCATGAGCTGATTAGTTGGAAAAGCTTCCTGTTGGGTGTAGCTTCCGTTGGAGCTGGTTGTATCTTGCTGAGCTCTCTTGGTGGTGTTCCTCCATGTGAAGGGCTATTGAGGGAGCCATCTCTGTCCTTTGTGTCCAGCAGGTGATACTGGCACCACAGTGGGCAGCAGAAGAGTTGGGCCCTCAGGAACCTATGGCAGGATTGTTTGACAGAAGGCTTCCGAGGGGATGTTGCTGAGTGCAACGTTGGCTTGTGTGATCAGGCAACGTTTGGCAGCAAAACTGATGATGGCTGAACTGGCACAACAGGTTACAGCATGGAAAGGGGACAATAGCTTTGGAGAGTGAGATTAAGACTGAACATTTTCAGTAGGTAGGGAGGTGAAATCCATCATCTCAAATTCAACCCACATTCTACACTTCAGAAAGCAAAATGGAAATGTGGCAAAAGTAGAACGAGCTGTTGGGCTGCCTCTAGAAAACTTGCAGAAAATAATCATTAGATTATAAAAGACAAATCAACAACTATGGCTTAGAACGTACTATGGGGGGGATATTTTTTTTTTTCCCTCTGCACTGCAAGAGTAAGAAAATCTTGGATAAAGACCAAGTCCTTACACTGCTCTTTAAACACTGGTATTGCGTAAGGTAGAACACAAGCCTCAGTCTTTGGAAAGTGATTGATGAACTGGAAAAAAATAATCTGTGACAAAAACAGAAATAAGAAGTTATTTAGAAAATGCAAGCTGTGAGGAAAGTCTGAAGGATTTGTAATATTAAGCTTAGGGAAAGCAAGCTGGAGACAGGATGTGATAGCAGCCTTCTTGTATACAATAAGTTTTAATAAAGTGTGCAAAGATCAGTTGCTCTTGTGCAGGTATACAACACATGGTACACACATTGTGATAATTTGGTTCCATACAAAGTATAGCAGATTTTTTCGTTATTCATTTGTGTAGTAGAAAAGGAATGGACCCTCTAATCCCCTCACCCCAAACTCATATTTGCTTTGAAATCCTTCTGGCTTTCTGGAGTTAGTATGAGATTGAATTTGACAGTGTGGTCCTTACCAACTCCTACCAATGTCTGTCATAGAATATATGCTGACTCCAGTGACTCCAATTTCCTCCCAATGGCTTCACTTACCAGTCAGACCCTGCTGTGTTCACCTCAACCTGACCCCACTGCTCTGCAGCAGCTGCCGTGAGCAAGAGGAAAGCAGCACTTTTCAGAGATGTAGGAGTGTGCAGGTTTGACTTCCAGAATTTCAGCTTACTAATAACGTGCTGTTCACTACTCTGTCTGTATGTTTGCATAGATGATGTCTTCCAGGTAGAGAACTAATGCAGAAATTAACGATGTGAGATAGATTTCCAAAATGTTTCTTTTTCACATGTCCATCAGCATCACAGCTTTTTCTTTTTTATTCTGTTCTATGTTGTTTCTTGGATCATCCTTTGGATGATATCTATATCTTTGTTTTAAAATATTATTTTTATTAACATTTTATTTTAAACAATGACATAACTGTTTGCCTTCTTATCTTTGTGAAAATAAAATGTATTATTTTGAAATAATATGTTTTCAAACTTACTTCTTGTATTGCTTACACTCATCTCTCACTCCTTCAGCTTTAACAATAAGCATATCTGAGCAACTTTCTTTGTAAAGTGAGCAGTCTAAATTTTCATTGACTGGTCTCTGAAATAAATGTTGATTTGGTATTGTCTTTAACATTTGAAAGTGAGGATGAAAATTTTAAGATAAAAAGAAAAGTGATATTATATCTGTCAAAATACAAGAAGTCAATGACTTAAGAAAGATTTTTTTTTTTTTAAGCTTGGGCTATTTCCTCAAGGTAGCCGCCAAAAACTTATGTTTCAGGTACCTCCTGAGCCAGATGTGATAGTATCTATTAATACACCTTAATGTATTTCTTCCCCATGAACTTGTTTCCCTTTAGTTCCTATAACTTTTAGCATCCCCACTGTACTGCAGCAAGAAGCTCTGCAGCTCAAACAAGTGAGATGTAAGGAAAGCTGCTTTTCGTGTTGTTTTTGGTTTTAGTTGGTTGTTTTTTTTTTTAATCTGCTTCCAGCTAATTGCGTTTGATGCCTCCTAGTTCTAGTACTGGAAAAGACACTGGATAATCAACCTCTTTTTGCCCTCGCCAGGTATGGTTTTCCAGACTTCTAGCAAATTGTCCTTCAGCTGTCTTTTCTTCAGTAGGATAAGTCCTTGTTTACTCAAAGTAAGGAAGTATTCAATATTCCTTTTCATAGTTGTTGTCCTTCTCTGAGTCTTTTTATGGGGTAGGATGAGAACTGCATGGTATGGAGCTGTGCAGGAGCATAAATGTTTTCTGTTTGTTCTCTGTTCCTTCTCTAATAACTTCTAACATGCTATTTTCTTTTCTCAGTTTTTCTCATCTGTGGAAAGTAACAGAACCACACATCATAACCCCAAGATCTCATTCCTCAACTATATTGTTCAATGCAGACCCCCTTATTATATATGCAAAATATAATTTTTTCATCCATGTGCATTACGCAACATTTACCTAGCTTGAATTATATTTGTCTGTTTTGTTTTCCAGGCACAGTTTTGTAGTATCCTTAGCCCAGCCTTTGCAGCCACAAACTTCTGTTCTTACAACAACCCTGTAATTGTATTTTCAGCAAAATTCATAAAAGACATTAAGGACTTTCTTTTCAGAAAAACCCAAATTTGCTCCTGACTTGCTGGGTCTCTGCTACGTTTAATGGCTTGTGTTTCCCTGGATCATCCATAGTATATTTTTTGAAAATTTGTCATCTTTACTGAATCTACTGCTTTCTTGTTCTCAGATATGAAAGTGGTTTTAAGTGATACTTTATATACCACTGAGAGTTGTTCGCCTTTCTGGTCCTTGAACTCCTTTTGAATTCTTAGGTAAATGCTGATTGATGCTATTTGTTCCTGTTCAATTTTGGTTTTTGCTCTGTAGCATTTATTGACACTTCAATTTCATTCAGATCTTCAGTGAATGCCTAATAATGAAGAGTTCCTGTGTGGGAACCTCCCAAAGCTCTTCCACAATGAATACAAGGGCAGAAAATTAATTTGGTTTTCTGGTTGGTGCTTTTTCTTCTCCAAGTGCTCCTTTTATGCCTTTATTATTTATTGACTCTAGAGACCTTCTGAAAGGCTTTTTACTCCTAATATCTTTGAGGAACAATGTATTAAGTGTATAAAAACTACTTTTCAAGTACAATCTCTTTTTTTTGGTCCATCTTACTGTGCCTTTTACACTCAGCTTGCCAGCACCTGTATTCTATCTATTTTACTCATTTGAAAAGAACCTTAGAGTTTCTGAAAGCTATTACTCAACTTGAACGACCTGCCTTCCCCAGCAGTTTAGCCATACCTTCTTCGTTTTTCCCTTTCTCAGGTCTTTTTCTGAAAAGTGATGTGTATTTGCTTTATGCCTTAAAATGTCTATATGTAGCTTGCCTGAAGGCTCCAAAGATCTAACCCCAACTCCTTCCTCTTTAGAAGAACTTTAAGCCCAAGAATATGAAAATATTTAAAACTTTAAGAAAGGTCTTGTGATAATCATATCCATATAAATTTATGGAAAATAAATTCATTATGTGCTTTTGTGGCTGCCTGGAATTCAATAATCAGCAGTAGTTTAGTTTGATGGATCATCTTAGAACAGCTGTACACTTAAAACTGTGCTTACTTCAGTGGTACCTCAAAGCACATACATAGAAGAATAATTTTTTTCCTCTTCTGTTGGACTTTACATTGACTATTGCTCAATTATTTAAAAAAGTAAGGATTAGAGCACATACTATAGCAACCTATTAACTTAAATCTCTTTCCTCCACATGTTATTTCTTGGTAGTGCTGAGCCAGTTATGTTAGTTCAGGAATGTGGAACAATCATACCCCCAGAGCCTAGAGAAATCTTCACCAGATGAAAATCTGGTTTATAACATCTCCTTTAAAAAATTTAAATTGTCAAAAAGAACTTTTTTTTCCTGATTTTTTTTTCCAGGAAAACATACCTTGTAGTGCTGTGCAGAAACTACCATGCTTAAGGTTTTGGTAAATTAGAAAGTTAATATGAGAGAGGGAAAAGCAGGAGAAATAGAGTTAAGTAATGTGGGAGCTCCCATCATATATAGCCAAAGCCTAATGTAAATTAGCTTTGAATTACTTTTTAAAATCAGTATCTTGTAAAATTAGAGCTGTTCAAGATTTGGAAAATATCTGTTAATTGTAACCACATTAGTTTCAAAAGACTGATATTCAAGGTCCTGATTCAAAGCACTTGCAGAGGATTCTGGTAAATCACTACCCAGTGATCACCAGGATATTGGTTACTCAACAGAGCTCAATTGCCAAATGAAGGTCAGTTTCCGTACACACACAAAGAATCACCTTTTTGCCTCTATGCATAGCAGAGGGCAGTAAAATCTCAAAAGTGTAGAGTGAGAAAAAAAAAAAAATCACCTTCCAAGCTTTATATAAAGCTCATGTTGTCATTAGATGTTAGATTAAACCACTTCATTCTCTGCCTTTCCCACAGAAAAAAGTAAAGAAAAAGGAAAGTGGTATCTTATATCTTTAAAAACAGCTCATATCAGAAATGAAATGCAGCGACATTAAATAATAATGAAAGTCTCTAGAGGATAAATGTGTATACAGCCTCAGAGATTTTCTCTTTTCCTCTTTTATTCTATCTGTGGTATATCTACTCCTTCAGCTAGTGTTTGCTTTTGAAATCAACTCACCACAGACTTCTAAAATTAGTCTGCTATTAGGAGTTTGATTAGTCTGACTAGTTGAGTCAGAAAGCGTCTTAATTCACAGCAGGTTATTTGGTTCAGATGCTTCATTGCAACTTTGTTAAAAAAATTTTGTGAGGTTTTTTGGGTGCCAGATTTCCCCCCTTAATCTTGATGTGTTTCACACATCTTAATTTCCAGAAAGGGTCTTCTTAAGACTCTTCTGCTTCTGTCTTACAGAAGTGTGTTGTTAAACAGGGCATAGAAAGCTATAACATTTTTAAGGGGTATGGGGGGTGGGGAATGTATTCTACGCAGGCATACCTCTTGTAATGGAAGTTTCAACACTAAAAAAAAAAAAAAAGTGCCAGAAATAATCTCAGAGCTCTATCAACCAAGTAGAAAGAATGCAAATATATTTCTGTCAGTGGAGGAAATGTCTTTCTAAGAAGGCAAGGAGACCATTCAGAAGCCCCAAATTTATTCCCATTCTGCCTATGAGAGCCTCATGGCTAAATCCCAACATTTTTCTTGGAAAATGTATTCGATAACAGAACAGCCATTTGTCTTAACACCCCACGGCTGCCTACAAACAATGCATTCTGCCAATGACTGGCACAAAATTCAAACTGCAGCCTGAAATTAAGCTGGTCCTTTTTATTCTTTCCTCTTTTTTTCAATCTCTCAAGGGCACATCTCGTAGCCTGGATGAGAACACAGAGGAAAGCAGATGGCAACACCATTTGCAGCCTGAGTAACAACAGAGGAAGCCAAAATGCTAGATTAATGGCCTCATCCCATCACAAATCTCTGTTAACTCAACTCTACTTGATCGTGTAGCTTTATTTGAGGACCCAGAACTGGACAGCCACTTCTCTAACAACAGAAGGCATGATCCCAGAAGGATCTGCAGACTATGTTAAACATTGTGTGCCCTAAAAGCATCAAGGTGATAGGAAAGTGCTGGTGAAGGTCATTCACTACTGTGCAGTTTGGGAATTTTGGAGGGAGACAACATTACCTTCACATACCTCTACTATATAATTTAGCTTGTAAGGAGAGGATTTAAAGAGCTCATTCATGTGTTTTTCTAGGGTTTCCCTTTTTCCACAGACTGTGGCAAACCTCCACAAGCTTCTAACTACTCCAGAGCAAGCTAGATGTGATAGACTGCATTCCATAGCAGTTGCATAGGCAGAGAAAGAGCTGGTATCACAGGAGTCTGTACAGGAAGAAATAAATCCCGGTAAGCAATGATCTCACAGGAAGGCTGGCATCAGAAAAATATTGGATGAAATGTTAGAAAACCAATGGTTGCTGTGGAGTTTGGCACACAGTGGAAAAATTCTTCATCTGGTTTATAGGACAGAGGCCTCTTCTGCAAGATGTACCTTTCTGATGCAGTTAATAACACAGATCTCTCCAGTGGATGTCCCCTTCACCTAGTGCCTATTTTTACATGTTATCCAGAAGGGAGGAAAATAATGAATAACCTCTGAGACACTTGTTCAGCCCTGGTGAAGCAGTACAACCAAAGAGTACAAGGTAATGTCACATATTCAGATAAGGTTTTCACAGAATGTGTGATCCCAGAGTAGGACCAGATCTGTCATGAGATAAAGGGCATGAGATTCACCAGGCTATGTTAGCCAATATCAGCTGCTTCAGGGTGGGTAGGGGGGTGTGTGTGGCGGGGGGGAGACAGGGAACAGTGTGAATAAAAGAGAAAAGAGCAAAGCTTTTGACTAGTCCAGCCTGTTAATTGCACAGTGCTGCACATTAGGAAGATCCCTGCAGGGAAAGATGGATACATTACAAATGTTTTCTTGATTAGCACATGGGTCTGAGTTTCTACTGTGTTGCTAGAGCAGTGTTTCCAAAAGCACCATACTATAACCCATGGTGATGAACAATACAAGATTGGCTGCTCATGAACACAACTGGTGAGATCTTCCTGTCCAGGAGGTTCTGCATTACTATAATCCAAAAGTAGTACTCTACCATAAGAGGGCCCTGGCAGTGCATCAGAGTGCCAGTTAGAGATGGTGATCCCCATCTTTCAAAGCAATATTACCCTTCTTCCAGGGAAAACCATGTAGACTGAGTGTTATATTAAAAAGACTTCCACTGATTGGTTTTGCAATATCTTTCTCCCTGAAGGAGAGGATCCTAGTTTCTTGCAATAACATTTTCTTATAAAGCTGTCTTAAAACTTTATCTGTAAGGTGCATACCACAGAACAAAAGCAAAACCAAACACCCTACAATCTTTTCGTTGTGTGTAGCTCTGCATTTACTATTTTTACTTCTGCTTATCACAAATTTACAGGTAGCAATTTTAATGATAATTTTCTTGACTACTAAGTTGCCATTTAAAATAGTCCCTTATATTTGACAGAAACTGCACTTCGGTAACAACCCAGAGGCCAAACAAAGTTTTAGTCACAAGATGACCCAGATGCTTTAAGGTTGTTTATATTTGTTGCTCAATGACATACAAAGGTGAAGTGCTGAGGCCTGAGATGTGGGCCTTGAACTGAAATTGACTTGTGAGTGAGTCAAAACCTTGCAGAATGTTTTGTTTTCCCCACTGGCTTCATGGTCCAGAGGCAGAACCTGGCCCACCTGTGTCTCTGTGGCTCCGCCCTCACCCAGGTAGTCATGGTTGGGGTGGTGGGCAATGCCAGGGCTGTTTTAACCAGGAGCCAATCAGCTGGAGGAGCTTCCTGTTGGGTGTGGCTTCTGTTGGGGCTGGTTGCGTCTTGCTGAGCTCTCTTGGTGTTGTCCTTCCCTGTGAAGCGCCACTGAGGGAGCCATCTCTGTCTTTTGTGTCCAGCAGGTGATGCTGGCCCCACAGTGGGCAGCAGAGGAGCTGGGACCACAGGAACCGATGGCAGGACTGTCTGAAAGAAGACTTCTGAGGGGATGTTGCTGAGTTGAGTGTTGGCCTGTGTGGTCAGGCAACGTTTGGCAGCATAAAATGATGATGGCTGAACTGGCACAACAAGAGGTCAGATGATTATCTGTCCCATTAGAAGGAGGAAAAAAGATCAGAGTAGCCAGAATAGTTGCATTGTTTCTGTTTGGGTAAAATTCACATGTGAGGATATGATTGGCACAAAAAAGTCATTTAGACCTCTAATGATCATCACTAGGGACCTGCTGAGATCTTTGAGCTTGCCAAAGCCACTGAAGTGCAAAACTCCCTCTGGTTTATACAGGCACTGTGGGCATGGACATCCTGGAAGCAACTGGGTGCAATTTCCCATAATCCTTCTAGTGGATGGTGTCTCCACTAATTCTAATTTTTCATGCTGTTTTTCTCTTCTAGTAGAGAGAATTCTGTCAGTTGATATCTACCATGTCCTACTATCCCAGGCTATATAGTTTCTGAATTTCCCCTCTACAATCTTAATGCACTTTCTCGTCAGACCTTGTCACTTGGGCTTTCTGTTACCTGTAAGCTACCAGTAGCAGTGAATTCTTGATTGTTCCCATCCCTTTCACTGCTGATTTTTATTATGTTTTCATCTCAAGACACATTTAAATCTGTGCCATTCTTTGACATCCTACGTGGTGTCTTCATACATTCTTAACAGTTTCTTTGAAAATAAAATTATCAAACATGTAATATTACTTTATTCCTCTCTTTTGCTTATTTTTCATTTCTCCCTTTTTCCCTCTTGACATTGATTGAAAAATGCCACCCAAACTCTGCACTTCATTGCATCTCATCACATCTGCTGACTGTTGTTTCATTCACTATCATTTTACTCTTGTCACAAGTCTCTTGTGTACTGTGGCTCTTATTTTTCCCATTTTCATTATGCAGTCCTGCTCTGGTGTTTCCTATTAAAACCAAAAAATCTCACACTTTATCCCACTTGCTTCTGTGGAGACCAATTTACCTTCATGTTCTCATTTATCTTTATTCTTATTTACCATGGTGTTTTCTATTCCCTCAATTCTGCGCTCAGGCCTGTTAGCTCTGCCTTGCATCTTTTGCCCTCAATCAATTCAATGCACTCATGCCAAAATTTTTAATGGCCTATTCTTAGCCAAGTCCCAGAACATGTACTCTGTCTTCATCTCTGTGACCTGACAGCTGCCTTCAATACTACCACCATTCTCTTTTTCTTGAAATATTGCCCTTCCCTGATGATTCAGTTTTCTCCTAGTTCTCCTCCAAACTACTTATTCACTCATACTTTCTCTTTTTAATCCCACAAACAAAACCATCTTTGACTATGTATTTACCTGCTCTACATCTCAATTTCATCTGTTTCTTCTGTTAAAAAAATAATTTTTTACCAGTTTGTCTTGAGGCTTAAGGATGTGTAGTTATCTGAGGTCAACCTAAACCTAATTAAAGCGTAGTTCTTCAGTCCTGACTCTTGATAGCTCTCTTGCAAGGAACAGTGGTATTGGCCACTGGTGACTAAGAAAGTCAATAGACAATACGAAGCCATCTCACACCATAACCCTTTCATGTCACTTTTCAATTTTTATTTGAACATAAAGCTCATAACATAATTTCAGTAGTACTTAGATCATTGTATATGTATATATTTTATTTGGCTAAGTAGCATCCTTCTACACCCTTCCAGTACCTCCCTGTCACCTATTGTGTCACACATAAGTTGTAGAAAGTTTTGTGTGTGGACCCTCCTTTTGCTCTTCCTTACAGTAAGGGATCTTCATCCTGAGGAAGTATTTATTATGGCAGTCAGGACAGGTAATAAAATGGTGTTAACCATAAAAACCTCATGTGGATTGTGTGCAATCTGGTGACCAGACCCTTTTTAGGCATCTTTCTCATTAAAAATCTTTCAGGGAACAAAGCTTCCAAAACTTTTGCCACCATGTACTCTTCTACAGTAATCATTGCACCAGTTCCACAAAGGGTGGTACTTCTTTGGCATCTCTATTCCACCATGTCTATATAGCCCTTCCAACAGACATTTCTATTATGGGCTTTCTGGTAGTAGACTATAGCAGTCATATGTTTGAGATGTAAGATTAGCTGGGGGTATTTAACACATACAATGAAATCATATACCTGTTGTGTTTTTCTGTCTTCTGCTTTCTGTTTTTATCTGAACAAATTGTACCTACACTGTTGCAGAAATATTAACTAAGGCATAAAAGTATCCTAAAAGAAAAAATTATAGCTTAAACCCACAAGAGGAATATGATTTTACTGTGTTCCTTTCTTTGAATGACCTCTCGCAGAGAAACTCAAGGGTCATTATTGTGGAAACTTTCAGGCAGAAATGATGTCACCAGAAATCATTTTAATGGAGCCTCATCTTCACATCTTGTTGATTTATCTGATAAGGATGAAGGAAAATCAATAAGCAGAATCATTTTCACATATTTTAAACATCTATGGTAGCCAAAAAATATTGTCCAGTGCACACATGAATCGCTGGAAAGAAATAACATAGCCATTGATAGTCATGAAAACATTTATTTCTTTATGTTAAAAAGGTGATTTTCATGTTTTGTCTACCATCTTTTGTTTGATGTGTTTGTACCAAAGGTGAATTTCGTGCAGTGACAGTAGGAACTTAATTTTGTATGAAACATATGTTAAAATGCTGAGAGTTTCCAAGTTATAATGGGAGATCTCAGACACCATTCATTGATGCTTTCTTGCTCCAACAGAAGACCCCAATTGGCTTAGTCACTGCTTTTAAATTAAGAACCTCATTCCATAAACAGCTAATGGAGAGAAGATAGCTCTGGAATATTAATTCAGAGAACACGATTCAGGAGCATACTTCTTACCACGGATTATTTAGGGAGAACATTATGACGTGTTTCTAACATCAAATGCATTTCTGATTCACCTCCACCTAGCCACTTTAAGTGGCATTGCATTCGCATTGTAAAAGAGAACTGCAGAATAAAACAGATCATTTATTATTCCATAAATCATTTAACTGTTAGACAAAGGTGTAAATTAGAAGTTTGACATTTTTTATTTATATAGGAAGTGCTTCATTTCTGCTGCTATTTCTTCTCTCCAGGGCTAGTTTGATATGGTAGCTGATGAGAGTAATGCTCCTGAGAAACAACAGAGCCACTGGTTTTCCAGGTAAATTCCAATACCTTAGAAGAAGAAATATACTATTGTGTATTGTGTGGGAAAGACAAGTTAAATGTTTACTTTTTGTGTGGTGCTTTGTCTGATTAGGTGTGAAGATTAAATTATTGTAGCTTGATTATTTACTGAGTAATTTACAGCCAAATTACAATAAAATATATTTGTTATTTTGTTGTTTTTTTTCCTGATTATCAAAGTGTTCTTTATAATAGTCCTAAATATGGTTCTAAAAAAATTTTTTTCAGCCAAATGAGACATGTTTTGAAATATTTTCAAATGATTCAGTTGTTGGATCTCTACCTTATGACACCTCATAGAGGCTGAGCTTAGTTGCTTGTTATTTGACAAAGGTCAGATCTGTCTAAGGTTCCTTAAATAAGTCATAAAAAGTTATTCCATTATTATCACTATCGTTATTGAAAGCTATGCAAAAAAATGTGTGGTTTAGCTGCAGCACTTGAATCCAGTCATTGATAAGTGAATCAAATCATGCCAGATAGCTGGGAAAAGTAGTGTCTGCCCACTGGTTGCCTTGGTTGCTCAAGTCTTTTCAACAACCGGTTCCTGGAAACTGATCTTCACCTCACTCATCACAGTTAAAACTAAAAGGAATAAAATAGTTTGATTTGCAAGTTATCACAGGTTGAAACTTACTAAGTGATACTTTAACTTAACTGAACTGTCAGGTTTGTCATCTCACATAACCAAAGGTTACCTGGTTTCTACAGGGTTTATTATGAAGGTAGCAATCTTCCACGGTCAATCCATGAAATTATTGGGCCATAATATCCTAAAGATATCTGAAGTTTGACAAGTAACAGCAAATATGATAATGCAAAATTCTCTTATGTCATTATTTGATATAATTATTCTTATAAGTATTACTATTTTGTGTGCTGTCGAAGGCATGGAGGCATGAATAAGCATCAAAAGGGTTTTGAATATTGGATGAGAAACACAAAGGTTTCAATAAATTCTAGAGGGAACTCTTTTCCAAGGGACTTTTTGCTGGCAAATAGGTGTATTTGAGTGTCATGTCAGCAAGTCTCTAATTTCTCATTTCTTCAGACTTTCCCATTCTCATTGCTCACAGGATACAGACTGCGTATTTCACCACCTACCTTTACAAGCAGGTACAGTGCCAGGTAGTTTCTTTTCTCTTAGCTACTTGCCACATTGAAATAATTCCATGTCTTCTCACAACCACTAACCTCTTCACCAGCCTCCAGTTGTGATTGTTTATGCTGAATAGTGGCATGGCATCACAGCTAAGTTATGTGCAAAGGATAAAGAGGACGATAGTTCCTGTTCTGTCTCTATAAATTCTTTACTTCAATAATGCTCATCTGGTAGATGAAACACCTTGCTAATTCAAAAAAAGAATTTCTACATGAAGGCCATAGCTTCCTCAAGGCTTTCCAAACTAAATTAGTGTTCTATTTAAATCTTTCTTTGCCCTCTATCTTTGAAAATCCAATCATGCATTTTTCCTTTCATTGCAGTATCACATCAAAGCAAAACTTGTTGTGGATACTTAGTATTCTAAGTTCACTGTCTTTACTTACAACAATACTTTCATGAACAGCCTTAGTTTCTAGTAACCTCATCTGCACCATCCTTATTTATTTATTTTTAAAATCTATTTCTTTGTTTATCATGCTAGAAGAATATTGAAACCTTTTTCAAAGAAACTAGCAACTAAGGACAATTCTTTAGCCGATGTAAATTGTCCCAAGTAGATTGATTTCACCAGGCAATTGTAAAGTGCTTTCTAGGTATATTTACAACTTACCCGTTACTTCTATCAGCCTCATACAATCTTAATTGTGTATTGACTTGTGAAGAAAATTCAGCAAGGTCAAACTCCAGACAAAACTTTCAAGAGTATTTGAAGATATTAATTATGTTTATCGATTTTTTGGAAGTATTCGGTAATACTTTCTAATATATGGGCTCAAGAGGTTCAGTCTTACAAGGCTTTCAGCAGATATGCAGCAAGTCAACAATGTTACAAAATGATTGTTCTTACTGTTAGTAGTGAAATTTGAAAAGACCTCAAAATATTCTAGCCTGGGATTGTGGGGTAGTCTTTGAACTGTGCAACCTTGAACAGATAAGATGTTCAATCCTGATTTGAGTAAGGATTACCAAGGGCAGGAGACTGAGGCCAACCTAGATCCAAAAGCCACCTCATTTCAGCTGGCCTATTTAAACTCTGGGCAAAATGAGAGCCCTCAGCATAGATGTGAGCTTTCCTTTTTCTTTCTTTCTTTTCAGATAGCTATGTTACTATGTGCACATAATTGACTACTTGGTTTGAAAGAAGGTATTATTAATCACTACATTTCCCATAATCATCAGTACTCCTCACAAGTACCAAAGCTACCTGTAACACCAAAGAAGATTCATATAAAAAAAAAAAGTCTTGTGGCCAACATCTGAGTGTTTAGAGAAGAATATTGTTTGTGCCCTGATATAGATGCTTTTACAGAAATCAAAGGTGCTGCTAATCTGTGATTGTAACAGTACCTGGTAGAGCACTGGCTTGTTTAAATCAGGTTTTTTATTTACAACACAGTGGGATTATGTTCAGGAGACCACATGTTTCCATGGTTTTAGCAATGACTACCCTTTATTTTCATAAAGACAGTGATGTGAAACTGGAAAACCTTGTCAAAGCAGGGGAAAAAAACCCAAACAAACCCAAACAACCAAAACCCAACAAAACTCTTTCTGGGTTCCAAAAAAAAGCTACAAGACCTCTTGAGAATGTACCAGAGCAATAGCTCAGAAAATGCCATAGTTTGTTGAGTAAAGAAATAGGTATTTGCTAAAAACTGTATCATGTCTATTTTATTCCATACTAACCAAAGCCCATTAACGTTCTTGACAAGTTACAGGTCTTATATGTTCTAGTTAAAACTTCTGTCCTCCCTGTATTGGTTGGATTTTAATGGGCTCAGCCTCAGAGATGCTCTTTTCTATGTTCAGCTCAGGGTCAGAGAAAGTAGGACTGACATGACCACTGGACATCCACCCTCTAGGACGAATCCCAAAAACTTACAGTGGTGACCTTCTTTCTGTCATTATGGTATCTGAAACCGAGAATAGATCATTTTATACACAACAGAGTGTTTCTGGCAATGGAGTCAAGGCTTTTGCTTCTGGCAGCGCCTGTGCCAGGCTGGTGGCAATGCAGACCAGGGAGGTTGGACACCACTGGAAAAGTATGCCTGTAATTTTTTAAGTCTGTGAGACACTGTTAGATGCCAGCAGTGAGGCCACTATGAAGTCTTTCACAAAGAAGTAATTCTTATGCTTGAGGAATCTCATGATCATAAAGCAAGAAAAAGAAGAGATTTTGCATCTTGGATCTTTGTTTGAAAGCATCTGAAGAAATAAGCATATTTCCTCCAGACAGCTGATTAAAATGTATTGCAGTACCCACTTGCATTATTTATCTCAGCCTATGTGTCTGAGCTGATTGTGCCATGTAACTTCTCAAAGGAGAGGAAGGTTTGATTAAACGATGTGTGCCTAACTGCCTTTTTTTGAACTCAATACCAACTGCTGTGCAATCATGTCTACCTCTTTTTGCCTCATCATTTATGACCCACTATTTACTTCAATTTCCATTTCTATTTCAGTCAGTCTTACACAAACACAGCCTATTTTTCACTTTAGATTTGGACATATTAACTATTTTATTATATTTCAATCTAAGGCTATATTCTGAAAAGCCTTGGAAAATGTTGCAAAGAAATTTCAGCTCTTGTATTGGTACAACCAAGAAACTTTAAGGTGGATAACCATATATTCCTATGTATCAGAGGTCAATTTTGTCTAATAAGATACAACTAGAGTAATTTTTTCAAACAATTCATATTAGAGAAAAATAAATACATAACTTTTTATATTACAGTCACATTTACCATTTTGTTTTGGAAGAAGGTGTTTTTTCAAGTCTGTCCTTCCTAGTGGGCTCTTTATATTACAGAAACACTGGCCTCAGCTGAAATCTCTCTCTTGTGGAAATCAGTGAGTATGTTGCCTTGACTCTGAGGACGACAAGTCCCATCTGGATAAAGTCCAGAACAACCTGGTTTTATCTCTGATCTGACCCTACTTGGACAAGAAGGTTGCACAAGAGTTCCCCTCCAAACTTAATTATACTATGACCCTTTATGCACAATAATTCTGCCTTTTCTAGGAGTATTTTTTTTCTACTAAAATATCTAGCAAAATGAATGAATTATTAAACTCATTCCTCCATTCATGCACTAAATAGTGCTTCTCAACAAAGAGTTCTTGTACCAACATTTACTGAAAAGAAGTATCTTCATGAGGTCCTCTGGGAATTTCTCAGTGGTCTCCTGCTTTTACGCACTTATTTTTCCAAATAGCTGTGAACCATGTCAGACCCCTGTCCCGTATCTGTGATACTCCATCATCAGTCCTTTGCCATTATGCACATCTTGCATTCTTCATTTTATCCAGTTTTTTATCTCTGCAAGTGTTTTACCTCCCCCCAAAACAGCTGCTTAGTTTTCATAATTCCCCCTTTAAGTCACCAGTATAATCACAGAAAGAGAAGAGTCTGTGAAAAAATTGTGAGTGAGAAGGAAAGAACAAGAAGGAAAAGTAAACGAAGAATAAGAAGAGAAAACAAAGGGCCACCTTTGAACTTGGAGGCCTTCCATACTGCATCTGTCTCTACTGCCAAGGAGCCACAGATGTTCATCACATAAGCAGATGAAAGTCTTACTGTGAAGTGTTTGTTGCTAGTTCAGAATCTTAATAAAGCTTCACTGGTATATTTTTTTTCTCTAATTTTTAGTACTGAAAACTTTAAAAATACTGAAGTAGAAATAAGGAAACAAAAGGTATAGTAAGGCTTATCGATACCTCTTTAAAAGAAATTCCATACACTTTCTTTTCTTCTCTTTTCCTTTCTCTTGTTCACATTCCCTTAAAAAGATAAAATAAAATGAAGCATTCTAACAGGTCCTGGGTTTCAAAGGCTTCATGGAACATCTTATTCAGGAGCTGGAGGGCAAGACTGATGGACATTTCTCTGACCACTTTGGCTAAGCCATTTCAAATATTGGCATAAAGAGTTAGTGATTCGTAATACTAATATGGTTTGTTCAGATGTGAATATATCTACTAACTGATTACAGTATCAGTGTTTTCATCTCAGCTGTATTTCTTTACACGTTGTAGAAGACAACATTATTTTAAAAAATATCTATTGCTATTCAAGTGCTTAGGAAGACTCCTATTCTCCATCTCATTTAATATCATCAGGAAAAGTAATCTTTTCAAAGACCATATCAGTTTGGGCTAGCCAAGTACTAACATATTTACTGAAATATATGCCTAGGAGTCTTTCGATTAGTTGCATCTGAAAGTTGCTACTTTCAGTGTTTGAAAGTAGCGTAAAAAGCTAACATCCTGATGGTAGGTATGAATCTTCTATGATCATTTCCCATGGAAAGCTTTTAGACATTCAAAAATCAATCAGTTTCCGCATTTCTGGTTCACTGAATTGGTCAATATAGCAAACGAGAAGACTTCTTTGGCCTTGCCCATACAGAATCTCAGAATCTCCCTGCAGCCAGCATCTACTGAAGGCAGGTGCAAAACCGGTTTGTTCCACAGAAGAGGTAGAGGAATGCAAAGAGTATCTTAGAATTAGCATATTTCTTCCTCTGTCTGAACAGAACTTGGTCAAGTCAATTTTATCCATTCTGGTCATCCATGTCATTAAACGGCATATAATTTTGTTGTGTGTGAAACTTTCTTTTTAAAAATAATATAAGAAACTATTATTGGCAAAAAGAGAGAGTATTAAAAAAACTTTTAATAAGCTGAGTCTCACTTTGAGCTGTTGAATGAATTAATTGCATTTCTCCCTGCTGAGGGTAAAAGAAAGATTCCTCTCAGTATTGGGCAAAATTGTCTATATTGCACCAAACAGCTGTCTGAGGTTAATGTTAGTCACTGCCAAACAAATGTATTGTGAGAGCATCTCATGTTCTGCCTCCTACATGGCACACCAAATAAAATGGCCAGGCTTTCAAGAAGCTCTGTGCTCTAGTTCGTGTCAAAATTCTGTTTGTTTGACATAATGACATCAGTAAGAAGTGCTGCTCTAAAAATTAGAGGGTTTTCATAAAGGTAAAAGGAAATAATAGGAAAAAAAAGGATTATGTAAAAATATCAACACTTTGAGGATTTTTTTTACTGGGATTTTTTTAATGAATACATTTACTATGTATTCATAGAGCTGTACTTATGGTCTTTAAAGTATCCTAGTGAATTTATGCAGCCTGCAGTTAATGACAAAGAAAAATTTAAACCTGGATAAAATTACAAAATGGTTAGAGAACTGCTAGTGACAGCCTTGGTAAAAGGTAGGTCATAAAAATCAGTATTTTGAACATGAAACTGCTTCTATGTTGTGGCTGAGAGCCATTTAGGGACACATCAAATGTTTTCTAATTAATCTAAGCACTGTAAGCCAGATAAATAGATTTTGAATCCAGATTTGTGTGAGGACATTGTAGAAGAGAAAGCTTGCCGTACTCCATTAGCAATGAAAATGAAATTGAAAAATTCTTGCATAAGGTAATTGCTAAGGTTTTGTGTGATGGACCACCACCAAGATAATCAGCCTTCAAATGTGAGATGTGATCAAGCCTCCATTTAAATCAGTGGAACTATGTTGATTTACTGTGATTAAGCATTTGGCAGATTTTTTTTTTTTTTCTTCAATTAATAGATGCAGGGACAACTAATTGTGTTTATGCATTCTGCTGCTACAGGATGGTTCAAAAATGATTTGCAGCATGACCGAAAGACAGTGGCTCATGTCACTATGTACTCCATGACATAAGGTATATGTCAGTGAGCTCTGGAGAAATGGATATACACGATCAGGAGTTTGCTGTGGTAGTGAGGGACACAAGGGAAGTAAGCAAATGTGCAGAGTAGTGCACAAACCAAAAAGCAAGTTTGAGAAGTCTGCTTCCTTTCTCTCCTGCCCTTGCTAAAATGACTATTAACACCCATGTGTGAGTGAAAGGCAGACAAAGGAGTTATGTTCTGAAAGGGCAGTTAGTTCTAGATAAGAAAGCATGTCAAAGTATAAATAGGGCCATAGGGGATATGATACACTGGATACTGTTGTGGTTTGATTCAGCCAAAATGGGAAATAAGGCCTCTCCATATTCAACTAAGTAAATATTAATAGATATGAAATTGAGAGGAGAGTCAAAATGCTCTTCTTTACATGTTTTCCACTGCTGAGTTTCAAAGACCTGACAGTTCCCCATGCAAAGGTGCAGGACCTGTGAAACTGCAGACGTTTAGTATTCCATGAGGAAAGGAGGAGTCAATATGTGACCTGGAGAGAATAACTTCTCAGTGGTTAAGTGAAAGGCCAGTGATGATCCTGATATATTTAGGGAGAAAAATTGCCTGTTTGTGCTGCAGTGGTTTTAGACAACAAGACATTTAGAATAATGTATTATGAATATATATTGAGAGAAAGAGAGCGATATCATCACATTTGCCTACCAGCAGGGATTCTGCCCAATATACTCATGCTAGCAGTAAAAATGATTAGTCTATGTTTCTTCCCTAGCTGGAGTAGATGTGGGGAGTACGACTGATGCTTCTTCTATACTATTATCACAAACAGATAGCTGTCAGAAAGTCAGCCTCTTCCCAGCTTTGCAATGTGTCTCCGGGCTGTGTCGCACTGACATGAGGCATATTTTAAGCTGCCTGTAGATTCCAGAATGAATGAGAGGTTTAATATGGGGGAATGTTCACTGATAAAAGTCACTTATTTACCATACCCACTCTGCGTGCTGCATTTCAAAAGGAGCAGATAAAAAGCAAGAAATAATAATAAAAAAATACATAGGTGGATTTATTCAAATGTGATGTTGTCCATCACCACAAAAATATTTGCCTCACTGCAGGACAGAAAACTAGGAGAAAGGGATGGAAAAAGTATTTGTCCTGTTAAGCAGAATTTGGAACAAGAAGAAATTATTTATAGAGAGAGCATTAATGTCCAGGAAGATCATGAGAAAGCCAGAATGTGTTAGGACATACCTGTAACCCAGTCTGCCCTGTGTTTACAGCAAGGACAACCATATATTAGGTATTTTCAGCATTAGCCTATTGAACTGTGAAAACAATGCATCTTTTATGTGCTATTCAAGACATAAGGGAGTCATCTCCAAATCCTTCTTTAAATTAAGTGCATACACCTCAAATCAGTTGCAGTCAGTGATAAAGTAAGCAGTTGCCTGGGGGGACAGGCACAGGTCCTGATGCCCATCCTGTCATGGCCCTGGAAAGCCAAGCACTGCACTGGTGTCTGGGGGAGAGGCTGCAGGCATTTGCATTAGGGAGGTGACTTATTCTGGCAATAGGAAACGCCACTAATAGTTTTACCATCCCTCCACCAACAGCAGGAAAAACAACATGTATGTCCAGAGCTCACCTTTGAACTGACTTCCTGCTACACTCCTTCCTATTTCAATGCTTATCAATGATAACTGGAGCACTATTAGATTTGAGATAGGAATACTTCAGTGCCAGGTGACGAGGAAAAGGTAGCTATTTTATACCTTGGAATGTGTTACCAAAACCTTTGCTGTTATCACAAATAAGTTGAATTTATGACTGGAAGGATGGTATCACAAATGTAATATGGATCAGATTGTCTTGTTTTCCAGCCAGACCACTTAGCAATGCACATAAAAATATTGCATAGAAAGGAGTCTGATGCCTCTGATCTTTACAAATGCCTAACAAATAACAGTTTGAGAGAGGAAAAAGCATTATGTATAAATCATCAATATATGTTCCCTTATTCAAATCACATATTTATTTATATTGATCATTTGCATTTTACAGCTTACCATGAAATATTCTCTTTCCTTGCTTTCAGAGAAGAAGGTGGACAGCTGGTGGAATCACATATGTAAGAATGTTTTCTTGTTTAAATGGTTTAAGCTGTTGTCTTTCATGAGGACAGAGAACAGCTATGAGAAGCAGCAAAGTTAACCTATGCTTTGTTAGAATTTGTAGCAAAGGGTATATATTCTTGGAAGCACTACCGTCTATAGTGGTATAGTATTAGATGTATGCTCAACATTTGCTTTGGAGTAGGCAATATGTTAAAAATGACTTTTCAGCATGATCTCCCTATTGGGGATTTTTTGTGAGCTTCAGCTGAATCTTTAATGTTGTCTTAACCCTTTCATTGTGAGGACAGGAGTAGAGGGGGAAGTCTTTATTAGAAGCTAGTTGAAATTTTTATTGCCAGTTTTTATTATAATTATAAAATTATACTGGAATATAATTACAAATTTAATATATAACTATATATAATGACATTAAATAAATATATAATTGTATATTTATAAATTTAAAAGTGGTAAAAAGGTCACACTGCATGCTGCCCTTTTTTACAAATTAAAAAGAAAACTTAGACAAGTTGAAATGAAATTGTTGGGAAGAGAAGGATGAACATTATTATGAGCAAAGAGACTATAACTGTCCGCTTTTAGATGGAATCAAAGAACAGGTTCATCATTTTTCCCTGTGGCAATTTAATTCACATTTTGCACTGTTCAGGTAGAAGCATATTAATGGCAAATTACAGAAAGCGAGTCATTGTAATGCAGTGAATAGCTAATTCTATTGTTAAAATGTATCAGTGCTTCTCAGTCAAGGATAAACGATGGTACCTTTTCTATGCATGAGGAAAAAATCCTCAGTGCAGTCAGGAAACCGATGAAAGGTAAAGATACTCTGTCTTCTTAAAACTCACATCCTCATCTGAATAGCTCATGTCCACTGGTCCTGCAAGCCAGGCCTGTTTTAAAAAAATGAAAAGAATCACAGAGGACAAGTCTTGTTTTCCATATAATGCAGCTTTTTTTGTTGTCGTTTGTCAGCACTCTGGGCATATTGTTTTCACCAGTTTCACTGTACATTTAGTATAGTGCTCATTAGTGACTGTGGGATTGACTAAGCCACAGTCAGTTTCTGGGGTCTGCAGAGATCCACAGATCCTCCACAGGGAGGAAAGTTTAAAAGGACTAAGAGAATTGAACTGCAAAACTTCAAGGCTACTGTAAAATCAAGGAAAAGTCCTAAAACCAGATTTTTTAATGCAAAGTAATGAGGTCAATAAGCTTTGTTTAACCTACAGTATCCTGCTCTTCTCCAACACTGCAGATCAGTGACTTGTGCTGAGTAACCTTCAGGCTCAGAAAGACAGTGAAGACCAAAAATCTTCCTCTAGTTCTGCAAGTCAATGGTGTTTGACTCTAAAGAAAGAAGAGAGAACAGTAACAAAAAGAAACAAACAAATTGATTTTACCTCCTGAATGTCATCCAAGTATTGTTAAGCATTAAGCACAGGACAGCCCTTCAGATGGCCAAAGCAACTGTTCTGGTCACCAAAGATGTCTTTCCAAGGAGGTATTAATCTTTGCAAAGTAACAACCCTCTGGAAACACAAATATTTCTTCCTTGCTGCGCTATTACTACTCTTGCAATTCTAGGGAGCTATATGAAAGTATATTTGTAATCCCTGTGAGTTAATAAAAGTTCTTTGTTCTTGCTCTGAATCTCAACAGCCAGGAGAATCTTTTCTTTCACTTCATTGTCCTCTTGATAGTTTCCCAGAAGTTCTGACCCAACTACAAAGAGAAACTGAAGAGCTGTTGAAATGAGTGCTTTTGTTGTACAGAAGCACTATACAACAAATTTTCTGGGCTAGCTCAACAACTTAACCATTTTGCAATACATTAATAACAGTGAAATGCAATCCAAAGCTAATGGCAAATTTTCTATTTCTTATCAGTCTACTTTTCTCATATTATCATCCATTGTTTTAATTCTTTTCACTTTCTGAAGCTGTTCTATATAGTTGTATGTCAGTAGTAAAAAAAAAGGGGGAGGGATACTTGTGTGAAGTGCTGGGGCCTGAGTTGTGGGCCCCAAGCTGGAGTTGACCTGTGAATGAGTCAAAACCTAGCAGAATGTTTTGTTTTCCCCACTGGCTTCATGGTCCAGAGGCAGAACCTGGCCCACCTGTGGCTCTTCCCTCACCCAGGTGGTTGTGGTTGGGGTGGTGGGCAAGGCCAGGATTAAATTAACCAGGAGCCCAGCAGTTGGAGGGGCTTCCTGTTGGGGCTGGTTGCATCTTACTGAGCTCTCTTGGTGTTGTGCTTCCCTGTGAAGGGTTACTGAGGGATCCATCTCTGTCCATTGTGTCCAGCATGTGATGCTGGCACCACAGTGAACAGCAGAGGAGCTGGACCCACAGGAACTGATGGCAGGATTGTTTGAAAGAAGACTTCTGAGGGGATGTTGCTGAGTTGAGTGTTGGCGTGTGTGATCAGGTTACTGATGGTAGCATAAAGTGGTGATGGCTGAACCAGCACAATGTGGTGTCATAGGTATACACAAATATAGGAACAAAACAGCTTAGGAAAGTTTCCTGTTGGCATGGCAAATTCAAATAATATACTCGTCAATTGCTAAAACTGGTTAAATATTTTTCCTTGACAATAAGGATTTAATAGAAAAGATCACGAACCATTGTCATATTAGCAGAAATGGGGACAAAAATCTTACTTAAATGGTATAACTACAGCTGATATTTGCATCTGTTCTGCTATGGAAAAGAAACTCATTCAGGAGTGGAGGATTTGCTGCTTTTCGGGTAAAGATCATGTCAGGTTGCAAAAATGGCTCTGAGGCTAATCTCATGGGTTCCTGTATCTATTCCTTCCTAGCAGTGGCAAGTCAAACCTGCTTAGTTTAAAAGTCAGAAGTATAGGGTAAGGTTGATGTCTTTGTTTTGACTTCCATCTCCACAACTTCAAGCTGGGGTTTGAAAGTCAGTTTGTTTTCTTTCTCTATTAAAGACTCTTCCACAAGAGACTGGCTGACTCCTTTGTTCTCGAAAGAGAAAGAAGGTAAATATTGCACATCTAAGTGCTAACGGTAATTCTGTCTCTTGCTGAGAGGATTGCCAAGACTCATCCCTCATACAGGCTCCCTGATATCTGTCATATTCTCTGGTAACTAAAGCAGATCTCAATTATTTTTGTCTTTATGCACTCAGACTGTAAAATCCTTACAAAGACAGATTTTCTTACCCTGTTTTGAGTTGTATGTGGTGTAGTTTTTAGTTTCTACTGTAAATAGTCTCTAAGTACATGTTTACTCATGTTGGGCACTGTACTGATATCTCCATGTCTACCACATTAGGTTTTACTATATGGTATTCACAATTCTCTGTTAAATTTCTCATCGCTTGTTCTGTCATATTATGCTGCACACATTCCTGTTTAAATTCACTGTGGCTATTCACAGAAAAAGGCACTGCTCAGAATAAGTAAAGATTAGCAAACTTTGACAAAAGCAATTAGAGCAGCCCATTTACTACTGCAATTTAAAGAGGCCTGTATGCATCTCATGGACACTGCTGTGCTGTGCCATTTCAGATATCCTTGTTTCATTTGGCTTCAGTAACTCCAAGACAGTTGGCATTTAGTAGACTGGCTGTCAGGAGGGAAAAAAAAAACAAAAACCCACAACTTGTGCAGAACAATTTCTGCAGAAAAGTTACAATGCAAATTGCAAACTCTTCAATTACCATCCATTTCATTTGTATATATCGCCTATATATGCATACACAAAAACCTTTGCACTGTGTCTGCTATCTGTTCCTTGCCTTTTTACGTGTAATTCTGAAAACTGGAAAGGAAAATTTAAGTTAGTCCTTTGCTGACAGTTTCTGTGTGATTCACCCTACACATCATCCATCACCAATTGCTCCTACTGCAAGGTCAATCACCAGTGAAAGACTGTAGGATATGACACTGGGTCATTCTTATATATTAATTTTACTTAATGTAGACAACTAGGGGGGGAGGGGCAACAAAATTTTTTAACTGTTTAGAGTAGCTTGGGTTGCAATATGAAAATGCCCCTCTCAATGAAGCCCTGAATCTTCTCTGCTTTGAAATAATAGCTAACTCGCCTACCACAAATCTATTAAATCATGGATAATGACAAGCCACAGACCAAAATCTCCACATGGCTTCATATGCAAGTGAGCTGAAAGAAGGGGAATTGTTTGGGTTGAATGTCAAGCAGCCATGCATGGCCAGCCTCTGCAGCTCCCCCAGCCCTGGGGTGAGATTTGCTCCAGCCACCGCACAACTCTGACTAAGTCACTTGGCATAACACTGTATGGAGGGAGAATTTATCTCCTGGCAGATTAAGTGAAGCTTGAGAGTCAGACTGGACACCTGTGTTCAGGTATGTACCTACATGACCAGATCTATCAGCATCTGACATTTCACATTGAAGGCTATCTTTGGGAAGTGTCTGATAATCAAAACACTCCTTTCCATGAGAATAAAAAAAAAGACTTGGTATGCACCCATTGCAGATGGAAGAGGAATTGGAGTCTAGATATGAAAGAAAAAATAAGTGTGAAAATTGCCCTTTTTTTCTATTTTATGTAATTTGAAATCCAACCCAGTACTTTGAAAGTCCTATCAATTCCACAGGTATGGCCAGACTATGGACATTCATATTCTTTCTCATGTTCAGTTGCTAAAGACTTTTCTATCAAAATAAATTTTCCATTAACAATTCTATTTTCTACAGAAAGAATATTTCTTTTTCCTTTTTCCTCTCTTTGCTTTTAATAGGAATTTTCTAGTCTCAGTCCTCAGAGATTGTTGTCTGGATTTTTTCACTATACATCTGCAATGTCAGATAGTAATGATTGACAATAGGAACACTAATAATGATAGTAGTAACATTTTACTTGTAGCTAATGAGATGTGGGTTTGTCCCTGAAATTTTATTGTTCCATGTCATATGTAGCTTTATATTGGATGCTAAAATAAATATATTATATAAAAATAATGTTGACAGTTTTGTGTTTCTAGAAATTCTGTTTAAATTGATTTGTTGAAAGAGCCCATGTTATTTCACTGTATTTTACTTTCTGGTACAACATCTCATGAAATCCTGTTAAAGATTACAGTCTTAAGTATGCAACATTTAATGTAAATATTGCTAGTTAAGTGGTTGGGCACATTTTTAAGCAAGCATATATCAAAATGATACTTGCATGTGTATAGCTATTACATTGCATTATTTGAAGAAATAGAACACAATGAAATTACTTATTTTCCATATTTTTTTTTTAAAGTCCTGATGACACTACAGAAAGTGGCGTTTTTCTCCCCTTTGTTTTTACAAGAACCAGTCAGATTTTGCGAACACACATACTCACAGTAGGAAGCTTTGTTTTCATTGAAGTTTGTTGTGTTTTTTTCATACTCCTGTTGCACTCAGGAGAATTGTACTCCTGTGCCCTTTTTTATCCTACTTGTTTGAATCAACATGAATAGTGTTGATCCATGCTCAGGACTGCCTACTTCTTGGGCAAATCTCCGTGCATGACTTAACTTGCTTGTATTTTGGCAAATTCTTCACTTAGTGGAAAGGGCCATGTTTTAGGGAATGGGAAGGGAGTTGGTGCAAGAGCTGTATATGTACTCTGAAGGGTGACCTTGATACCTGCACTGTGGAACACCAGGGCTAAAAGCAAGTACATTGTGGAAGTTTGCAGCTTGTTATTTACACAGTTTTTAAATTTCAGGGCCAATATTCTCACAGAACATCAAACTTTGGAATCTATGCTTGAGGATAGAACACTGCCCTGGAAAAAAAATAGAACGTCCGCTCAGCATCTTCAGCACTGTTTACTTGTCTTACAGTCTGCAAATTGACACATGTTTATTTAATACCTGGTTATTTGATCAAATATAAAGCAAATCACCAAGTCTACAGACACCAGCTCAGACATATTCCCCAGACTACTCTGGATTTTAAAGAAATAATTATTTTTAAATGTTTCTTTCCTTAAAAGGCTGTTCTCCCATTCCAACTGTACATAACAATTTCCAATGCAGGGAATCTGGTACACCATTAAGTCAAAAGTTCAGGGTGCTGCAGTCCAGCCACCACTTACAGATGTGAAGTCTCAGGTTAAGGCCTTTGAAGAAAGACAATAGAGTTAGTAGGTTAGCATCACAAACCAGATATCTTTAAAGCAATTAAAACTTATAACTGTCTTGCTTGTCTTTCATTTAACAGAAAATGCCTAGTCTCATTCATAATTTCTCACTTTAAATTTCATTATTCACTTTCCATGCAATATTACAACCTTTTCAAAAGCAGGAGGATTGCAGTTGTACAATTAAAATTCAGATACTTATTAAAAATGGAGAACCATTTAAAATTCCTTTTTTTTTTCTCTCGTAGTGCTCTTTAAAGTGCCTTTTGTCTTAAAAAAACCCAAACCTGGTAAATTTTCAAGGCAGATCCATTTTTGTAAACAAAGTTATTAGGAACTAAACAAAGTTTATAATGGAATTTGGCTGTACTGGAAGGGATTTATGCCTGTAATTACTTAAGAAGGCTACAACACGGCTTGATAGACAAAAAAAAAGAAGAACAAGGACAAAAGAAGACAAAAATAAAAGCTTGCTTAATAAGCTGAAAATAGCAGCTTTGCCACCAACTTAGGCAAGTAAGAAGGCTAAATATCACAACAGGAAAAAGCTGTCTAAACTATCAGACAACTTTAGCTGAGAGTCCTTAGCAAATATTTATAAAGGGTATGTCAAGTAAAAATAACTTCTTCACAGAGGAGGAAGCACTTCAGAGAAAACAATGGATGGAAAAAAGAAATACAGCACAAATACCCTCTTCAGCTTCCTTTAGCAGGTAGAAGGATGCTGGGCCCCTGTGTTCAGTTCTTGCTTCCTTTGTTGGGGGCGGGGGAATGTCACTTTGATGTGCAGGCAAGGAAGTCAAATGTGCTTTCTCTCCTCATCCTAGAATGCTACAATATCATCATATTCTCATACCACTTTCAGACTAGGTACTCAAGCCTGACAGAAAGGTAACAAGGAGTATTGCTTAGAAAATAGAGAAGACACTGATTGGAAAATATTCCTTTGTGTGTGACAGAAATACATGTACCAAGGGCATGGGGTAAGAAGGAATTAGTTGCATTTTTCAACTTCTGAACTCAATTGACAGTTTACTAATACAAGAAAGGAAGAAAGAAGGGGGGGGGGGGGGGGGGGGGGGACGGGGGACGACAACCGTATTAGTCCTGGGGAAGTAACACCTTGGAAGAGAGATTTCTGTAGGAAAAGCTGTTTCCATATAATGAACTATCTATACAATATAATTACCTGTTTTACAGCAAGAGAGAGTTTTCAGTAAAGGAGAACAACACATATAAGTCTTTCATTAGTGGGTTTTTGCCAGATGGAGACCTTCCCAGGTGATTTTTCAAAGGGTTGGACTGTGTGACAAGTGTTTATTTTAGCTTTTGTTCTGTGTAAATAGCTTTTGTTCTATTTACAAATATTATTAAAGCTTCACAAGCATGGTAAAAGCTCCATATTTGTTGGAAATGCTGCCATGGATGATGTAGAGCCTACAGAAAACTTTCCAGACCTGTCTGACATAGTAAGTTTAACTACACAAGCAGTCAGCCATGTGGTACTAATGGGAGTGTGTGTGTGTGTGTGTGTGTGTGTTGGACCTGGCATTTGTCTTAGCTTATTTTAAATCTTCAGCTGAGTGTTTTGGAGCATCATCCCCATGTGCCTCCAAAATCAAGCGTTCCCATTGCACACAATAGAAGTGGCCTTCATCCATCTGAGCTGGAAATCTCCTTAGGTTGAAACTACTTGAAAATATCTGAAGAGATTTTTAGATGTTTTTATGGAAAAGTTGATTGACACATGGCTGGCTTAGGTGAATGGCACCTTTCATGATTTACCTCTCAGTTGCAGTTCCCACATGCAGTGGTACTTTCAGTACAGATGGCTTACTGCAGTAAAGGGAAACAGCAAAGAACAAATATAAAACACGTCCTTGAAGAAGAAAACAGTGCTTGTATTTCTGTTCCTTTAACTATTTAAACTGTTTAATAGCTTTAGCAGCAAGCAGATAACTTCTAAGATTTTTTTAAGGATAGCATGCAGAATGTAGGGCTGTAGATATAAATGCCACCTTTGTAATTCTATGCTGTACTTTCTGTTTTGGGTTTGCCATTTCACTTGTGAGCATGCTCATGATGTTGCAATTAATGCCTTCACTGCACATCTCAAATGTGTTGTAGATCTCACTCTTCCTTTATTTTTTACATTAAGAACTTGAAGAATTTTTAAATCATTGCAATATACAGGTCCTATCATCTACATGATTGTCTTGTCATCTTTATTTCTAAATTTTGCAATAAGATGCACCTGAACATTGTCTGCAAATTTGCAGTAATGTCCTCAGCTTACACATTCAGTTTTCAATGGTCATTTTAGTCATACACACTACTTATGCTTTGGCGTATACCAGCTCCCGGCAAGGTAGTCCTGAGAGACGTAGCCTTGAGCCTTCCTCTTCCTGTGCCTTCTGACTGGGAATAGACTGGTCCTGCAGCACTAGAGCATGCACCCGGCCTGCAGAAAAGAACAGCAAGTAAAACCAGTCTGCAGAGTGGAGTCCCTTGCTTTGAAGTTAGCATAGTGTAAATGCCACCAGTTGCATAATCTAAGCAAACATTGTATAGCTGTTCCAAAGACAGACTATAAACAAAGGACCCTTACAGATTAAAAAAAATGGTATCACTCCTCCAAGTAAGACATTTTTACTTTGCCTTTTTAATAATGTTCTCACCTACAATTTCAGCTCTCAGGGAAGAACTGTGTACATGCAGGCAGACAATTATGCTTAAAATGTCATGCTGAAATATCACCATGACATACACCATTTTGATGCATCAAAATAGAATCAACGATAAAATGCCAGAAGAAAGGTTTTACTGATTTCCAGTGAAGATTTTTGAATAATTATTTTAGGGTGGCTGCAGTGAAGTCAGTTGGCACAACCTCAGGAAATTCCTTCCTGAAGTGACAAATTGAACAAAAGCACTTAGGTGGTCCTTAATGTAAGACTATGAAAACCTGAATAAATTACCGTGAAGAAGCTTTAGTAACTTATTTAAAAATAATAGCAAACTTTTCTCAATATGATGTCTTTATAGTTGATGAGCAAAGCCTACACAAAATCCTTGGATAAATCTGCCAGCACTCTGCAGTGTTCTTGTGAGCTAATTACAGGTATATATTACAGTTCAGATTAACTTCCAGAGTTTCTTCTATTTCTTCCATTGCATACTCCTCTTCCTACTCAGCAGGTTTTTGTCCCAGCCTTATGCTGTGTTTATTTACATGAGACTACAATGGGAATGTACATTCAGATCAGCAAAACTATGTCTTGTTCCTGTGCTCACTAAGGAGGCTTATTAGTGTATTTCTAACCGATGAGAATGACAACTTTTCCCATACAAGTATTGGAATACACTGAAAACATATATTGTTTACAGTTAGTGATACTCAGGGACTAGAAAGTCAACAGATTTGGCTAATAACATAAGAGTCATTCATCAACATACAAGCAGCCATGTTCAGCTCAGTGAAGGAAATGCTACATGACAAGAAAATCATTATAATTTCCTATTATCAGGCAGATGCAGGTAGTTTTGTTAGTGTCTGGTGAAAGGCTATTTAGGAGCAGGCTGTAGGTCCCTTCATGGCCTTTATTAAGCAGTCTGTCAGACGGTATTGCACTGTAGCGGTATACCAGATTGAACCATTTTGGCTTTCCAACTGCAAGTGGCAGGTGTAATGAAGAAGCAAACGTATTCGTCAGTGAAGCAGCCACAGGCCCTAATGAAATGTGGCACGTTCATTTCTGAGCTATGAAATTATATAATCCCAGTGGATTTACGTTTCCAATTCAAGGGTCCTGAGGAGGACAAGAGACAGTCACTTCTGTGAAATACATGTTTACTCCACACATTGCTTGTGGCTAGGTTTCTCTTCATGTAATTGTATCTAGGATTAATATTTTTCTTGAAAAACTAGCACTCGTGAATTATGGTATGCATTTGTCCGAGAAATGTCAGCCTTGTTCCTTTATGAACCAGGCCAAGGGACTGATAGACAGACTGATAGCTATGCAAAGCCCAAGTTTAACTGTTTGATCTGACAAAAAGCCCTGGAAGAAAATACGAGTAATTCATGCCTTGCCTTGTTCTTAATCTGATCAGTAGTGGTAGGGAATAAATTTAATTTCATTTTCTTGAAAACTAAATTCAAATATCTCTTATTTAAAAAAAAATTAAAAATCCCAGCATTTTAAGCTGAATGCATCACAGCCTTATTTGTGATACTGCCATCAAGCTGTCATCTGCTTCACTTCACACCAGGCTTATTCCACTGAATGACACACAATCATGAAAAAAAAGAAGTAATCAATTCCCATTTGAGATTTAAGGTAGAGTGTATATGAATTATATTACCTTAAATAAACTTAATGTTTTGTATCTGTCCTAAAACCCAGGCCAGCAGCCTTGAAGCATTTTGCTGCTTAGGGACTCAGTTTTCAGTGCTTTGCAGATCAAAGCAAGGATGCACCAGAAAGAGCAGCCAGTGCTTTCAGCTTTACAATATGAGCCATACAATTGTTCCTGACCTTCTTACATCCAGGCAATACAATTTCTTCTATCAAGAGGCCAAACTGAGAGTCTTTCTGAAGCAGAGGAAGAAAATCAAGGTGATGTCACTTGTTGATGCAGGGGTGAAGAGGGCCAGTGCGGCAGCAGGACTGGTTTGCACTGGCAGGATGACAGCTAGCTGCACCTGGGAGAGTAACAAAACCCAGAACCAAATTCCTATGATCTGTGTGTGTGGAGGGGCACCTGCACGACACCTCTCTGAGCTACTCCTAGAGTGGCGATAGATATGTTTAAGCACAATCAGGGCTAACAATTTCTGAAAAGCAACTAATTTGGGGCTGGCCAGCTTGGAGAACAGACAGGGAGAGCTTGCAGTATTAAAATAGCCTAGCCACAACTTTGTAGGAGGCCCGGCGCTCCTTAGTAACTTGCCATAACTTTATTGATGTTACATGTAGTTTGACTTTACTTCACAGCACCCTAAAGGTATTGCAGAGCCTAGTAACAGGGGAGCCTTTGGGCCTTCCATCACTTTGCACCATAGCACATTTGTTCTTATGCCGCACATATCACTAAACCAAGACGGTTGTCATCTTTTTATTTCTCCTGTTTTAAAAAAAAGGAAACAGTATTAGCTTTTTTATTGCTTGAATTCCACTTGTCTGAGCTGGCTTATCACTGTATTGAGTGTGGCAGGCTTTCCTCAAGCAATATAATTTTCATATTTACTCGCCTTTTGTGCTTGGTTCACAGTGGATTATTGCAATAGAAACGTAAGTACTCCACAAAAGCAGCAGCTTCATCCAGGATATGACAGTCGAGTAATGTTGCAAACTGACATACATATCAAATTATTTGGATTACATATTTATCATCATTTTGACATATATTTTCCCAGCACCAACATGAAGTAGGATGTTTAATTATATTGCAAGACTTCTGGGCCCCTATAAGAGTATTCTGTTGCTGAGTGTCATTCCTTTAAAAAAAAAAACAGCAACACACTCTTTGCAGTTTGAATTGGTGACGAGACTTCAAAATTCTTCTGAAAGCTTCTCAAAACAGTTCCTATTTTCCTAAGTGTTAGTCTGGAAACATAATCTAGGCATTAACAGCAGACTGTTGTGCATCGCAATGGAAGCAGAATTATTCTGTTGACATAGTGAGGTTTACTTGTTAGAAATGATATCATGGGGAGAAGCGTTCTTTGAAAGATACACTATGAAGAAATAAATATGAAATTCACATGCAAATTGCCAGTAAAGACAATTAATGTAGCAATTTACATTATTTAACACATCGATTTTAAGTGACGCTGTTTGAGATGCGCTGATTTTACTCTTCCTTCTCCCTGGAAACATGAAATCTCCAATGCTCTGAGACACTGAGACAAGTACTTGTTGCTTTGCAAGAATCAATCATCCTTTGTCCCATTTTTCCCTCATTTCAACTTTCTAATCAAGTTTGTCTTTGTTTTGACTTATAGTAGAAGGAAAAGGAGATTTTAAAAATTCAACCCATTAAAAAGGGCCTGTTTTAAGCAGAGTAATGGGAATTTGGCATTCTTCCCATAATACATCTCAGGTAGCATTGACAGTTTTTCAATACAGAGGAAAACTCAGGAAATTATAGTATCTATCATATGATTCTCACTCAAAAATGAGAAATGATGGAAAACGATTCACATTTAAAATAAAGTTTAATAAATACTAAAACACATACATTAGAAGTCTGGCATCTCTATACCTTCCTTTCTGCCAAGCTTTGGTTTATAATGCAAGACATGGCATATGAAAAAGGTGTGTGTATATATATATATATATAGTGATCTATCAATAGATATGAGATATGAGATCATAAGCTGCTTCTTGGCTGTTATCTAAGGAAGTCCAGCTGAAACTGGACCAGAAGAATATTAATCATTTATGTTCAGGTACAGATCAATAAGCTGTGAAACACTTTCATCTTTTCTTTAGAAATGTTCAGATATCTTCCAGACTACTTGATATCTGCAAAATCTCCTAGATACTAGTAAGGATTAGTCTTTGTCTATTTTGGTTTAAACTCATGATGTGCAATATAATAGTGTTATCCACTGACAACACTGTATGAAATGTTTGCTTATTAATTATGAATGCAAACATGATACTTGTGATGTCACTGGTAAAACTCCAACAGCAGAAGGGTTGGAGCAAGGAGCAAGGAGCAAGTGTTACTCCATGGGATGCAGGCTACATCTTGATCCATGTGGCTGTAACCCAGATGAGGAGTCTGAATATTGTACTATGTCTAAAAGATGTAGGAAGAAACTTGAAATTATAAAATTAAAATTATCTGCTTTTTTTCCACAAATATGAACCCAGTATGAACACTTAAAAAATCTCCATGTTTAGTGCTGAATGTCTACTGGTTCTATTAATGCCATTTGGAGTCAAAGCTGTTCAGCGTGTCTGAAAATCAGGTCTATGAAACTGCTTATTTTCAAACTATTTACCAGATCCAACCATTGTCTCTTAAAATGAATCAGGTTTTGGCCATTTAACAGATGGAAGACTTGAAATATAAAAGAAACCAAGTCCAAGGAGGAACCTTTCTAAGTGAAGAGTAAAAGAAAAATGTATGACACAACTATTTTCTCCTGTTAAGAAACACAGCTATGTGAAAAATTGTCATGTATTTTGCTGGGTTCAAGACATTATTTCAGATCTAAACAAGAGAGTGAATGCATTAGCCTGGCTCAGACACCACATCAGAGCTGGGAAAGTTTGTCTTACTTCTAACAGCTTTATGTGCTACCCAGATACGCATGCAAAAACATTCTCTTTCCAACAGAAGAAACATTTTTTTCTTACATCAGACTGAGATTTCCATTGTTCTGCCATTTATACTGCTTGTTTCTCAACAGTGATGAACATTCCTACCTAGAATTACAATTTTTTGTCTTGCTTGAAATGGCACTTGGTTTGGCTTCTTTAAAGACACTTCTTTTCTCTGCTAGTCTCTTGGACAGTTACTGTGTTGGTCTTGGTATGTCACCTCTTGTCAGATGTGATGCTGCCAGCTCCCCAGTCCGATTACTTCAAATAGAACTCGCATTTTCAAAGACTTTACAAATTACCTTCCTTTTAGTTATCATACCTACTCAGGAGAGGATGCTTTCCCTGGCAGTAGCCTGCTATGAGAGGGTCACTGCAACTGTCATGGAGCATCTTCCTGATGTCTTCAGCATCACAACTCACCCCAGCACAAGCAAATGTCCATCAGGTTCCTCTTTGAAACTCTCCTTTGCTGACGTAGTGGGTCTGGCTGAGCTGGTTTTCCCCATAGCAGCAGTGTTTTGTGCTGGGAGCTAGAAGGGTGCTGGTAACACACCCGTGTTGTGACTACTGCTGAGCAGGGCTCACACAGCACCAGGGCTNCGTCTTGGAGCCCTGCTTCCCAGGGAGGGGCCAAACATTGCCTACTGATGGGAAGTAGAGAATAACTTTGTTTTCCTTTGCTTCTGCACATGAATTTGCTTAGCTTTGCTTCTATTATTATTAAACTGGTTTTTGTTTCTCATTTTCCTCCCCTTTCCTTTTGCTCTGCTGAGGAGGGAGAGGGGAAGGAAAGGGGGGGTGATAGAGTGGCTTGGTGGGCACATGGCACTTATCCAAGGTTAACCCACCACAGCTGACAAGCTAAGGATAAAGCCCATGGGCTGCTGAGGTGGTAGAGCTGGCAAGTTGATCAATAATACAGAACTTTTTTGTGTGTGTGTGCTTCAACTTTTTACTCTGCTCTGTACAGCAGCAAGCAGCCCGGGGACATAGGCCATGCCTAAGGACTCCAAATGCTTCAGTAATAAAGAAACCAAGAATTACTTATAGTAAACTTCAACCAGCCAAAAATAAATGTGTTGAAGTGGACAGGTGGAAGGAAGGCACATCATTGCAATACGTCTTTCTTTAATTATTTACCCTGTGTGATATACTACCCATTAGAGTAAAACTTTATCCAGTATGAAAGAATTTCATCACACTTTTAAGTTAAACCATTAAGAAATACGTCTGTATCAAAACCATTTACTGTAAATACACCAAAATGGGCAAATCCTGACAAGATAATCCCCTGATTTCTTCAACTTGTTAAAACTATGCTGTTAGAAAAGTCCTCTATTGATTTCAAAGCTCCATTTGCAAGAAGATGAATCCAAAAGTATGTCAAAAAAGCCATATTTTCTAGAGATAATGGAGAATGTTCTGTGACTGAAATTAGTTTTTTGCTGCTCTGTCACTACTCTGTTTTATATATGCCCCATGGCACCTATTGTCAAACTAATATGGCCATTCAATGTTTCATTGCTTAATTGTAAATTTTTTAATGAGATCATTTATTTTTATTACTGATCAATCAAATAGAATTTATAGCTTGTATTCTCCTCACCATCCCCAAACACACTTACCCCCAAAGGTAAAATAACTTGAAATCAGTATTAAAAATTGAATTAAATCAATATGTTTTTATTCTGATCCAACTCTTTTCCCACTGTTCTACAATTAAAATTCTATGAGGACTTTAATTTTGAAGAAATAAATCTTACAGTGTTTAATCAGACAAGATTCAAAGAAATAAATCACAAAGGAAATGGTGAAAGCTCTTCTTCAACAAAATGAATAAAGGAAATGGTAACACTTAAGATTAATAGACAGTTCTGTAAAAGTATTTTTCTTATTTTAACATGTAAAAATTAAATTTCATGTCATATTAGCCAGGTCTGTAATGAAGTATTCAAGCTGGTATGACTAGTATACTTTAAATACAGGCAGTTTTGAGTATGTTGAAATTTCTTCTTAAGCCAACCCACAGAATTTACCATCTTCAGCACTTATTGATTCCTTTCTATCTTGCTAGTATGGCCAGCAGTCACGTACTCACATGATGCAGTACAAAAGCACTTGTAAGATCTAGTCTACACAGAATTTACAACTGCTAAAGCCCTGACTCCGTGTAAGTGCATGGGCTGCCAAGTCCGTTGGCTGCATGCACAAGGAAGATGAGGATCTGGAGGCAAAATAAATGAAATATCCAAACTCACGGCATGTTCATGGTTGCAGCAGCACATAGGCAGCCCATTCAGGGCTGAGGAGGTGGCAGTGATAGGGAGGACACACAAAGATAACTTGTGGCTTCCTTAGGCCCCCATCCAGAAAAATGCTTAAGCCTTAACCTGTAGAGACTCAAGTAAGACTATGGAAACCAGTGGATTTTTTTCTCCAGGTTTGTACAGAACTGCTAAAGATTTGTACTGATTTTGTGCTGAAATTCTCACTACTTTGAGACTTCAGTCATGCAAGTGTCAAAGTAGGTGAATGGTAAACATGGAAAGAGGAATGCTGGACCATCTTGTTATACCATGCCTTTCATTAACGTGCATTTCTTCATCAGCATAATAATAAGAGTCTGAGATTTGCTGGTGATATCATCAATACTGGTCATAACTACAGTATAATACTGACTGCACAGTCTTAAGGAATGAAATATGAGATTTGGGAATTAAAGTACAAGTTCAAGCACATGGTGTTCAACAGTACACATTTCTGCTGTAAAAGGGACCTTATCAGTTGGAAAAGACAAAAGTGATGAAGATCTGGGAACACTAGCTCGAGGAAGGTCTGCAGTATTAGCAAATTATAGGTTGACTATGAACCCTAACTCTATCAGCCATGAAAGCTTCACCTATCAAGTGGTGAAGTGACAAAGAAACACAGGTTGTATGTCCTCTGCAGCACAGGCAGAGAGCATAGGAGTCACAGGAAATGGAACAAAAAGTGATATTAGAATGATCTGAGGGATGAAGAACTCATCTGGAAATGGAAACTAAAAGTGCCTCCTCCCAGTTGTTCAGCTTATGAAAATTCAGACTTGAAAGACAAAGTGATTATTTTTACAGAAAAACTAACATAAACACTAAGAAAAAAAATGCAAACAACCTTATTAACCTAAAAAAAAATCATGCTGGTAAATGAACAAATTAATTTTAGTTTTCTTACTAAATTTAAGCTGTAAATTAATAAAAAAGAACCCTTAAAATCAAAGCAGCAGGACTGTAAGACACTTCCTATTGGAGTAAAAGTAAACAAGTTCTACTTTTCAGAGACTGCTTGAGCTGTTTATAAAAAAGATTATATCATGGGGTTGTCTGGATTTAGGGATTTAAGAATGCCATGTTAGCCCTGCATGTCTTAAGAAAGTACTGTGAGATAGACATCCACCTGTTTATCAGTGGTTTTTCATAAGGATATCACCACATGTAGAACATCCCAGGAAAGTGCAAAGCAAACTAGTATCTAGAAAATGCCAAGATTTATTTATTTATTTATTCAAGAGTGAATGAAGCAAAGAAAGACATCTTGCCAACGAATTAAAAATTATTCATTTGTATCCAAATTGTCTTCTGGCATAAACTTGTAGTGGTGTTCTTTAGAGATGGTTTTATTATTGCCACAAAAGGAAAATGAGCTTCCCAGTCTTGGGGCTTTTTTGGTGTTTTAGCAGTTTTCTGTTGGATTGTGTATTACTGGATTTAGAAGACAAATCAAACAAAATACATTATAATAAAATGTTTCAGGAATAGGAGTTAAATATATTCAGTAACTGAATATAATCATGACTTTCATTACACATATTTTAAATTATTGGTATAATTAATATCAAATATTAATTGAAAATCCATGTAGACCTAAGTAGTTGCTCTACACTATACAGAGGAATGCTCATAGGCTTGATTTTTGCATTTTTATTTCTGTAATTGCAGGTTAATGCAATTTACAGGACATCTGTTTATACACACAACACAATGTTGCCAAGCAATTTACAGCTGAGAGGTGGCTGCTTGGGCCCTGATTAGATGGGTAGTGCTTTAGAAATGTCATAGCTGGATTTCTACAAGTTTTGTTCAAATAACCTGAATGAACAATTCTTACCAATCAAACATTTTAACAACTTTGAGTAAAACAGGCTTTACAAAATATAGATGTGTCAGTTATAATGGAGTTAGTCAGGTCACCCTTAGGGATGATTCAAGGACAAGCATGAGTATCTGGGGAGCCCAAACAGAACAGGCTTTTCTACCACAGGTAATTACCTTCCATTATTAGGTTATAAGAAGTGGAATTGCTCTTATTTCTTGCCTATAGATGTACCCTGATTTCAAAGAGATGACAATCTCTTCAGTGTTTTGCCTCTTGATAGAAGAATTGGGGACAATCCTGTAGCCATTAAGGAAGTTAAGAAAGTATTATTTACTGTTGAAGAGTGGTGTAAAAAAACCTGTATTGCTATTTTGGACAAAATTAATACAGATGGGTGGGTTTTTTTCCTTTTTTTTTTTCCCCCCAAGCATCAACAAAACCTCTCTTTCTGACCAAGTTTCTCTCTAAACATGATGTGGTTCTGGTTGCGTTGCCCAGAGAATGAGGTAACAAAGAGACATTAAATCCTGGTTTTTTCTTTCCCATTAAAACAACTCATCTTCAAATCATTAAAGTCCACTATTGCAAAATAAACTGTCTAGAATTTTATAGGTTGAAATGTATCTGCCTGGTAAGAAACACTTCCATACTGCAACTTATGCTATTAAAAATACTGCAGCTTATGCTATTAAAAATATTGTTACTAAAAAAATAATCAGAAAATAAGTAAACAAATACTATGAAATCAAATGAAAAAGAACCGAAATCAAATACATACTACCTGTTCATATTACATGTAGAAGATAAATACACAAGTTTAAAACAAACAATTTAATTGCAAGTTGAACAGCTAAAAAGTCAGAACTGGTTTAGGAATAAAAAGAATAACTGGTTTAGGAATAAAAAGAATAACATCTCTGAAGTGGTAGTGTTGTAGATTATCACAGAACAAACAGTTCAGGAGAATTCTGAAGTCTGGCAGCTGTAATAGTACACTTGACATGTTTTCCCTTCAAATCTGGCTTTCTGGTACATTATATAATGTGTTAAAGTTTATAGAAACAGATGGAACGAAAAACAAAGAAATTGTATCCTAAAAGCTTACAGAACAGGCCTTAAAGAATTTGCATTACTTCCATCTTAAATTTCCTTTTCAATGAAAGTATCTTGGACCTCTGGGAAATTAAAAAGTCATATTTCTGAGCATTTTGTAGTACCTTCTGACATTTAGACTGATAAAGTGTGTAACACAATAGTTTAGAAGAAGGTAATCAACTGTTGACTTTAAGTAAGATTCCAGCCTCGGACTTGTTCTAATTCACAGATTTTCTGGGCTATAGAAGCAGTATTTTTTCATCAAAGGGCAATTCTTGCAGGATTAGTATTTTCAGCCTTGAGCTCACTTAGTTCTTACACTGTACAATACTACTGTTCCCCTTGCTCCCCTTACCTGCTGACATTCAACACCTCTTTCGACTGAGTCCGACTGCAGAATGAGTAAGGACTTCATTAGAACATTTCTTGGAAGATGTGTTAGTATGTACATCTTTGGAGCAATATCCCTGACAACAGTGAATTAGAGCAGACATTTCACTTCAGCAATTCCAAATCTTTAATATTTTATTGTTTTTTTTTTAAATTTTGCTGTTTTAACAACTGACAGTAATCTTGAATCAATAAAAGGGATGGTTTTCTTCTAATCATTGATCTTTTGTTCATAAACAGAATCTTTTCCTCTTGCTGGGAATATGGTGTGCAATTGCTCAGTTTGCCATAAGAATTAGGTCTATTTGGTCCCTGAGTTAACAAAATAAGTATGTACTTAAGATTAGTTGACTTGAGTGAAAACAAAGTAATTTTCGTATTTTATCAAATAGTGAAGCTTAAACACATCAGTGTTCATTTGACATACAGCTTAGATTACACTCCTGGCACATCACAGCAATGCCATCTATAGCAGCATTATTTCAGACAAATTTTTCATGCATGTGGCTTTGAGACAAGTGATTAGGATTAAAAACACTGTAGGAAAAGAAAGTTCTTCACAATGAGAACATTTAAACATTGTGTAGAGGAATTTCTCATGGAGCATGGGCATGTGAGCAATCCAGCCTTTGCAGCTAAGGCCTGAGTTTGAAGGATGTTGGCCAAGGCCACAGAAGAAGAAGATTAATCATAAACAACTCCTGAATACTGACCTAAGATATATGGGCTGAGCTATGTTACAACTGTAAGGGCATGCAAAATATGTGCTACCAATTAGAAATTGTTGTTAGGTACGTGATTTGCACAATGTAACCAATAGCGGAATAGCTTATTGCATGATACACCAAAGAGATTATAAAAGAGCGATGTTTTGCTAAATAAACGGCTTTGACTTGATCACATTGATCATGGCTTGATTGACCCGAACTCCTGCAAGTAGCGCCCAAACAGACTTGGGCCCCTCAGCTACCTCAGTTACTGCAACTTGGCAGTGGAAAGGAGTACTGAAGGGGAGGTGCAGGAAAGCCAGACAAAAACATTGGAATAGTCTCCCAAAGGAAGTGGTGGATTCCCCTACATTAGACAGTTTAAAGACTCACCTTGACTGGGTGCTGGGCCATCTCATTTAAATTATACTTAAGGTTGGACTAGGTGATCCTTAAGGTCTCTTCCAACCTGTTGTTCTAGGATTCTATGAAATTCACTAATCCTCACATACAGGCTTCCTCTTTATTGTCAGCAAAATTTGAATGAAATAGGAGTTTCCTTTTTTTTTTTCCTTTTTTTTTTTTTTTCTATGCAATGAAAACCAGAATATACATCTGCTTCACACTCAGAAATAGAGGCAGAATTTAAAAATCTGGACTATGCAAAAGAATAAGATGTTAATGGAAAAAATTACCGTCTGGTTTGGTAAATTGTTAGCACTAATGCATATGCAAGTACATCTTTTCTGATTTTTGAAAAAGACCTTTCACATAATTTGAGATGAAAGGGTCAAATTTGAAATTAGTGATCCTATTCTAATTTAGCTGCCAATAATGGAAAAAATAAGTGAATTACAAGATTCAGTGAGAACATGAAAATAGTCAGTTGATGAGTAATTTAATTGATTTAACTGGATGTTTATACTAAATAGCTTGGAATAGTGATAATTATAATTTGCACTTGTATTTCATTTTTCATTTGAGGATTTCAAAGTCCTTTTCAGACATTATAATAAATCTTTTCAAACAGTGACTAAGCTTCACAACACCCAGTGTAGCAGGTAGGATATAGGAAACTTATTTTTCCAGGAGATATTTAGCAAGGGACGTAAAAATCTGAAAGGCACAAGTGGGAGTTGAACACTCACTGTTTTATTGATATGTGGCTACCTGTTTGCCTCTGAACCTTAGAAACTAGCTAAAATCAAAATAATTCAGTAGACTGAGCAAACTCAGTTAGGAGCATTTCACTTTCAAAGACTAGGAAAACTTTATCAGCTATAATTCCTATTTGCACACCTTTCCCAGTTGGAATTTTTATGAAGCCTGAAAAAAAAAAAAGTCTTTCTTATGCATGCTAAATAGCATCTGACAAAAACAGAACCTGACTAATCTAATGTAACAGACACATTAATGAAGGATCACTAATTGTTCTCATTTCACGGTAATTACTGTAAGATATATAGTCAAATAACCTTTGAATACTTGTGGAGGAAGCTGAAAACGTACTAACTTTTTCGTCTCCTTCCCTCACAAATTAACGTATTTCTGAAACCAACCACAGTTTTACAAAGGGTAGTTTAGGAAAATACCTTTCCATTTGCTCTCTTCAGCCAAGGACTTCTTGAAGGACAGACTCCTGTGACATCTCAACTCTTCCTGAAACAACGATTTTTTTCCCCTTGTGTTTTCCATATCTCATAGAAACTTCACCAAAGTCAAAAATGAAAACCTTTGTGAAAGTTTCTTTTCGTAACTAATTTTGTTTTATGCTATTTTTATTGTAGTGTACCTCAACAAATCCGTCATACTTTCAGCTCAGAATTTTTCTTCTCCTGCCAGCATCTGCCAGTACTCTTCCCTCATAATTCAAAATCGCCTTGACTATTGTATATCAAGGTCCTCTTTAAAACTTTACGTTTTCCTACACTCAAATCTTGTATTTATTACAGATTTTTCCATCGTTGCCAGCCAAAAAGAAGGCTATTGATTAACTTATTTATTAATTCACTACAGATCTGAAAGTGTATTGCTAACTATTGCATTTTTAGTGGTATAAAGCCCGGTGTCTTCAGTGGGCTGATTAAGTCTTAAATCGTTTTGCTTCTTATCTCTTCACTGCTCTGTCTTGACTAACTATTCAGATCAATCAACTCCAAATTCATTTTCACCTTCACTGCTTGGTCTGAAATATCTTCATGGCTCACGCAGCCATCTGTTATGTTTGGGACATTTCATATAGGCAATCACCTTAGTCACTCTTTTTATCTGACAGCAAGAAGTTCAGTTACAAAAAACTCCACTTGTAAGTTGTAATATTAACTATGCTTCCTAATGTAAGGGGTCTTAAAGCACACCGTCTACAAGTACCACGGGAGCAGGATCTCTGTGGAGAAGGTCTGGACAGGCAGAGAACTATGCATTTGGTGGCAAAATTTTGCAAAGCCTTGGTGAGGATGTGCTTGTGGTGCTTAACAAATAAAAGCTTTCAGTATGTAGTCTTTGACAAACATCAGCTGTGGGAGAGCAGAAGGTTGCAGCTGGGTTAGCTTTTGATTTCATTCTCACTGAGGTTTATGTTCTTTCTGTGGCACCTGGTACCTAAGCCTGCATTAAAATTCTCAGTTTGTATTTATTTTATAGCTATGTATTTGTATAACAATAATGTAAAGCTGCAGTGCTGAAGTTTATAGAAATGTGACACCTAAAAACCCTGTAGAAAGAAAAAAAAATATCATTGCCTTTATCCATAAATGCAGAATACTTTCAATGTTTAAGACTCAAGGGATTAAAAAAACCTTCCTTCGTACCCAGCTGTGATCTTTCAACATATGTTTAGCATCCATTTAACTAGCGTAGTAAAGTAAAAAGTAACACTTTCAGCAGAAATTAAATTTAACAGTTGCTCTATTATGCTTGGTTTAGGTAGGGAAGTTTTAAGACATTCTACAAACAGTCCCAATATGCAGCTCAAATAAACAATGTGTGCTCATTCCTGAAAGGAACAAGTGCAACGATTGCTTCTGTCAGCATTATCACAATTGCATTGCAAAGTCTGCTCCGCCCCAAGGTTATTGCTGAGGATGTAATGGAGGAAGCACGGAAGGGAGGCAAGAGAGAGGGATTCGGATTCTATTGTTAGCAAGTAGCATTTCCAGGTACCATTAAAAATAATTTATCTATCATTTTTTGTTCCCAGCAATTGCCGGATGAGATGAACATCTCATCTTTATGAGGGGCTCACTAGGAGTACTGCCTTACAATCTTGCCCAAGGCTGTTTCAATACCATATAAAGAACGATGTAACACAAGATATTCAACCCAGAATCACGAGTAATGAGTGCTTTATAAATCCAGCTCATTTTACAGTTAAAACGTTTAATGAAAGAAATTAAGTCTCTTGAAAAACAGACAATGGCCCGGCAGTTTGGCTGAGCAGGATGGATCATGGGAAGCACCATTTCAGCTCTCTAATTAAAGGGCCCAGGCCTGGAGGCTGGTGTAAAAGTTAATTCCTGTGACACCCAAGAACTGGTACACTATTGGTGCTGTTATACATGTCAGGAAAGTCAGTGGAGAAGGATGAAATACTGCCAAAAACAGGCTTTCAAAATTCAGGAATCTGGCCTCTAAAATCAATTTTCAGGTAATAGTAAAACTGGAGACCTTTTTATTCCTCTCAGTGTTTTTGAGTCTACTGGAGAAGACAGGTCAGATGTATAAGCTCCCTTTCACACACATGTACACAACATACAAGTGAAGTTAACTGAGGGTATTTATTTGTTCAGTGTAAGTACATCTCTCAGGGCTCAGAGGGGAATACTTGGTATCATAATAGGTGATCACATCAACAGATCTCTGACTCTTGTGCCCCTAAGACGTCTCTGTAGGGCACAAAGGCATTTTATTCTCACAACTTACCTACCTCAGGGCAACATCATTAAAATCCATAGCCTGTGCATTTTATTTTCAAGGCACCATCATATTATTGGAACCCAATGCAATGATTATGGAAAAAATCCTTGATCTTATGCATGTGCACAACTTGAGTATCACTTAGATGATACCTGAGGACAAGGCTGGCCTCTTCAATATGCAGCTGCTTCAGCCCACTAGAAATGCAAACATAAACTCAGTTTAAGTGAGTTTGTTTTGTTCGCAAAGATCAAAAGAAGACATTTACAGAGATAGCCATGCAATAGCTCTGTCACTGTTGTAAATGTAATTCCCATCCAGTGCTCAGTCTTTCTACAGCTGTACTCTGCTCCAGAAATGAGAGAATGTGACCATAAAGGAGTAAAAATCAGGTCAGAAAAGCCGAAAATAACAGTAAGAAAGTAAGGAGCTGCCAGGAACAAGTCCCTTCAGCAAGCCACACTGGTGTTTGATAATGCCTATATCTATATTTACTATATAAACAGACTAGGATTCCTTGCTCTGAACTTGACCCTCTCTACAAGCAGCTCTGTCGAGCTCCACAATGAGGTCAGCAAGTTTTTACTCTTGGCCACAGTGAAGCAGGGGCTGGTTATGGTTACATCTCTGGAGTGAAAAAGCAGATGTTTCAAGAGTTACAAATGCTGGGGAAGTTGCTTTTCAGTAGGACACTTGCACTAAATAAAATTTTATCAGAAAGGAACAATTAGGATTTGCCAGAGTTTACACAGTTTCTATTTTTATGTGACAGTATAGAAATCACTCATTCTCCTTTCTATTTTATACTTTAAGCTTGTTTTTTTTATAAAGCAATGCTTTTTATGTCTAAATGTAACTGTGTATGATGACTGTACAGTTTAGAATTATAGTGCTTTGCTCTGCTGCTTTTTAAGTCATGCTGCATAACTGGTTCAGAGCAGGAGCTAGTCAGTAATGTACTACACACTTTTACAGTGTCCTTGGATAATTACAATATTTTTAATTACAGTATTTGAATTAAAAGTAAAGAATTCAGTCCAGAAGTCCAAGACAAGCAGACAAGCTTATAGATTCCTTTCAGTAAACCACTATGAGTCTTAAACAGAAATGAAATTTTGTAGTTCTTTGTAAGTATCGTATGTTAAAAAGCATTTCCATAAGCAATAAATACATGACTTTTTAATATATAATTTATAAAGAAATAAAAGCCAAAGAAAAATGGGTTTTCTTATCTTGCTTTGCTTTGGCAGTGACATTATGGGAGGAGAGCAGAGCTGCCATTTATGAAGAACACAGTCTCTGATTACACATTTTATGGTTTTTGATTTTAGACTGTCATCCATGAGCATGGATAATGTTTTGAGGTATCATTTTTTTGTTACATGGATAGTGAAATGTTAAGATCAGCTGAACCATTTACCACATACTTCATTATCTCCTGTGAAAAGAATATCTGGATAATTGGGAAAGCAAAAACCTTTGGTATAAACATTTATGAATCGAATAAAATTACCTTCTAACAACATGAATTTCTGTGAGATGGAGATTTTCTTTTCTGCTGAAAAACATCAGGAGTTACAAAATGTATCCTAACATATTTCTTCCAAGAATGACATTTTTTTTCCTGTTTTTTATTTAATACAGAAACTTTCTCTTTCTATCTTCTTGACTTCCAGCTTATTAATATTCAGTTTAAAATAATCTCAAAATCTCAAATCCAAATTCTCTGTCAGTTGTCAAACCAGACTCCTTTGTAGATCATTTAATTAGTAACCCTGTTTATCAAAATCTTTGCTCTGTATTAGCAAGCACAAAATATTCAAAGGAGACTGCAGCTCATGGAGAAGCTGAGCTTTCTTGTACAGTGTCTTTTACATCAGTATCATTCTTTGCAGGGTCGCTTTTGGTGTATTTAAATAAATATGGCATACCCAGGTCGGTTGCATTTCCTTATGAAAAATGCATTTGGGCCATGCCTACCAGTTCCTTTCCTAAAGGATCAGAAGATGCAAAGTCAGTGATGAAGCTTTCCAATGCCACAAGAGGCATCTGTGTTACTGAAAGCACAAGATAATTTTAATTTAGTGGGGCTTTTATTTTATATTGCCCTCTTTTATTTCATTATCTGAAACTGTAGATAGACTGTACAGGAAGTAATTTTGGATTTTAGCTCCCTGCAAACAAAATTAAAAGATTACTTTTCTTTCCTCTACTGTCTTTGGATCCCAAAATTTACATTTTTTGTACAGGTTTATTAATTTGCTGGAGTCAGAACAACTACACCTGGGGATACTGCTCAAGTGAAAAATGCACAGAGTCTAAGAACTTTAAAAAAATACTCTACCAAACAAAACTTGCTCATGTTTACAGCTTCAATACATTTCACTGAAAACTCTGTTGGCTTCATTTCTAGAACTGATCAAAACAGAAAAAGAGAAAATAAAAAAACAACCCACCAACCTGTAAGTAAATGGATCTGTTGTCATCTCTACTAAAATATGCTAGTCTAAATTACTTTTGTACTCTACCATAAAGCTCTTTCATTATTAATCTCTACATGAGGCTTGCTCATTTAGATCAGAACGAGGATGTCTTTTCCCTGTTTGTATAGTGCCTGTAAAATACAATAAAATGGGCTCTGGGTATATATTTGCTGTGCCAAATCACTATAAAAAACACAAATAAGAAATAAATTAGGATCTGTGATTTCCTTATCAGCTTATGACATAGATCACCTTAGTTATCGCAGGTGCTTTTTTAAAACTTGTTGGTTTTAAAGTATGGCTAATAAGATTTCGTTTTTTTAAAAAATGCTTAGATGAAAGACACAAAAGAGTACTTAAATACAAAAATAATACTGACCATAAACCATTCTTCATTATTCATTCATGTATTTCTCAGGGTCATATTCCGTATAAAAATTCTGCATTTCAGTATGGAAATTCATTATGACAGCCAAAAAATGTTTTAATACATTGACAAATAATTACAGATTTTTTTACATACACCAATAGTTTCCTTGCTATGATCATGCTCTGGATTTTTTTACAAAAAAAGTGATACAGTAAATAAGGGATTAAGCGTATCGTACAATATTTGGAAAGGCAACATCTGTGTTGATTATACAGTATGTTTATGTATCACTTATTTAGCTATTATGTCCTTATATATTAACCTTCTCCTTGTTGCTATAAACCATAACTAACACACTGCATGGGCAGAACTCACTGGAGTGGAAATTAGTGCCCTGGCAAGCTGATCAGCAGGATGATAACACAGGCATTCCCCCTCACCATCTCCTTAAACTTCTCCTCCAAAATCTGTCAGGCATCATCTTTCAAAGAGAAAAGGGTCTTCTGGAGAATTCAGTGCTGACTGTACCAACCCTTTTTTGCTCATGCCCAACACCAAAGTTTCTCTGACAGCAAGTGCTTTCATCCACTGACAAGACTAGGAGCTCGTGATGAGCAGGAGTATTCTGAAATGTGCAGGGTTTTTCACAGTCAGCCCACAGTATTTGAGACACACCTCTAATGACATCATCATTGACTTACAAATTACAAGAAAGCAGTACTTTAACTGGAAACCACTAACTACAAACTAAGCTAATCATTATATAGATGTATAACCTTGAGTGAAAGGCTGATAATTCAGCAAGTGCTCTGGCAGAGAAAAATAAATAATCGATTCAGCTTGTATTACCCTGTCTTTTTTGGCACCTTAGAGGGTTGTCTTTAGTGGTCACAAGAAAATAAACTGTTATGAATCAATTCAGTTTAAACTCCTTAAAGATAGTAAAAGCCAACTGCATATTACAATTTTTAGCTTTTGTAGGCAAAACCACCTTGGTTAAGAAAAATTCCTTTTTTAACACCAGATTACATAGCTTTCTGCATTTTAAATATCTCAGGTTTTTGTAGCTGTAAATATCTACTGAATATGGAATAAAAATTGCTGCATATCTAAACTAACAAAAAAAGAGAAACTTTAGCTTGAGGTTAAGAATGGGATATGGGAATGAATTCTTGTGCCTGTCTTACGCAGTGTATTCTTATCCAGGAAGACTACTGCATTCCATAGGAGGATTCAACTTTTCCTACCAGTCACCAACAAAAGCAAGGCAACCAAGGGGAAGATGAGGTCTGCACAGATGCAGAGCAACCAGCAAGAAGGGAGTTTTTCCAAGTCTTCAGCAACAAACATCTAGGGATATCATTACACTTTGCTGGACAAGCTAGACAAAAGCATGAGCTTTCTGAATAATACTATATATTTTTTTTACCCAGATATATTGTATAATCCTCTGTAAAACCAGAGTGAAGTGCACAGAAGACAACTGAGTAAGGAGAGGTTTTAAAAGGAGGGAGCTTTAAAGAGTAAGGAAAAGTATAAAAATTAAGCTTATTCTGGAGGAATGTAGGGAAAATTATCATGGACAGTACAGAGAAAATATGCATGTGGACAGGCATTTCAGAAAAGGAGAAAGGCTATTTAAAGTTCCCTGACAAGAAATTAAGGGCAGGTGGATTGCAACTACAGTGCATATGATTAATGGTTTCCAGTGGTGTATCCAGGTTAGTTAGGAATGCAGATATTTGCCATAACATGTAGTGACAGAACCAGTACTGGCATGCTCAGAAGTGGTGTGAAGAAGACATTTAGCAGATTAAAGAAATTCCCACACCAATCACATAGGAGGTGAATCAGGGGGAAAAGGAGGAGGGTCTTTCCCCTTTCATCAGCTCTGGCCACACAGATGAACAGCACAAGAGAGCTCAACTGCTTTGTGGAATACAAATATTTCTCTGTGACACTGTTATAAAAATTCCCGTTACTTCAAGGTGTTAGTCTTGGTATTAGTCTTAGTTTTGGTCTGAAGTATTTATGTAAGGATGACAAGCATTCAGCACTTAGTTCATTACATCCCACTCTTAAGTAAGCCAATTCACTTCAGAAAACATTTTAAAACAATTTTGGAAGTTATTATCGCCAGAAAATTTGCTTTGCCATTCATAGACTCCTACAGCAATAAACTGTAAGACTTCCCAAATTTTTTATAAGCAGCAGCTTTGGACTGGAGACAACCTTTTCACTGGTGTTTGATGCACCAGTGGGGAATTGACAGCTTTGAATGGGAGAGCCAGATCTGCAATGAATGTACTGGCAATCTTGCAATAACGCCTCTGCTCTTCACCTCAGCTTTCTCATCAGCAAATGCAAGTAATGCAAGTAAAATTTATTTTACTCAGTCCAAAAAGAAATCTTATTCTAATAATGAGGGTACTAGAAATCCACTGTCAAAGACTTGGGTCTGCTTTGCCAGCCTGCCACAGACTTCTCATGGGACCTCAAGTGAGTTGTTTTGTCATTTTATTTTCAGTTGTAAAGTGAAAATAATGTTTTCTTTCTCTTGACATTTATTGGGAAGCTTAGCACTTGTCTATGCTTAGCCTATATCCAGGGCTAAATTGTAGCAGTTGCTCTATCATCTGATGACCCCTTCCCCACTGGGAAGAGGGATAGAGAAAAGGGGAGGAGACCCATGGGTTGAAATGAGAACAGATTTTTGATGAAACTGCAAAACTAATAGTAATACCAATGTCAATAAAAAGTATACAAAGTTATACTCAGCCCAGAGACTGTACAACAGTCACAATAAACAGGAAAGCAGTCCTTGGGAGAAGAAGGATGGGCAAGCCCCTCCAGGGATAGGAGAAAGAGAAAGAATCCTTGCACTCAGCAAATACACCCCTTTATAATGAGTGTGATGTTTATGGCTTGGGCTACACCTGCAGCCAGCTCAGGTCAGCAGCCCTGGCTTCTGCCCCTCCCAGCGTACATTCCTGGCTGACTTGAAACTGCTAATGGCCTGCATACCACGGCTGGCCTAGGATTCTATCCCAGCGAAACCAGGACAGTACTAGTCCTTCCTCAGTTGGAAGAGAAGCAAAGGTTGCAAATCCTGCTGGAATTCACGAACACAAATGAGTTGGGTCCCCTCAGTGAAGGGCCAGGGCTGCACCCAAAGTGCTGCTGAGGAGCACAGCAAGCCTAGCACACCTGCTGTGGGGAGCTGGAAGAGCTTCTCCACTGCCCAGCAAAACCATTGCAAAATTCTCATGCTGGCAGCAGTGCCCTTTGGGCAGAACCACAGATGGAGACATTTAGATTACGGAAGTTCAAACTGAACCTACAAATTCCTCAGAATAATCACAAGCAGTCTATGAATTATGAACGTAGATTATAAAGTTTTACACATAATCTAATTGTCTGACACTTTTGGTCTAAATCCTCAGGTAAGGTATTTTAGGTCTGATTGGTGCAAATATACAGCCTTCAACAAGAGGAAGGCACTAGGAAAGCTGCCTGACTTCTAAGGTGTGTAATTGTCACTATACTGCTTCTTCTGCTTTTCCCATGGTTTCTAATCCAAAATGGTAAAGGATTTAACAGTCTGATGTTATGGTCATGCCTGTGCAGAGTGCTTGGTACCAGCCAACCAGTATAGACTAATCACCTGGCTGTGAGTGATAATGAATTATGTTGCTTCTTTCTTGTCCTAAGGACAAGTCAGTGTTTACACTACCCAAGATAATGTCACTTTTACCCTATAGCTGGTCCTTATAGGCATTTTTCTCTGTCACCAAGTCATATGGTTACATTTGTTCACTGCATTTACACAAATACTCTTGTTTCACACTGTAGCATGAGCAAGATCTCCTTCAACTTAGCATAAATTAAATTTAGATACAGGACACAATAGCAGCACTGTAGAAATAGAAGATTCCTAGAGAGAAAAGAAGGATGTTATTTACTCCTTGCAAGTTTTTCCTAACATAACACATATCTCTGAAACCCAGAGGTCATTTGTTGCAAATGTAATGAATACATTCATATGCACCAAGGGTAATAAATATTGCAAATTAAGTTGAATAATGACTATACTGTCTATTTCATTTCTACATGAGAGTTACACACGGGACTTAATGTAAGTCAGTATTTACAATGCAATATATGGTATGCGTCTCATTCAAAGTTAGAATTGCAGAAATGTCACAAACATTAATTTACTGTTACTGCCTAAGGAACAAGCAAAAGAAAAAAAATCATTGCAAACAAACTATGTGTATGGAATTTATAATGAGTATCTTAATCATGAACCTTATTTCAACCTTATTTCAAGTTATGACTTTTTTTCTCGTAAGAAGATCTTGGGATTTAAAAGACTAAAGGAGAAAGGTAATGCAGTACAGCAGTCCTAGCAAAATGCTACTTGCCATGTTTTAAACTGAACTGATTGTTTCAAATGTATTCTAGCTTACATGAACCTTCAAAATATGTCTGTAAGTAACAAACAGGATGTCAAAAATGGAATCACAGTTTTTAGTGAAGTATGGGTGACAGAAAGGAAAAAGGGCTGTCATTGCCATAAATAAGCATAAATAACTGTAATCTCATATGAGTTATGGGCTCCTGACATGCATTCAAGCAAATATATAATGTATACAACTGAGTTTCTAAGATTTTTGGTGATGTAAATTGAGCACACAAAAATTATAGATCTACTGTTCCAACCAGCTACTTATGTTAAGTAGATTTGTGACAGGGTGGTTGAGTTTAAATTCTTGTAGGGGCTATAGGGAGGTGAAGGAGCACAAAGAAGCAACTGCTGTGGCTGATACAATAGTGAATAAAATGAATTCTTGAGATAAGTATATGAACGTAAGATATTAATAAAAAACAGAGGAAGTCAGATGTTTACCAATGATCTACTGATCTTATTTATCACATCAGACAAAGGATTTCCTTCTAGTGTCAATATTTGTAGGCTACTAAGTCCACGGATGTATACTATAAATTTTAGATTCCCAACAAATTATGCAAGGATAGTGAACAGGGACTAAGGTTTCTTAACTGAGTAATTATTTTTTTAGGAAATTGAAAGACGTATTTTCTACTCACCTAATTTCCAAACCCAGAACTTCAGCAGTTCTTTGAGAACTGTACATGTCCAGCATCAGTGGTGGATATCTCTTGCTGGAGTCCAGCACTCACACAGCGGGCTCAACATGGGTGCACTGCAGTGGCAAAGAAGGCTGGCAGGATGCTGCGTTGCATCAACAGGGGCATCACCAGCAGAGACAAAGTCATTGTACCTCTTTACTCAGAGCTGGTCAGGCCACATCTTGAGTACTGTGTTCAGTTTTGGTTGCCACTATACAAAAAAGATGCAGCCAGCCTGGAGAGGGTCCAGAAAAGGACCATGAGGGTGATCAAGGGACTGGAAGACCTGCCATATGCAGAAAGGCTGAGGAAAATGGGTATGTTCAGCCTTGAAAAGAGAAGGCTTAGGGAAGACCTTATCATCATGTACCAGTACTTAAAGGGTGGCTACCAAAGAGGAAGGAGACTCCCTTTTTACAAGGAGTCACATGGAACATACAAGGGGTAATGGCTGCCAGCTGTTCCTGGGGAAATTCTGGTTGGAGTCCAGAAGAAAATTCTTTACAATGAGAATAATTAAACATTGGAATAGTCTTTTTTTTTAACCTTGAGAGGTTAGACTAGATGATCCTTGAGGTCCCTTCCAACCTGGCTTTCTATGATTCTATGGTTGTTCTAAGAACAGAGCTATCCATATTTGTATAGCGGCATTGAGGCTGTAAGGAACTGAAAACATCCTGTTATTTGTTTTTTTTAAATGATATTTACCCTTTACTAAATTTTTATTCTGATTCTCTGTTTCAGAAAATAAAGAAATCTTCAGATTCATGAGAACAGATTACTTACACTGCTAGAAACATGGTAATGAATCCAGATACTGAAGTTGACATTAGTGGTTTTGTTCCTAAATCCTGAATTATTTTAATTCCTGGCCCAACATATCTCCATAATTCCATAATTTCAGAGGAAACAAGGTGTGTGTCTAGGAAATACATTTCACTGTATGCAATATATAAAAAGCCTTTCATCTATCATGGAAACAATGTATATTGGAACAGTTAGTAATATGGAGTCTGATAAAGACTTTTCTATTGATAAGAGACCTTGCTATGTTGACATTACAAGCAGAGGTCACTTTAAGCCTGGTACATAAGAAAAGACTTGGCAATCCACTGCGTTGTAACAGATGCTGTTCAGCACATCTTAGAAAGACACAGTAGCAAATGTCATGTTAGAGTCACCCTTTCCACTCCTTTCATTACGGACAAATCAACTCAAGGCCATTTGCTCACCCCAGCATAAAACATCTCCAGGATTTTTTTTTTTTAAGAAGTTGCTGTAAATGAAACAATGTATCAAGGAGGAAATGCTACCACATTGGAGTAATTTATGCATATACTCAATTAGATTCCTTACATTGGTTAGAGAGGTAAAGGTGAAAGAATTTCCTCATTAGAAAGACAGTAACTGTTTTTTCTAATCTCTACCCACCTGAAATGCATGCTTTTAAACACAAAGAGTATTTTTAGCATGTTTTTAACACATCCATGCCTCTGGCTCTTTCTGTGTACTAAAGTAGGAGTACCTGAACATTGTTGCTCCACAACGGAACCAGTGTATGGGACCCATTCGTCTGGCAAGTTACGAGAGGCTTCCCTTTAAAGGGGCACTCAATCTGGGGATTTTTTTTAATGTATACATACACACACATATATGTATGTATGCATGTGTGTATATATATATAAAATATATCTAGAGAGTGATATGTATCACTCCATATATACCTATATGTGTATATATACTTTATATATATGAATCTAAACATACCAATTTGTAGCTTGGGATAATAGCGTTTACTTGAAGAAATCTGGGTCACACAGAGAAGTGAGCCAGCATTTATTAAAGACATTCTATCGAGCAACTTTTGTTATCGAGGCTTGTCAGAGTTTCAGTGCTTTTCCAACCATAAAGGCATGTACAGTCAATCTTCCTGGAACCCAGGGTGTGAGAGTTAATGAAATTTGACAACTGATTGATGTCAGATGCAGCTTTGAATTTGGAAACCCAATTACCTCCTTCCTTTTCAAAGCAGAGGTCAATCCAGTCAACAGGACTGTACTGCCATACTTTGCAATTCAATCTGAGAGTTTGCAGGAGATTCTGGCCTTCAGAAAAGCCCAACATACAAGAAACAAAATCTGTAGATGAAGACAACATACGCTAATGGCTGTTCACATGAGCCAGGTGGAAATATGAACATACCTTTCTCCACACAGACAAAGGTTATTTCTATTAGTAGACTGGTTGTCTGTGGTTAAAGGTGCAACCACAGTATGCTGTTGCAATGCCTCAGTTTCTTAACTCTATGCCTTTTTCCCCAATGGTAAATATTTTTGTCCAGAATTTCCATAGTTCATACAGATTTTTATGCTAAAGCTTCAGAGAAATTATGCTCTATACTTCATTTGGTGCATTGAGATGGGACAAATTTGGTAGAGGTGGGACAAATTGCACCAGCAGAAAAAATCTAGCCAATTGTTTATAAGCTTTAACAATTGCACTCAGCTCTTTAGGCTCTGCTAGTCCAAAAATGGAACTACCTAACTTGTGCAGATATCTGCAAGCAGAAATTTCTGTGTTGCAATCAGACAGGCAGAAATGAAAATATAGTGATTTCTGCCCTTTATCCATTCCTTAACCCCTTAGAGTGGAATAAATGGACACTAAGCAGGCAGGTCAGTGCACACCTGCTTGGCATCTGCCCTGGACTTAGCTTTTAGTAATGAAGCATTGTGTAAAGATACTATAATTTTAAAATTTAAAGAAGCAATTTTGTTGGAAAATGCAGAATGGTTGCCAAAGCCCCTTGAAGTAAGAAGAAAGAGGTGATTGCCCAAGCCTATGGCAGAGAATTACAACCATTACAATTGTCATCCCAGGTTTCTCCAGGATGCTTGAGGAAGTAAATCAGAGCACTGACCTGTGGAAAGGGAGCTGAATTTTTATTACAAGCACTTTGAAGTACACTCTGGAAGAAATGAGTGACATCAAAGCAGCTCGGCAATCCAGTGTCAGGCCTGATTCTCCTCCCTCACCCACCAGTATAAATCAGAATCACTCTGGGGATGGATTTACACTTCAATTTTGTGCATGTAGTAAAAACTGTGCATGCAAGGTAATGAGGATGACTTTTTTTAGAGATCTTCCTATCTTAGTTTTATTTTGGTTTTGAAGAGGTGGAAACCTTATCGGCCCTAAAAGAAATGAGACTGGCCCTGAAAGCATGTCACCTCTCTGGTCATGCATACTGTTGTTATAAAGAACTTGTTTATTTAATCTCATGCATTTTAGAGTTAACCTGGCAGTTTCCAAGACTCATCTTAGAGAACATTTACCAAAATATCTGTTTATCCACGCTGCAAATCTCTGCATATCAAGAATCATGAACACCTTCATAAACATGATCCTCACCTCACACGCCCAATTCTGCTCCATGCAGCACAGCCCTGCAGAAGCACCACCCCATTGGCTGTAGAGGGATTGTGAAGGGGAAAGGAGTCTGCAGGCTTCTGTACAGATCTGCAGGGATGTATGGCCCAGCAGAATTAAAAAGATTCACAGGCTTGTGTGTCTTACAAAACACCAATATCTTTATCATCATGACATTTTAGTAACCAGCAGTGGTGAGTCAGGCTAAACCCTGTTGCACCAAGTGCAGTTCCTAATAAATACAGCTCTTACCCTGAAAGGCTGCCTTTTGAAAAGACAGGATATAGAAATACGTGAAGCTAAAGATACAGAGTGTATTGAAATCACAGGCATCATCCTTTCCAAGGAGTAACTGAGACAGACCCCATAGGTCCTCATCAGTTCCTTGGACTCAAAGCACAGCTCATGTGCTCCAGCATTGTGATGGAGAAGCAGCAAAGGAGCCTCTCTGCTGTAGCCCAGGATGAATCTCCCATCTCCAGCCCTTCAGAAACACCTCAGCAGTGTGCTGGTTCAGCTTGGTACCAGGCTGTGCCACTCTGTGCTGCAAAAAGCCATGAGAGTCCATTTCTTCCCCTACCATCAAATAGCGAAATATTCTTTTCTGACTGCAGTGTTTCAACAGATAATTGTCTCCAGAATCCACATCAAATATGTTATATCCCAAATAATTAGTATAATACCCATGAACAGCTGTTGCATCTATAATACTTAATAGGAAAAAATATTCAAGGCAAGAATAGAGAAAACTTAAAAATTAAACAGTGGTTAAAGTTTTGAACCAATATTAATTTGCCCATCTGCCATTGGATTTAGTGAAACGAGGAGAGCAAAAGCAGATAAGATTCTGGGTTTTTCTTTTCTATTTTTCAGTGATTTAAAAACACACAGTATACCAATCTTTCTGCTGCCCCTGCAGCAATGCATCATGCTGCACCGCCTAAGAATGACCCTTCAGAAAACAGCCAGGTTTCATGCTTGGGTATTTACATGTTTTGAGGTCCAGATTTCTCATTTCAATCTCCTTTGGCATGTGGCTGCAAATCTTTGGATCTTCCACTCAGTAGGAAGACAGAACCTCAGCAATTTGTACCTGGAGTAACTTCACTGAAGAGGAGTAAATAAATAGCAGTCACTCCTTGGAAAGTGAAGAGCTGGTCCCAGGCTCCCCTCCACTGGAAGGACACCTGATCAGCAGCAGTTCTGGTGGCAACTGATCTGCTGTTTTCCCTCCTCTTGCACAGCAGACACTGCCCTTGTGAAAAATGCATGGAAACTGTATTCAGAAAATGCATCTAGTCGGAAAACTAACAGAACTTAACATGAATGAAATTGAGTAAAACTTTGGTTTCTTATGAGCTTACCCAAATTTTGGGTAAATGCTGATAAGTCTCCAGTCCTTCCCCACAACCCTCCATTGCCCCCAGGCAAAGTAGGTCCTCTGTGAAACAGCCCCATGAGTTCAGAAAAACACCTGTTGGCATGAATGTCAAGAGGGGTGAAGAGACCTATTAACAGGAGGTGCAGGTTGGACCCGCAGTGGGGCCACGGGTGCTGACTGCTCAGCTCTTGCTGCAGCACAGACCCGCAAGGAAACTCTGCTCTGCCAGGAGGGAAAACCAAAGAGGGGAAGGGGCTGGGGGCTTCCTGCTGGAGGATACCTGCCAAGTGCCAGGCATCACGATTTAGAGAAAAAAGTACTTGGTTTAAGCTCAGGTGACTGAAAACCTTTGTCTGTGTGTGTTTGTGTGTGTTGATAGCAGCTATCATTTTATTTAGAGGAGAGGTTTTTGTAATGTCACACTTGAAGAGAAGTGTTCACCTGCATCAGTTAACTATCCCTCAAACAATGTTTTCTCAGTACTTTTTTCGGTTGAATCAGATATTTTGGCATAAAGTAGAAGATAGTACAAACCTAGCACACATAACACTAGCTGTAGATTGTGATCTCCATCTCCAGTCGTGTTCAGAAGAAGGAGGGAAAGCACATGGTTATTCCAACCTAAGGGAGGGCAAGGGTAACCTAACACTGCAAATCCTCCTCCTGGATGGGGACATAGGTAAGCTACTTCCCATTACGGTCCTGTAGATCTCAATAGGGCACTGAGCGCCTCACAGCAACACAATTTTTTTATTTTTTTTTTTAATTTGCATTTTCTGTATAGCACAGAAAAAAATCCAGCAAGTAAATGAAACTGAGCAGAGGGACAGTCTCCTTCACTGTCAGTCAAAATTCCTAGTTATCTGGTTCATGGATGATAGGAGTGCTCCTGTTCAGCCAGCACACGAATCAAGACATAAATGTCTCTTCAGAACACGTGGTATTGCGTAGTTTTATGTTTCTTACGTATGGAAGACACGATTATGCAGAATGCACCCTCTTTTGAATTTGCATTTCTATAATTAATTATTAAGCAGAAACAATAACTTGGAAGAAAGTGATATATAGCCTCATTATCTCATAATTCATTAATGATGTTAAATTATTGGCAAAGGGTATCTACCTGCTCTTTGACAAATATGTACTATAGCTAACTCAGGTAAAAATGAGAGCATCCCTCAAGCACCTTCAAACTCACATGTCATTTCAATCATTTAAAAACATTAAAAAATCCTGAGGTCCAGGTCATCCGTCTGGATTCAGAAGAAACTCCAATCTGAATAAGTGAGAGAGAGATCTAGGCACTATTTCAGGAGAGTTTGTTTTGATCAAGTCATGTTACTTAAATATAATTTCTGCAATTTCCTCTGATCCTTAGCACTGGCATTAAAAGTTTAGGGTCCACAAAGTCTGTCCTTTGAAAAAAATAAAGGGAACCATCAATGCCTTTTGTCTCAGCTTTCAGCAATACTGGCTGGTTTTTCAGGGCAAAACACAATTTCAAGAACTCAGAATCTTCTCTTTGCTGGGATTTTAAAATTTCACAGCATTCCAAAATGTCACTTCATCATTTATATCGCTACCTTGAGGGTTTACAAACCTGCAGATACAAATTTATTCCTTTTTAAGCAGAGTGTAGAATTTGAATACACTGCTTCACATTAGACTATGCAAAGGCTTAACTAGATGGCATAATCTACCCTTCTCTTTTATAAAAAAGAAAAATATTGAGCAGAATTACATTACTCCAAGTCTTCTTTGTTCTCTGCACATATTACTGATATAATTTTCTGCCAGAGATATTAATCATTTCAAGAAATTTTTCTCTTAGAGAGCACCAGTTACAGAAGACCAAATTGCATTTTCCAAGAGTAAAGGAAAGATTAGCTTTTTCCCTCTTTAGGTTGCATAATTTGCATGTCAATTGAGATTATCCTCATGATTTTAAGATACTCGGCTCATCTCAAGGAAGACAGTTTGCTGCAGCTGGTGTCAAAGTTTTACTTTTTCACGTTATGCAGCATTTGAAGTAAGATAGTAAACACTAACTGTAAAGGCCCATCCCATATAACTGCGATAAGTGTTCTAATTGGTTAATATGGCTTAGTCTAAGAAAAAGACTAATTTTGCATGGTATGAACTTTCACAAGTAAACATTCCTAGAAATAATTTTCATTAATGTTGCAGAAGTTGCTTTGCTGTAAATTGGAGCCACGCCATACAGATCAGTCCACATTTTCTTCCTTTATTTACACCACCTGGGGATGCATTACCGTACAATAATACATGGCTCTGAAAATGGTCCCAGTGGGGTTTCTTTTGCCTTTGTTAGACTTTTTCTTTCCTAAAAAAGAAAAAATAACAAAGATAACATTGTTATTTTTCTTTTTCTCCCCCAGCCTGCTCAGACAACAGCCTGGAAGTGGGATCAGAGATTTAAAACAAAATATAAAGGACTATTGTATCTATACCTGGGTGGAGATTTTACAGTGAAGTATTTTCTGTGCATCAAATGTCAGTTCATAAACAGAAACGCTCTGCAGCAAATTCAGTGAAGTTTTGTTTAGGGAAAAAATAACTCTTGCAGGGCTTCCCCGAGGAAGAACCTGCAGAGTTGTGCTGCTGTGAGCTGAGCAAGATGGATGTGAATGAAGAAAAGGACAAAATCAGATAATTCAAAGAGTAGGAAAAAAAAAAATATTTGTCCTTTGAAAAGCGACCAACAGTGGAACATTGCTAAAAGCCTGCAAGAAATGGGCAAGGCAATGTCTCTGTGGGAAGTGTAAGCATTGGGACACAGTGGGACATAGCTGTGATCCTCTTCCAAGTGCCATTCTCCAACGTGAAATGATCACAAAAGAGGGGCAGGGCTCATACGGCCATGAGAAGCTTTGTTTGATCTGAAAGCTGCAGGGTTTTGGCAGGAGAGTGCTAGGCTATCACGCACTGCTTTACTGCTGTACCTGCCACAGCCACCAAGGCTGAGCCACACTCACATCCCCCCACAGCTTTCTGAGTGGCTCACAGGGGACCAAGGGAGAACATCTCCACTATTTGTATGGAAAAACAAACAAATTTTGCTATTTTTCTGGCCTCTCATGTTGTGATTCTTCCTGCCTGTGTGCTCACAACGGAAAAAAAGCATAATAAAGTATATGGGGAGATTGATCGTGGGAGATCTGTTTCCTCTAATACCATTTCTATTACTTTGGACAGTCTTGTTTCATATCACTCAGTAACGCAATTACAGACATTTCCTTATGAACATACCCCTAATAACATTATTTTGGTATCTTTGTAGCTGAGACTCAGGATCAAAAAGAATTTAAGTGCATTTAGGTTAAATAGGACTTGGAGCACCAAAACACAGAGAAAAAGCCAACAAATACAGGGCAAGCAATGCAGTAGGCCAGATCTGGAAGGACTTCTTTGTGCTGAATCCAAAATTTGTACAAGATGCTGCTTACTCGCACTGAACATTAGTGCCTCAGATCCTATTGGGCCTCAAATATGAGAAGACTTATTCAGCCTAATTTAGGAGGGATTTTTTTAAAAAAATCACTGTATATCTCTATCAGCCACACCAAAGAGTAAAATTTGCTTCTCAGCCTTCCCATTCTAATAGCAAATAAGAGGCCATCTTACTAACTACAAACAGTCCTAATTAAACTGAAAACATATCCTATGTTAGATAAGAATAATTACAGCTGTGCAGGGTTTGGGTTTTTATACCATGGATTTAAATTATTATTTTAAAATATCCAGTTATGTTCTAACAATAATAAGAAAACCTTATAGTATTTCTTTTTATTACATCTTTCTTGTAGTTTGTCAGCAATATGGAAAGCAGTCACTATGAGCCTTTGAATGTTTCTGTGTCTTTATAGCCATCTTGATTAATGTGCTGGTACACTATAAGCCTTTGGAGATTCTAGACTTAATCATAAATAGCTTATTTATAGGGAAGGTATTTTGAAAACCTGATTTATTTTTTTAAAGAATGCAAGCTTTTTTGAAGTCTACACTACCTCCTGTAATAGATGTAGTATAATTCCTTACTCACAGGCTTCTAAGATACTACAAGATAGCTGGCTAAACTAGCAGGGTGCCCAAGTGGCCAAGAAGGCCAACAGCATCCTGGCCTGTATCAGAAATGGTGTGACCAGCAGGGATAGGGAGGCAATTGTGCCCCAGTACTCGGCACTCATGAGACTGCACCTTGACTACTGTGTCCAGTTCTGGGTGCCACAGTATAAGAAGGACATTGAGGTGCCGGAGTGGGTCCAGAGAAGGGCGACAAAACTGGTGAGAGGTCTGGAGAATACGTCATATGAGGAGTGCTTAAGGGAACTGGGATTGTTTAGCTTGGAGAAGAGGAGGCCGAAAGGAAACCTCATTGCTCTCTACAACTACCTACAAGGAGGTTGTAGCAAGGCTGGTGCTGGTCTCTTCACCCAGGTAACTAATGACAGGACAAGAGGTAATGGCCTCAAGTTTCACCAGGGGAGGTTAATGTTGGACATCAGGAAGAAGTTCGTTACTGAAAGAGTGATTAGCCATTGGAACAGACTGCCCAGGGAGGTGGTGGAGTCACCATCCCTGGAGATCTTAAAAAAACAGGTAGATATGGTGCTTTGAGACATGGTCTAGGGGTTAGGGAGATGTTGGGATGAAGGTTGGACTAGATGATCCTGGAGGTCTTTTCCAACCTAAATGATTCTATGATTCTAAGATATTTTGGAAGTAATTTCATTTTTTGAGTCCACTTCATAAAGTATTTGCATATCTTTTAAGTATCTGAGTTTCTTCTGGCCTAAACACAAAAGAATCTCTAGAGGTACAAGTATCAGAAAGTGTATAATGAATAAATGGAAAGTACTTTGCATACTAATACAACCTTATTCTTACATTTTATCTTATGAGAAGGCAACTGTTTATTGCAACCAGTTTTGGCACGTTGGTAATTGCAGTGAATAGATGCATTGTCAGCACTGCATAGAAGAAAGCTTATCAAGTCATGTTTTTTCCTGAATTACTTATGTAAAGCAAAACCTGAAAAGCTTTCAGAAAACTGCCAAAGAACAACAATTTACCTAACTGGAAATTCATCTTCCTTTTTTCCCTGTTGCTTCTGTCCTATAATTACATCCTTGCCACTGTAATACTCAGTTAAGAGAACAGGAAAGAAATTATAGGACAATCTATTACTTGTGAAAAATGCTGCCTAGAGAAAATAAGAAATAAGCAACCTGGCAAGTGATGCTCTGAACATACAAGTGTCTTTAATAATAATGTGTATGCATTTTGGTCACTGCCTTATTCTTTAATTGCTCTCACTCTGAAGCTCTTGGTGTCAATAGGAAACTCCTGGGTAAACACAACATAAATTATATTAAGGGCAAACTCCCTCCATATTCTTTGCACATCACTGAGGCAAAGAGACTAAAATATCAGCTGAAACTCTCCATTAAAATAACATTTCTAGGTAACATTTTTCATTAAGCAGGAAAACCACAGAAAATTTACAATCTCAAAATTTCCATATAAATGAAACCAAAACACCATCTACCTTGTTCTCAAGAATCTGTTGCTAGTCATAAATACATGTTTTGAGAAAATGCTTCATGTAGTAAAAACACAATGAACCTTCCTAAAGCATCTTAAAAAAACAGCTGTACAAAAGATGAAAACTACATTGAAAATTCAAAGCAAAATTAGAAAAGCACTGAACATGAGGTGAAAGGGATTTCTAGAGGTGTAAGGTGCCATCCCTTAAGAAAGGTTGTGCTACACCTGAACTACTCCAGTGGTGGAGAGTCCAGAATTTTTTTTTTTTCTACTGCTAACTATGCTCAGTATTACAAAGTTCTTTTTAAAGCTTAACCTAAATCTCACTTGCTAAAATTTAATCACATTATTTCTTATACTATTCTAAGTGGCCATGGAGAATAATTTATTACCTTCTCTTTGCAATAACTCTAGAAAAGCTCTGATTATAGCACATATGCTTTTTGATGGTTATATGTTTAGCTAAATCAGGTAATTGGAAGGTTAACTACTGGCTGAAAATTATCACAGTTTAACTAAAACATAGAAAAACGCATTCCACTCTTATAAATTATACTATAAAATATGAAGCCATGTTAAGAAATTCTTTGTTTAATTAATAATTAAGAAGGTTAATCACAGTGAATTTAATTTGCAATTGTGCTGTTATTCCCATGTATTTACACTTGGGTGATTCAAAATTAGTGGGCTAGAAGGCAACAACTGATTTCAAACAAAAGGAAGATGATTACAAAAAAAGACCGTAATAACAATTCCAGAATTTATAACTACTCCATGAAAATGGAAGTAATGCTTAGTTTGCTTATGTAGATGGCTATTATGATTTTCGGTAAGAAAGCTACTTAAGCGCATTGATTAAAATGTGGCTGGTGCGTAATTACTTCCCTGGGCTGTGCATATCTGTAAAAAGGAATTTCCCCCATTTCTGAGGGGAAAGCAGTAACAGATTCATAAAGCCTGAATACTGAGGGTCTTTGGGGATGAAAGGTAAGGAAATACTTGCCTTTAACTCATTGTCTGGCTTCAGGTTGACTTCCCAGTCCCACCATTTGGCAGCTTAGCCTCCAGATTAGTGACAAGAGCTCGCACCTCCTTCTGCTGCTCTAGGTCCAGTTACCAAGGCCATGCTCTCCTGTGCCTTTACCCTCCCTGGCACATCCACAACTGGCACCAACTCCAGGATGCATGAAGATACATGCCCTCCTCCCAAACTGCCCAGCTAGAAACCCCCCAGGCACCGACTCATCCACCACCCTGTCACCTCCAGTACCCACCTCTAGGCCAGCTACAGGCTTAGGCAGGTTTCAGCAGCCCAGGAGTCAGGAAAAGCTCCATATATTGCTCAGCAGCAGCAGCACCATTGTTTGGGAAGTTTCTTCCAAGTGAGGGGATGGTTGGCGAGGTGGAGATACTCGTCCATCAAGTGCCTGCTCAGCCATGTGTTGTGTGTATGAACATAACACTAAAATCTAGCAGGTAGCTGTAGCAAATACATGGCCATTTAGCCACTTTGTTTAGCAAGAAGGTATCTCTGTCTCCTGCTGTCCCTAGAAGAGGAGGAGTTATTCCTCTTTGAAACCTCCCTCTGGCTGTGCACTGCACTCAAAACCTCTGCGTAGGAGAGGTTGCTGTGCACCATGGCTCCAGGATTGAAACCCTGCAAAAGGATCAAGTCCTGCCTTTTCTCCTTTGGCCCCTCTGTTTCCCACATATCCCTGTTTGGAGCTCCAGGGAGAACAACTGTTTAAAGCTGCTCTGGAAAGGGCTGTGTAATCTAAATCAGGTCATGAAATCCAAACTTTCCAAGATATTTTGTCTTGTGAAAAAGCCATTCATTTATTATTCTCCCATTAGTGTATTGGAAAAATGTATTTAATTTACTTCTGCAATTATGTTAGATTTTTTAAGTAGGATTAATTAAAATGCATGATGTCAAAGAGTGATTTTCCATCTGGGCATCAAAAATAGAAAGGGACAATGGAGCCAAAATCTGCTTGAATTCCTCACTACCTGAAAGCAAGAAATGGCACAGCTTTTTGGGTTCATAAAAGAGAATGTTGTAATGAGGAATTAAAGAATCTGAGCTAGACTTCAGCAAAGAGCTCTGACTCCCACAGACTTGCAACATACATTTTGTATTTCTGTCAAAATCATGGACATATCAATGAAAAATTCTTTAGATTGCTCCTCTCGTGATAAAGTTCTGTAACAGGCTTTTAGTGGTACTTTCTATAAATGCTTCATCCTTATCTGTTTCTACTGTTATTGCATATTAAGCAAATACTAAGAGAGGATTTTTAGTATGAGATATTATTTTAGAGGATTAAGAGATTTTGTACAAATATAAATACATATAAATGAACATGTATTCATATAGCTGAATAAAGATAATTTCAAGATAAGTCATGACAACATTATTTTTCCAAGCAGAGACTAGAAAGGACTATGAGAAGGATCCAAGAATGTGAGAAATTCAACGGCTTAAACTTATATGTATTGCTGAGGAGAGAGGGAAAAAAAAGGTAGGGCAAGTTTTCATCCAAAGGCTTAATCTTTCTTTCTTTGATGTCAAAATGCATTGATTTCAGCAGTTAAGGATAATGGGCATTGAAGAATTTGAGTCAACAACACTCAAATAGGACAACTGCATTTGGAGAAATAGTGAATTTTCTTAGCTCTCTAAACTGCAAGGCAAATAATTACACAAGCAAAATGCCTGGCTTCATCCTATGCCCTCAAGAACTGAAGCTCACCATTAATTTGCTTCCCATATTACATTCCTTCTTGTCCTGTTGACCCATCTTCTACATATATCACCATATTCTTTATGTAAAAAGTCAGTATTTAGCTTAAGGGTTTATACTGACAACTGAAAGAGACATAATAAAGGCTGACATTCTAATATATAAACTACTTTCTGTAGAAACACCAAGTGACAGATTCTTACATACAGGAAAAATATTTATTCTGCTTAAGTCTTGTGTAACATCTTTGATACCAACTTCATTTGTGTTATGCCTGCTGACATGGGAGAGAATCTGACCTTCCTGGAAAACTGAATTGTCTCCTAGCCCCAAGACACAATAGGAATATGTCTTTTGACTTCCCCGGCCATAGATCAGGCTCAGAGGTTTCTTTGCTGCAGTACAATAAAAGATTACTCTCTCTAGGTTTTCTTTGTGATTAAGGTTTGATGGTATTGGGCTGGCTGGCAACAGTTCTTCTGTATTTAGTGTTGCAATAGAGCTATATTAGGCAGAGGAAAAAGTACTGACTGCCTCATGGACATGGGGAAAAAGCCCAAACCCCAAAGCTCTTACACAGCTGTGGAGGGTAATTATGCCTTGCACATCCAAAAAATAAGAGGAATGTGAGGGTGGAAGCTGGAAATTTCTCCATTTCCTTGCAGTTGACTCCATCCTCTCTTTAGACCCTATTGCAGCCTAGTCACAGTTACAGTGGTTTTATTACTTGCCATCTTTCTACTGGCAGAATGAGGGCTGGGTTCCTTGGGGGTATTTGGAAGTAGTACCCTCTCATTTCAAGATCTGTACTCAGGTACTCCAATGCCTATTACTGATACATAGCGATAGGTCTTTAATTCATGGCTAGTTAATTTTATTTTTCTTTGCACAGCCTCAGGTAGATTTGACTTCGGTTTGTGTTTGCTTTCACTGGAATAAATCCTGGCATAGGACCTTCATGGCAGAAACTCTACCAAAAGAAAAGACTGTGCTGGCAGAAGTGAAGGTTTTCCTTCTGCTAAGGGAATAATATGGGGGAAGAGCTCCTCACAGATAAATATATCTAAGGAATTTAAGGCCTGATAGGACCATAATATCACCAAAGATGACCTTTGCTGTAAGACTAATCATTACATACCAGCTGTGTATTGAGCACAATAACTTGCTTTTATCAAAGCATAATCCATTCTTAGTTAATGTACATCTTCCTGGGAGTTGTCCAGTCATTATCTGAAGAGATGGAGGGCTTTGGCAGCCACCACTGCCTGTAATAACTTGTTCTGATGGTTAATACCCTCCACATACATAAAAATATTTGCCTTTTCTCTCCCTTTATCTCTGCAAACATGTCCCCAAAAAACTCCTTATGTCAAATTAAGTTTTATAATATTTATCTAATGTCTAATTTATGTTCCTTCTATAAATGTAGGTTCTTTTTCTGCCTTTTGCTACCATGTTAAGGGTAGTCAATATGACAGATTGGGTTCTTTTTGCCTCTTGCTGCCATACATTGCAAATAATGTCTTTGTGGCTCTTCTGTGCTATCTCTCCATTTTTCAGCAGTGTTTAAAAAATATGTGCTGTATGCAGAAGTGTGTGCAGTTCATACTAAAAATTGAACCACTTAGACAGAAAGGCTGTGACCAGGCCAGCTGTCAGATGCTGTGATTCACTGCGGTCTCCTGGCTGCCTTTAAAAATGTGAGTACTTGTCTTCCCCCATGTAAAGCCAGTAGGACTCTGCAGGAACAGGAGGACAGCTTGGAGGCACGCTCTTACATGGCCTGGCATTGCACAGACATAAACAAGTATTATTTATATCTGCATACAGTTCTGGAAATCCAGCCACAAAACCTGGAAATGCTCCTTTTTTTTTTTTTTACAATTAATACAATGTAGCTCACAGCTGAGATGTTCAAGATCCAAAAATCTGGAATTGCTTTTCCCATTTTCCCTAAGGAGTTGATCTGTCTGACTTTTCCTCTGCATACCAGCAAGAACAGCCCTAACATAAATGATCTCTGACCACCACATTCAGAAAAAGCCACTAAGGGAGAACATCAATGTTTTGAGCGTTCATCCAGGACACGGGAGACTGAGTTTCCTGTTCATAAGACACATAAGGCCAGGAGAAAGGCAGGGACCTTCTCTCATCCTGCACATTTCATTATTATGGCTAGTTCACCCTGATGGATCTGGTTCCCACACTGAGGACTTTTGTTACTCTCACACACTAATCAGAGCATAGAGCTGTGTAAAACTGGTTTCTGTGTTCAACTCAGAGATAACTACCTAAAAAATGGATGCTGCAACAGTCTACTGCATCAGCAAGTAATTCTGTTGAAATCATAGACCTAAATGCAATGAAAGAAAGAAATTTGTCATTTAGCAGAAAACAAACTTTAAATCCTGATATGTAGTAAATTTTTCTGCATGTGAAATCAATTATCTTAATCAATCAATATGATTGGCTCACCAAAGGGTAAAAGGGCAGAGGAAAGCATGTCTTCTAAAACTAAAAAGTGTCCCAGGACAAGCACAGCCTCTTTTCTAGATCATTTCTCAGATAGAATAAGCTCAGCAGTGTCACTAACATGGTCTATGAAGTACTTGTTTTGCATCAAAATACATATTTAAAGCCAGAGACAAGTCTTTGCACAACACACTGAATGAAGAACTTATCTCTGTCATTGAACATCTGAGTCCAAAAGTGGCTTGAGCGGTTGTTGCTTAGTTGTTGGACTTGATTTCATCAGGATGTTTTTTGTCTAGACTTGTTTGAACTCATCACTACCTGCACATTGCCAACCTCGTGCACAACCCAATCTACATCAGTCATCATGAGTGCATTCAGCTAACATCAACTGTCTTTACCATGGGTTTAAGCAACAGGCAGAAAACAAACCAGCCTTCCTGCATTTCAGAGGGGTTGTCCTGTCATTTCTCCTTGGATTTCTTAATCTATCTGAACTTTTTATTGCATCAAAAGTTCTTTCAATTACAGACTTAGATGATGTGCTGCATTGTAATGATAATCTTCTGGAGTTTGAGGCCTAGGAAGAAGATGCTTTCTTGACTTCAGTTGTACCTTATGCGAATGAAGCACTGTCAGCTAAAAAGGAAAAAGTATTATTTCAGTTTTATTACAGTTGTTCCTAAAGGGATATTCTGCTCTCAGAATAACTGCACTGATCTACAAAGAGGAGTTCTGCATTCATAGTGGTAGTAACAAAAGACAGACTTAGCCCATAAGCTGTACTAGGAGATATTTTAATTCTGGAAATACCATAAGGAGCAAGGAAGCTAATAGTTCTGCTTTGGTGGTATTTTGTCCTCAAACACACAACTGACTTTTTCTGGTTTAAATCTGCTTCCATCTTTGCATGCCTGAACAGCTGGAAATGTCTCCACTTTCCATATCTTCAGTGGTTTCCAGAAAGGAAAGGTGGCAGGGAATAACATAAAAGATACCCCAGAATCACAGTCTAAGATAGGTACAATAGTAAGGAGAGAGGAGCTGGTTATTTTCTCAGGAAAGCACTTTTGATCCCACAAAAAAAGAGAGACAACTCTTGAAAAACTTAAATGTAAGATATAGTATCATACTCTTAGCTATGTCTCAAGTCTGTCATCATTCAGATGAACCAGTCTGTTTAAAATTAGGATTGAGCACTATAAGGAGACCTTAAGTTATCATATGCTCTCTTGACTAACAATTCAGAAGCTTTTCTCCAAAAATTCAGTCAAGTGAAGGCTTTTGCCTCAGAAACAGTTGATTTTATGATCCAGCTTTTTGAACACTTTTATGCTGGGATGTCATTTTAAATTCTGGAAGTCAGGCTGATGTAGAAGTCATGGCAGTACTTTCATACATAATGAATTGCACCTCACTTCACGAGCAGTCCCCTGGAGACCACGAGCCTCCTCCCGATTCACAGGGGAAGTGAATGTAACTGCATCTTCCTCCTGCTGAACCTCCTGTTGCCATTCATAAATCCCTGATGATTTATTTGGGATTACAACTGGGGTTTTTAATGGACAAAATGTCTTTCCCTGTCTTAATTTGCTGCTTCACACTATTAGGCAACTTATCACATCCCTTGTCACACAGGGTATTTCCCAATGCCTGTATCAAACTGTCTGGGCAATGTTGCTGTAAATTCAGATAAATATATATATAGCTTTCTCTAGTTACCAAATTCAGTTACTCTCCAAAAGCCTCTTGGGATCTGAACAAGGAAATAACACAAACTATAGAGATAGGTTTGAAATTATTATCCCTCATGCTTTAAGATCATTAAATTTACTGGGGGTGTTTTTTCTTTTCTTTAGGCGATTTAGAATAATAGAATCATTTAGATTGGAAAAGATCTTTAAGATCAAGTCCAACTGTAAGCCTGGAACTGCCAAGTTCACCACTAAACCATGTCCCTGAGTGCCACATCGACACGTTTTAAATCCCTCAAGGGATGGCAACTTAACCACTTCCCTGGGCAGCAAGTTCCAATGCTTAGCTACCCTGTCAGTGAAGGAATTTCTCCTAATATATGACATAAACCTCCCCTGGTGCATCTTAAGGCTGTCCCCTCTTGTCCTATCACTTTTTACTTGGGAGAAGAAACCAACATTCACCTCACTATAACCTCCTTTCAGGTAGTTTTAGAGAGCAAGAAGACCTCCCCTGAGTCTCCTTTTCTCCAGACTAAACAACCCCAGATCCCTCCGTCACTCTTCTGGCTGCAGAACAGAATTCCTGTCTTGAAGATGTCTATTTGTCCATACCCACCATGCCCTTTTCAGTCTCTGCCAAGTCTTTTTCATGTTAACATATTAAAAAAAGAAAGGAAAAAAGAAGACAGATTTCACATTTAAAAGTTTTCTCTGCAGAGGCAAAAGCACCAAATACTTGCAAAAAAATGCAGATAAAGAAAGATAAACAGTGTCTTGGGACCTCTCCCACTGCACAATTCATCATCTAGCTGCTTCTCTGAGATATATTTCATGCTAACAACAGTTATACAATATACCCAGGCTCAGGTATGACACAGCCAGCCACAAAAGAATGAACAACCTCCTGCTCTCCTTGAGAACTCTATCTAAGTTGCATTATTATCTGCCATTACTACATTAAACTGGCAGAAAATTATTTTTTTCCAACATAACTATGCCTCAGCATCAATAACTTATTTTTGCCTATGTAAAATTCTAGCACTTCTTAATCTTTTAACTGTACCTGTCCTAGGAATTTTTTTTATGATTCACTCAATGCCTCACATAAAAAATATGACATCAGGTCTTTAGCAAAGGAACCATGAGAAAGAATGAGGATAGTATCAAGCACAGAGAATACAATTTGAATTAACATTTCCTCAGTTAAGACACTGATAAGTCAAACATCAGCTGCAGTTGACAGAACATATCTGAAAAGTACACTAAAAGGTTTTGATCCAACATATTCCATCAGCTACAATCACAGGTTTTAGTGTCTTTCTTGAGTGACATAAGATTACATGCAAGGATGGTTCAAACAATTCCTGCCAACTTGATCAGACTACATAGCTAAAATGGGATTTTCATGAATGCAAGTTCAGGACTGGGCATCTGCATCTCTTTTCATGTCAATAATACATAAGAAAGATTCTCCTGGTACAGACCAGAAAGCTGTATAGTTCAGTATCCTGTTGTTGAGAATTGCTGGTTCATATGTATTCCTTTAGTGTACACAAAAATGTAAAATTAAGCTTATCACCAATCTAAGGCTGCTTGAGATTCACTTTAAGCTTAAGCATTGTTATGAAAAATGCCAGAGTTAACTATTATTGCTGTGTAACTGCAGTAAGGAGGAAATTGAGAGACAGAAAAACAGTTAAAACTCTAAAGAACAAGATATCATAGTCCACCATAATGCTAATGACAGTCTATAGATGCAGAGATGGTATTGTATGAAGGAGGATGCACAGATTGGGAAGCATGCAAACACAGCATAATGGATATCTAGCATGGACGGAGCACATGCTAGCTAATGACTGGAGCCATATGGAAAAAGGAATTACCCAGTCAAAAAGAACAATAAAAGAAGAAAACTGGTAGGAATATATATTAAACAGTATATAAGAAACCAGTTAAATCTACATGAAGTGAAATCCTAGCTTGAACTCTTTACTTCAGCCACAGGCAGGCACACTGTGCTGAGGAGTCAGTAGGACACCTGCCACGTTTTGAATGCATACATATTATATACATATACACAGTATATTGCCCACATAACACAGAGTTCTGAATGAAAAACCCTCCAGATTTGTTTGTGTAAGAATGTCAACCTGGTTCCTGGATGAACAAAGTGTCCTTGGAGCAGCAGAGAGACCCCAAAGGGGCTGGTGAATATGGGCTGGTATCCTTCACCAGCTGCAGCCCCTGGCAGGTTTTAGTCTGCAGTAGCCCCGGGGTGACCATGAGTTGCAAGCTTTCTGCAATGTGAAGCTGTCTGAGCAAGGACCACTCCTACCTACTGACCAACAGTTAACCTGAAAATTCTTTGATAACTTTGGTACTGTCCTGTACCAGGACAGGCCATGGGCAAAGATGATGAGGATGCTGAAAGATCTCTGCAAGGTGAATAGCAAGCCAAAAATTAATAAGCTCTTTGGTATGAAGATCCCAGTTACTGAACAATTTCCCTACCCAGCAAGGTAGAGACCAGCCAGAGCAGCAACACCTTCCAGCTTTCCTGTTAACTTTAACCAGTGTGCAAACAGCAGCACAATGGATTGAAGTTTTCTAACATATTTAGTAAAGATAAAGAAAAGCTGCTGAATTATTTCATCCATGTAACAAAGTACAGCTGTTAATGCTGTGCAATTCACAGTGCTTTGCTTCCAACACCCAATGCAACACTGCTATCACAAAATGGACTTTCCTGCTTTGGTCTCTGATGTCACCTTTGAATTCTGACAAATCTGCAGTTCTCCCCAAATCTCTTCCCTGCTCAGGTAGTGTTAGCCCAGGAACTGGATTAGAAAGTTGTCCTTGGGCCCCAAGCCTGGACTTTAGTTATCACATAAATACACACCCTATAATCTCCTTTCATGCACTGATCAAAGTCTGGTTTTAAACTACTTCAAGTTATCCTTGCTCATATTGGCTGTCCTAGAGACTCAACTTCAATGGGCAGGAAGTTTCTTCTTATTTTGAGTTTCTACAGACACAAACAGCTTATTTTCTAGATAAAAGCATCTCTGATTTTTGCACAATGAATTTGAACTTTCCCCTTCATATTTAAAAAAAAAAATCATATTTGACTGCTTTATCACCATATTGCCTCTAGCTCTGCAGTAAATGGCAACAAATGTAGAGGGTTTTTTCTGTCCAGTTATTGAACTCAGCAGTATACGAGTCAACCAAAAATGACATTTTCTCTTTCCCCGGGGTGCATGCCTGGCCTCACTATCAGCCCCACAGAAACTGCAGCAATGCCCCACAGGAGCCTCTGCAGGCTTGAAACTAGATTACAAATAATAACTGAGCACTGTACTTAATAAAATACAACAACATCTCCTGCATAGTAAGAAAAGGTCTCTCATTTGATGGGAAGTTGAATGGGCTTGAGTGAAGACTGAACATACTGTAACTAAAAACTCACAGCCTGGTAGAAGCACAGCTCTTGTCTCTTCAGCCCATGGAAATGATATTTTCAGGTGGTGGCAATGCATTTACTCGCCTGCGATGCTGCAGGACCTGGGCCCATACCTTCTCTCAGCCATCCTCCTCCTCAGACTAGGTACTCCATGCAACAGAAACTGGGGTGCACAAACCTGAAGACAACTTGTGACGTTTCCCAGACCACACAGAGCTGAGACTTACCAAGGAAATCCCCTCTCCCATAGCACAGATAAGCCAGCGCTACCACAGGAAAAAAAATTCCAGATTATGACTTTGAGGTAAGCAGAAGAAATTCCCTTAGGAGCAGAATGCCGTTTCAGTCATCTTTCATCCCAGCTTGACTGCTCTTCACAGCACTCCCAGCCTGACTAGCAGCTCTAAATGAAGTGTAACAACACCCTGGTTTTGTGATACTTCAAAAAATATTTTGTAGCTGCTCCAAGACTTTGTACAACACAACTTTTCAACCCTGTAATATTTTGAAACTTGCATAACAAGCTTGCCAAGGAATGCAACTTTTACTAGTTCAGAGGCAGGAGCCCCAGCCTCAGCAGGTGTGGACAGGATCAGGCCCAGCAATCAATATTCACATTATTCAAAATTTCCCCAACTCTAGATAGAATATATCATTTATTTACAAATTATAGCATTTCCTGATACATTTTACTTTTAACAACTTTATAAAGCCCACAAGGTCAGATCTCAAGCATTTGCTGGTCAAATATAATGAAATCATATTGCTTTACTCTATTATCTCTCTCATCAGCTTTCTTACAATCTGCCTGTAATTTTCACAGTATTATGAATATTTATTTTCCTTTAAAGTGGTTTGTTCCAAAGAAATCTTTTTGGGCTTCTAAAAAACCATTTCCTATGAATTAGAAAAAATAGTCATAGAAGCACACTTCCCAATGTTTCTAAAGCCGCTTTTTGGCCATTTGCTTTTCAGTTACCACCTCTGTCTTCATTTGGCTTGACTGGGTTCCCTGTTAAGGCCGTCAGCTCTAATGAGCATCCTTCCATCTCATTTTGTTGGGTATCAGCACATTCAAATTGAGCTCTTCATGAACAGACGTGTGTTAACTCCTGTCTGTTTCAGTTGGCATCAAAGCTTGAGCATTTTCTAGCCTCCACTAGCTCTGTTACTGAGCATTTTATAGGATTTGGTCTCATGTATTTGTAGCTGTTCCCACGTATTTGTAGCTGTTCCCACACAGGAAAATTTTCAGGGATAATCTTTAATATAGAAACGGGTGAGAAGGCAGCAAAGATAAAAGTAGCTGCAAGCAAATAGGTCTTCCAAAGCTTCAGCTCATTTCCTTTATTAGTCTACAAGGCACCACTCTGTTGCATAAGAAAAGTTTTGCAGCTATCACAGCTTTGTAAGTGACAGCCCAAGACTGAGATGCTAGAGTTGCAGCTCCCTCCTAGAGTGGGAAACACCTCAAATGTCCATACTCACATATACCAATGGATGGTGTATCTCCCATGTCTACCTCTTCCTCTTCCAAAATGAAAGTATTTTGTTCAGTGGTGCCTAAAGAGTAGTGTTTCATCGCAATAGACACATCTCTGTTTCCAAATTAATAATTCAATATTCTCCATTAATGCTTTAATGGACATAAGCCCTCCAACAGGAGCTGGCTATAGAATGTAGCTAAGGTACTCTGCTTGTGAGTCATTATGGCACAAGCCAGCAGCCATGGAATTTCATGGGTGTTGTTGCAGGTCTTGATTCCTTCCATGTTTTATTATTTGAACTATCTCAAGTTTCTTATCCTAAAACAAACAGTTGGGGGAAGCAACCACTTTTTATTTATTTTCCATAACTTTGGGAATGAGAACACTTCTGTTTTTTCTTAAATACTTAACTTGTGTACAAGATCATTTCTATACTCTTCCTAGGTAGCCCTTAATGTTTTCTGAACCCAGCCTATATGTGCATTAGACACCTGGGATTCATAACTAGTGTTAATCTACAGCGATTAAAAATGCAAGGTTATTTTGAAAATGGAAAAAATCAGGCAAGCATGTTTCAAAACTGTAGCTAGGTTTTTTTCACTCCTCATTAAATTTCAATCAGTAAAATCTATTGGACTTCCTTAATCTTTTATCAGAGGGGACTATACCACAAACAGACCATCTGGTGGTGAGTAACAGGTTAGCCACAGTGGGCTTTTAGGGGTTCATAACAAACTAGCCTAATATTGCCCAACAGCTGTCAGTTCTGTTTATGAAAGGCAAGCTTACGTTTGTGTGATCCCACTCCTCAGACTTTCAAACAAGTTGTATAATAGTTCAAAAGCGTTGGGAGGATTTTCTACAAGAATCAGTTATAAGCAGGTATCCTGTGAGAGTGAATGAACCTGGTTGTTCATAGGGTAAATTAGATCATCTTTTCTCTGGTGAGCTCTGTTTTTCATCATGTGAGCATCTATTGCCTGCTTCAGAAACTCTGTGGTGGCAAAACTGTCTCGGACAGATTCACCTCACCATCATAAAGCACAAACCAAGTAGCTCAACCAAAGATGCTAGGTGAGAACATCTTTAATGTTAATGAGCCAGCCTTTGAAAAATATCATTCATCACATCAATCAACAAAAACCCTAAAACATTTCAGGTATTACTGATAATTAAATTGATTACATCTGATTGATTAAATTAGCAATCAAAAAAGTGGCGAATTTAATGTCACAGGTTTAGCATACAGGATGCATATATTTCACAGCATCATTTTAAGTGGTCCACCATTTTCCATTTGTAAGATATTATGTGAATAACCCTTGGTTTTTTCATCTTATTTTATGGTTTGGAGAGATAAAAGCTTCACTACTACTTTACTTACTGTCTCCTAAGGACATACATCTTTATATGTAGTTTGTGAGGCAGAAAGACCTGGATACTCAGAGATGGAGTTATATTAGCTTTAAAAATATTTATAGCATCCTTTCTTCTTTTAAATTACACCCGTCAGTCAAACATAGCACTCACTGAAGAAGCCTCAATCCAAAAGCTGTGCAATTTGAACTAATTTCTCTATTTCTGCAAAAGAACATAGATTGCTTGTTTTGCCTCCAGAGCAACTGATGAGCTTGTATTGATCACATACATTTTCTTTATTTGACTGTTCTTTTTTGTTTGCCTTCCAGACATCAGCATGCTTTTCAGATTGCCATAGGATATTATCCATCCTGTTTCACATAGAAAACATCTAAGCTCTATGTGTCAGATGTGACCCAAGTCACCACCAATGCCAAAGGATCCATGTAACAAGGCCACTTTCAGAGCCTGGGAGAGACAATAGCCATCACACCAGCCACTCCCCAGGATGTGTGGAAAAGCTCCGTAACTCCCTCCTTGCAGTGTCTCAGCCACTCCTCCCACAGAAAATTTTTCTACAGAGTACTGTGTGAGAAGCATGATTCTTAGCAGTCATTGCAGGATACATAATGCAGTAAACTAGTTCTGGCATGCAAAATCTTTTAGTTTGTGGACTTATCAGAAGGCTAAGTTATGCCATCTCTATGAATCTTAGTATTTATACCTTTCCTACTGTGCCTATCAGTGTTTATCAGCCCTCAACTAATCATCCTTGCAAACAGCAGAAGTTACAAGGTGCTCTTTAACATACTGGAGAGTGACTGAGTTTTAGATTTGACAGTACAACACTGTAAAAGATATAAACCGCTTCTAAAATCCCAGATGATAGCCAAATATTAATGATCACGTCATCACAACACTGCTATTTTGTCTTTTTTGTCTGTTCTTGAACACACCCAAGGGCTGCACTGATTCTTCCAGTATCCCCAAATGTACAGTGGCCATGTGCTTTATTGCTTCATCTGTGTTGACTGGCTGTGTGACACCTTTTCCCTTTGTTACAGTAGAAGGGATGTGTGGTTCACCTATTTCAATCACTAAACCAACTATACTCGTGGCCCAGCTACAGTAGTTAAATCATTTTCAGACAGCAGCTTTTTGCCTACCCTTGGAGAACAGCTTTGCAAGATTACTATGAACAACCTCTTTTGCTGCCCTTTGGTTGCTAAAACAGTGCTCTCCAAGTCACAAATACAATAATGTTTTTCTTCATCCCTCCTCACAGTGAAACAGGAAACAAGAAAAACTGTCTTATCATAGTAGGCTGGAAGTAGCTCATTAAATCACAGTGGAACTGCCACAGGATTTGTCTTGCCTTGGTTTTGTCATCTGTTTGCTCTAGAAATACATAGATCTGTCTACAGGGATGAAAGAAACAAAAAAAAAATTAACAGCATATTCACCTTACACCTCTTCGATCTGACAGAAGCACAGAATAACTTTGGCTGGAAGTAGTGACACCTGGAATGTCTCCTGCCTGAAGCAGGACCACTGGAGCAGCTTGCTCAGGACCATGTCCAGTCAAGTCTTAAGCATCTCCAGGCATGGAGACTCTACCAGATCTTTGGCATCCTGTCTCCGTGTCCAGCCACCCTTGGGATGAAAATACATCCTCCACATTTGCCAGTTAAATTATTTTGCCCATTGGTAAAACAATTCAAACAGAATAACAATTTCAAACCGGACATCGAAGTTAACTGTTGGCTTACCATCAGCAAGCATATTTCAAAGGCTATATTAGGGTTTGACATCTCCATTTTCAAACATGTCTTATAGCTTGAGGGTCATCTAAGGCACTGGGGATTTAGGGAGGCTGGTTAAGAAAGGCTTCAGCTACTGACCTCTAAATTTCCATTTTAAAAAAAGCTGTTAGGTGGGAAGGACCAAAAATCGAATGGTATCTTTGGAAGTATAATCCCTAACTGGCTCATCAGAAAGACCATGCATGCTCACAGGTGTGGTTTCTGCATTTAGCCTAATTAAGTTAGCTTGAGTGCAGCTGTTCCTTTAGACCTGTACAAGAAAGTCAAGTGATGTGAAAGAGAAAAACACCATGAAATATTCTTTTGTTCAGTAAAAGGAAAAGAAAGGAGAGAAAGTAGCTGTAGGGCTAATAGTGTTTCCCTTTCTCTAATAAATTTCTTGGGTCAGTTTTATAGCAGAAAGTGATTTTCTGGGATCCTGTGCCATTGTCATAAATGACACAGTGGCAGAATGTGACTCATTTAGAACCACAAAAAAAAATAAGAGGCTAAAAAAAAAATAATAATTGCCAAAGTTCAACCCCTGACATGACTTTTAATTTGAGAAGGGCTCCCATCGAACCAAGCAATAGTAGTGCTTGCACTCCTCCCCCCCAGTCACAGTGTAATGCAGACAGCAGCAGCGGATAAGTCAGCTTGTTAACTTAGACATATTTTCGCTGTTGCATAAATTATCTGTCTTTGGAAGAATGGAACAATAACTTTGTTTTTATATTTTTAAAAGAGAGAGAGAGAATGCTATTCTGAACACAGAAATCACAAGTAGAATCATGGAAAGAGGCGGGGGAGAGTTATATACTGGTAAGTTCTGAATTCCTGTACATCCATCTCCCATCACAGAAACCTCAGCCTATTCTCAACTACCACCCAGACCACTTTGCTCAGCATAGAGCCCTGCGTTCTTGCTCTCATTTGATGGATGGTGCTTTGAATTCTCTAAGCACTCCCCAGATTCAGTAAGGACTTCATAAAGGCTGAGGAGAAAGGATGTATCTGTCCAGCACATTTTTGCCATTCCTATTGTATTTCTGTCTTGCAGCCCTAAGAAACATCATGAAATATCTTTGACTCTTGAGCCTGGGTTTCTCCTATTTTCCTCTAGTGTGTCTGGCATTGTCATGACCACAGATCAGCACACTGGCCTCATCACATCTTACAGCCTGCCCTTTGCACAAAGCCACCTTTGAATTAGTCGTTTTACCCAGAGGTAAGGATGGGTACTGCAGACAAGGGCGGAGGGCAGAGGAAGGGAAAGGATTGAAAGAAGTATTTTTCCTGTTTCCTACTAGCTCACTTGATGTGGTTGAATCTTGTCCAAAAAGGAGCAGGGCTTGCCATTACCCCAAGGGAAGAAGACAACAGGGTAGGGTGTTGTGTGGCCCCAGCATCAAGTACCGCTTCTGTAACAGGAGAATAAATGAGCTGTGCAGACCCAGGATGGCTGACTGCTTTCAGGCAAACAGGGTGTCAAGGGATATTTCAGGAAGAGAAGTGCAAAAGACCTTGAACACAGAGGCATTACTACACTAGATCCCAAGGAACACAAGGTGATCTTACCAGAGGAGCATCTGGGTAGAGATGATGGCACTTTATTTTTGTCATCACTTATTGGAGGCAATACGGATGACCACAATAAAGCTCCTGGCAGTACGATAGCTCTCAGACAAGCTAGGTTATTTCAGCAGTGCACTCCTCAAACTTGAACCCCCATCAGCCACGTTTCGATTTCTAAGTGCAAGGATAGGCTTGGGTGCAGAGGATGGGTGCTCGGATGGGGAATTCTTGCTCAGATGAAGGAAATAGGGAAAGAATTGCATTAATTCCATGCTGCTTTTGATAGAGGAAATAATAGGTCTGCAAGGAGCATAGGCTGTTACTTGTCAGGAGGGTCAGGGAGACACAGGGAATTTCTAGGGTGAGAACCTGAGTTTTTCCATCAAAGAAGGAGCTCTAACTTGCATATTCCCTGCCCCTGCCTCTACCTTTCCCCTTCCAGCCTGGTTTTGCTGGATGCCTTCTGACAAAGTAATATTTTAATTTGTCTTATGCTTCCAGAGTTTTGAACCATACCCAGGCACTGGATGTGCACCTATGCATAGTATAAATACATTTCAATAAAGGTAAGGCAGGAAGTTTTATTTCTTTAATATATGCACAAACACTGTATTTTGCTTTCAGGCAAGAGCCTGATGTTCTCTACAAACACCACTAATGAGCCCCTGTAGGTTCACCACACCGCTCAGGAAGGCATCTCTAATGGGACCTTGTGCACCACAGCAAGGGCAGGCAGCACAGAGCTGTAAGTGGGAACTCTACCACGACCAGATTAATTCCTTCAACTGCAAACATCTCCTCATATCCTCATACACACCAGAAAGGCCACAGTGAACCTCAGTTACATGCATTATGTCGATCATGCAGGTCAGTGAGCACTGGTGACTTGCTTTCAGGCTGCTGCAAGTGTACTTTACTGATTGGATATGGTGGGCAGAAGAAGGGCAGGTGTCAGCATCCTGTCCTCCAGCTCCTGGTGCTCACATACACAGTATCAGTACCCTTGCAACTCTTCACCACCATTGCCCTAAGCCTGGATTTACCAACCCTGAAGTGTTTCCAGTATCTCTGCTGTAGCCAGAGGTGCCCCACAGGTTACCGGTGTCCCTCTTACAAGCAACAAAGTCTCCCACTTCTGTGCTTGGCCAAATCCCTTCACCTGGTGCATTTGTACATTCCTCTGGTCAGTAACTCAGAGCTTACTTCAGTGCTCACAGCTGAGCACTATACCTGGATTTTCTTTTATGTCCATTAACCACTCAGGGAAGGAAAAGAAAACTAGTTAAAAGACTGATACATACTTGGATCTCCCCAGGAAACAGGGAATTTATATTCCTCTGGTTCACTCTTCCTCAATCTTATCGCTCACACAGTCCCCAACAGCTGGGAGTCACCAACAGCTAAATTCTAGATGATATTACAAAGTATGCATAGCTATAGAACTTACTGCAAGCACCAAAGAGAAAGGAGATACTTTTATGAATTTTTTTTCTTGCTTGTGTGAGAATCTTCTCCTCTTTTCTCTGCTTTGTGAGCTAATACGATTCAGTAATATTTTTAAAATAAATATTCCACTACATATCAGGCTTTAAACACCATAACTCCATAAGATTTATTAGGATAAATTAGAGTTTAAGTAGTTTTCAGAAATCTATGACCACTTGAAAAAAAAAGCATGCACTGGTGTTTATGCAAAGCAAGCTACACCACATCCAAATTGTATTGATAAATTGCAAATCTGCCAGCTGCATTAAAATGTGCCAATTCCTGAAATTTATGCTTCAGCAAGCCTCAGTGCAGCAAAAAAAGCAGAAGATTTGTCTGAATACTGATAAAAGAAATTTTTTAGCAGCTGTGGGTCTATGAGAAGCTGAAAGAAAACTACCCAGTAAAACCTAATGCTGAACCAAAACCTGGAGCCCTGCACCTCAGGTCTTTGCTTCACTCCCTGAGTCTCATCAGCCAAATTAGAAGTTGCCTGGGCAGCCAGAGATGCTCCTCTGCACTCCCTGGTGCCCTGATGGCCCTGTGTGGCCATCCATAAGAGCCATCCATATGAATTAATTCAAGGTACTGTCATAAAGTTACACCAAGAAACAAAAAGTAATTAATGAGTCAGTGGGAAAGAAAGGTGAATATGGAGCAAGAGGCCATGCATCCTGATAAGGAGAGATTCCTCAAAAAGACAAAAATCAGAAGTTTTGTTTCCTCCTGCCACTTTCTGTAAACTAGTGGTTGCTTTAGACATTTAAGCCAGCAAACAAGAATTAAATTCCCTTAAAAAAAAAATAATTTATGAGTATCCCTGTTAGAACTGGTTCAAACCTCTTTTAGAACTATCCTCTAGAATAAATTGTGACACATACAATTTGTCTTCAATGCCTGTGTAAAATGTTTATGACAACTATAGAAACACATAACGGGAAGCATGAGGCTGGAGACCAAAACCTGAAAAGGACAAGGAGCACTGGAATGGGCTGCCCAGAGAAGTGGTGGATGCCCCATCCCTGGAGTCATTCAAGGTCAGGCTTGATGAGGCTCTGAGTAACCTGACCTAGCTAGATGTTCCTACTTGTGTAGGGAGGTTGGACTAGATGACCTCTAGAGGTCCCTTACCAGCCTGAAACATTCTATGATTCTATGACATCGTTTTCTTTCCATGATATAGGCCCAACCCTACTGACCCAGGCCCACCCTCCAGAAGGCTGTTCAGCACCCTACCTGAACACATATCTGTCCCAGTACATCTGATTTATTAGTTATGAGAAAAGGAAAGGACTAATGTTATACCTGACAAATGCAAATAATGGACAAAGGGGATTGCTGGACTGATCACAGACTTTTGAGATCCAAGCCATCCATCAAACTTACTCCTCTTCTTCTTGTTATCCATCACCCTTTCCTTTAGGTAGACTGTCAATAAATTTTGTGTCAGCAGATCAGAAGGGATGACATAGTTCCTAGCTTCGAAGGACATATAAAGAAGAAAACAAAGGCAAAGGACATCAGTAAAACTATAAAATACTTGCTTTGCTACATCCTCAACAATTGTCCACACTGAAGAAATATAACATGAGCTAGATCAAATAAGAGATAGATAGATAGATTATTTTTATATCTAGGAGATATATACAGATAGTTAGATAAAGATATAAAAAACCCTAGGATAACAACACAACTAGGTCAAACATGTCACTTATTTAATGAAGTCTTAGTGTTTTTAATTTCTAAGCATGTTTCACACATCACAATTCTCAGAGACCATTCAACCATCCAGAACTAGAACTAGTGTATACCTTCATAAAGAATGATTTGATCAAACTTAAGGGAAATGTGAAGAGGTATGTTTGCAGAGAATCCTGGGTAGGGATATAATCATAAGAGTCCAATCTGATGCAAAATAAAAGTAGAGAGATAGACATGATGAGCCGGATAGTGACCTGTAGTACTTACTTACCTAAGAATCATTCAGGGAGGTAAGGTATTCACAAGCTTATACAAAAGCAGAAAATAGATTCACTGCAGTCTGAATCCAGAGTAATTCCACAGGCAGTTGTATACAAATATATAATAATCTAAAGCAAAATCAAATCAGAATCTGTCCCTGGACCTTTCCCTTTGACAATACCATCTTCCACTCAAACTAATAGTGTGTGCTGCAAGAGACACCTTTAATAAAGAAGAAGGAGGGAAAAAAAGTACTGTATGTGGTTTCCAAGATTGAATAAGACATTCTATCAACATGCAAAATAAACTTTCAGCCACTGCAAATGAATAGATTCAAAAAAACAAAAGATAAACTTTCCACATCTCATTTAATTCATGCTATTATGTTTCCACTCTTCACTGCACTGAGAAAACAGCTTTACCCATTCTCTAAAGTATTCAAATGTTATAAACTTTAATAATCAAAACAAAACCAAATAAACATTATTAACTGCTTGAGAGAATATTTTAAATGAGCAGGAGAATACAGAAAAAATTCCTAATTCACCAGTGTTTGCAGTTTGTAGACTAGAAGTCTCCCTAAGGGTGCCTATGAAAAAATGTGCAAGAACTGGATGCAGTAGGGGCCAGAGACATACTGCTGAGGACAGAATCTGGTTTTCCACACAAATTTTCTTATTACAGAGATTCCTAAGGGTATCTAAAACCTTTAAAAAATTTAAGTCTTATTTACTGAAGTTTGTTGTTGTGTTAGATCGAGGTTAAGCTACAGATCTCTGGGAATGGTTCTATACAGAAAACCAGGGACATGAACAATTTATTGTATCAACATGATCTTTTTGCGGTTTGATTGCCACTAGTGCTCTCATTTTCTAGTTTTGTTAAGCAGTTCAGATCTCTCCCTTGCCTGCATCCTTGAGTTACATTTAAAAAATGCAATATTTAAGTTTGCTGAATGTTCCTTGGTTAAGCATAGAGCAAGCAGGCTCACAGAGCTTTCTTAGCTGCCTTTTAAGGAGGGAGGGGATTTTTGGAGCATGAACATTTCCCTACAGATTGCAACCCTGCACTATAATAAGTATCCTAAAATTTTGTGCAATCAAAGACTTATATTCTCTGTCTGGAAAAGCAAAAAAAAATAAGAAGGAAGGAATTTTCAATGATTTGTACAGATCTTGAACTAGGGTGCTATCTTCAGACAGCCTAATCTCAGCCACTAAACTGTCATTAAATAGGAAGCCAACAACAAAATCTGATTATTTCCACTGCTTTTATAGCCAAGCTTTTCCCCGAGAAGATGACAGAAGTGAAGAGTATTGTAACCATGCCTTGAATTTCTGCAAGAAGCCGTAGACTTTTCCCATGGCACAAGAATGAAGAAATAAGATCTAGTCTCCCATTGTTAAAAAATACATAAGACTTTTCAATTATTTGGTTTTTAATGTCTTAATCCACAGTGTATTTTTCACTTTTGATACATTAATGAAAATTCTTGACTTAATATCATGTATCTAGTAGTAATAACACTACCTGGCATGTTTCTGTCTTACAGGCTACTAAATATCAAACTCTATTTTCCACCTCTCATGAAATGCATTTCTCTCCTTCTTGGCATATATAAATATGCATCTAAAGGTAGTAATTTCACAGCGTCTTTTCACTTTTGCATAGGCAGGTTAAGTCACGCACGCACCTAAAGGACTGCTTCTGTACTCTAATGCGGGTTTCAGTCCTGCCTTGTCCTTGAGTAAAAATCGGGAGGAGAACACGTATCCAAGATGCATTTTTCCCTAAGGCTTTAGCTTGCCATCTTCTTTAATTAAGCAACCATGGGGGTGTTTTCAACAAAAAGGAGGCTGGTTTGTTCTTGTGAAGCTCAGGCAAAGGACAATAGGCTACGTATAGTGTAACTGCGAGCACATTTCCTATGTCTTAAAACGCCCCAACAAACCAATTTGACAGCTGAGATATGTTAGTTGAGGCCTGCTGCTGCTTCAGAGAGCATCATATATAGTGCCTGTCTCTCAGTGGGGGCTGTAATCTCTCTGTACAGCTGCCCAAAGTGCTCCCAGACAACACTAAGTGCACTTTGCCAGGACCAGAATTAGCCCCATGAACTTCTGCTGCCACAAGTAATTTCTGCTGTACACTACCCACAATTTTGCTTGGGCCTAAAGCACTTGTAAGTAATGATACATATTCCTGAGCACCTTTTTAATCATTAATTCATTTAGAGCGATTTTAGGAACATTTCTTTTGTAGAACTGCCCTTTTTTCAGGTCAAAGCTGAGCCCTTCTGAAAAATTATTTAAAATAACATTTTACTCTTCTCCTTAGTCTCCAAGAAATGATCCAATCCAAAAATATACTGTTACTATTTATCTCTGAAGAAACACAGTGTACAAAAAAAAAAAAAAAGCAAACCTGGTTTCAAGAGCAAAATCTTTAAACAGCTGGTTGTTTTTGAGCACATGTGAAAATAAAACTCTTAAGTTGCCTTCTTTCTGTCTTTCATCTTGAGTAATTTTTCAACTTTCTTTCTCAGGATTGATGTAAAGTGGTAAACTAGGCACCCACTCTTCATGTAGGCAGCAATAAAAAATAAATTATGTCATTTAGTGCTTTTTATGACAAGTTTATTTAAATTATATGCATTTTCAACTGGACAGAAATTCCTACTCACCTAACCAACTATTTCCCTAATGAGAAACTGAAATGTCACCCATGTTACACTTCCAAGTCAACTCCATCTCACCATGACTGTGTAAGTCATGTCTTCGAGAGTTACCACTAGAAAAATAGACAATCAAATTCCTGCACCCTAGATAAGCAGCAACTGAACTGGAATGATGGAAGTACTTGTGTCTAGAAAACCTCAGGTACCTTATTACTTTAAAAGGTGAACAAGTCCCTAAATACATTTAAGATACTCTAATCCTAAACTGTGGAACGGAAATAACCACTTTGTCCAACGAATTTGCTGAACTGCTGAGGTTATAAGTGTCATAGCTGAGCTATCTGGCTATAAGGCCACCTGGTTTGAGATATTTCTATGGCAAGTATTAAGCAGCCCAGTCTCCCTTAGAGGATGCTGAGTAGCAATTCTTTCTTACTTCTGTATCAGCAGGGCTTCAGTTTAAGAGTCCTAGCAAATTAATGACACTTCACATTTCTAGGTGTATATATTTTGTCCAAATGCCACAGACCATGTCTATCTTACCTTTACTTGCAGTACAAACTGACCTTTTATTGTTCACTTGAAAAGTCTTTGCTTCTATATCGTTTTCCTCAAGTCATTTATTGCTCCATAACAGATACGTGCTATTCAGTAAATTACTTGAAAAATTACCACTTTACACTAGTAATGTATTAACACCATATAACAGCATGATGAAAGAGTCAGTTTAGAGCATGCTTTACATTTTTCCATTCTATTTTTATGGAATGGAAAACATTTCCAATTATTTAATGTTGTGTTAACTTCCAACCTGCCTGATCAAGCTGCAACTTGTCATGATTCCATGTCAGAAATTGGGATTCCTTAGAAATCATACCATGAAAATCAATAAAATTAAATCAAATTACGGTATGAAATGTTTCATAACCTAGATTTTTATTGTTTTATACAAACTTTAATTAAAGCTAAGGTTAATTAGTTTTAGCTAGGTTATCTGCCATCGTATAGCAAAAAGGCTATTATGCTGCCTGTTTTGTATTTGTTTTATTCTGATATAAAAGTCAGAATTTTGCACAGTACAGTGCTGAAAGGTATGGAAATTACATGAGAACATAAAGCACTGGGAACATCCTTGGATGTCAGTGAAGTGGTTTGACATTTACTGTGATGTTACACAAGGGATTAGACCCTCTAACAGTGACACTCCAGGGAGCTGTATCCTTGTATCACTTGGCATGTGCCTGACGTAGCAGGAGTTGAAAGACAGTATTTGTGGAAATAAACAGCAAGGAAAACAGTGCCAGAGCATTAGAAAGTAATGCAAAAATGCCACTATCTGTAGGTTACAAAATTGCTCAAACCAAGTCTTTCTTTTATTCCTTAACAAAACGTTAACTCTTTATGTAATGCCAGCTATGCCAGTTCTCTCCATTTACCTATCATGGATCACCTCTCACACAGCAGATTCTTCATGCCTATTTGGCATAAAATTGGGCGTAAAAATGTACAAATTGATAAATGCATTTTGGCTAAAAATGCACAAACTCTATCTGGAACAATAATCAACATCATTAGAACAAATTTCTCAAAATTTCCACTTGGTTTAGTAACAGTCATAATAATTGGCTCTTATGTGCTCACGGTTTTGGCTAATTCTGATAAACACACTTTCTGGAAAACATCTCTAGCAAATCTTTCTTGACTAAGACCTCAAGATTTAGATGTGGAGAACAAACCCTTTTACTTGCTACATGCATCATATTTGTAAAGGAAATATTCAAAATTTCTGACTACCAGTGCTTCTGGTTCTATCACATATTTTTGAGGGAGGATAACAATACACATGGTATTCAAGATTTCTGGATAGCTTTCTAAAAGCCTGGTTTCTACAGCTGCATAATAACGTTTTCTTTTTCTTTATGCCTCCTCTACAATCCCCAATGCTTTACCTGCCCTTCTCACTGTTGAACTTCACACAGTATCCAGAGAACAATCCATAAAGACTTCACGATCTCTCCCTTGTATAGTAATAGTGCAGTGAGAGCCTACCATGCACAGAAATAGGACAATTTCCCCCCATATGCATTAATTTGCATTATTGCCACTGAATTTAATCTGCGATTTTATTGCCCAGTCAGCCAGGATTGCAGGATTGTACATGTTGGCAGTCAGCTTTGGATTTGTCAGAACAAAGCAATTCTGTATCATCAGTCCAGTTGTTTTCTTGGCTTTGTTGTTTCTTTTTCTTTTTTTCTGATCATTTATGAATACCTTGAGTAGAACAGATACCAACAGAGTTTTTTCCTGGGATAACTAAAACTGAAAATTTGTCCCCACTTTATTTCCCTGTTTTTAACTAGTTTTATTACTCTTCTATGACATAAAACTTTAAGTCAATATGAAAATCTGGTGAAGGGCCTTGCTAAAAAAATCCATGCACATGATGCTAACCAAACAGTCCTGTGTACGTACCTTGGCTCTTACTGCAGGAGGGATTTCTGCAAAATTCATGGAACCTCTTCCCATCTGTATAATTCCTATCCATGAGTCTTTCCATCCCTTTCTTTCTAAAACTCATGTTTCCATGCTGGATGCAGAAATCAGGCTTTCTGCAATGCAGCCACCACTCCTTACAGGATTTTAAAGCTTGGTGTGTTCACCACTTTCCCCTCTGCTACTAAGATGTATTTAAACTATTACTGCCAGTAATAGTTCATCAGTTTTACACTAAAGATTCTCAGAGAGCTTTAGGGCACAAGCATCTGGGCCTGTGTCTATGTTTAGCCCATATCCACGGCTAAACTACAACAGTTGTTCTATAACCCAGTGATGCCTCCCCAGCTGAGAAGGGGAATCAGGAAAAGGAGAGGAGATCTCTAGCTTGAAGTGAGAAGAGATTTAATGAAATAGCAGAACTAATATCAATACTAATGCCAATATAAAGTATACAAAGTTATACGGAGCCTACTGAATGTACATCAGTCACAATAAAGAAGAAAGCAGTCTCCGGGGCTAGAATGATAAGGAAAGCCCCCCAGGGATGGGGAGAAGCAGAGAAGAAAGAAAGGGAAGAGCAGGAGGAATCCCTGCCCTCAGCAAATACTCCCCTTTACAATGAGCATGACATTTATGGTCTGGGACACACCTGCAGCCAGCTCGGGTCAGCTGCCCTGGGTTCTGCTCCTCCCAGCTTAAGCTCCTGGTTGGCTAGAAACTGCTAATGGCCCGTGGACCATGGCTGGCCTGGGATTCTATTCTAGTGAAACCAGGACAGTCTGACAATTTGTAGCTGTAAATTTTACTGATTTGCCTTAAAAATATTTATACTGAGGCCTCAGCATTCCTCAGACTCAGCTCAGAGCAGGTCCCACCTCTGCTGTGAATTCTTGTGCACAGATTCAATGAACTTGCCCACGATGCTCCCTCCTATCTCTTCCTCCACCTTTCCCCAGCCCTGTAGGCTCTCTGCCTCACCAAGTCGTGTGAAGTTTTCCATCTTCATCCTTCAGGAAATCATGCCTCAAAAAGTTTTCTGGTCCATCTATTGTGGTTATACATTTCAGCTAGTAGATCTCATGGGTTTTTTCTACTTTTCTAATTCTTACACATTATCCATGTTTTAAAGAGTGACTTTATTGCTCCTAATGGCATCTTTTACACTGATGTTTTACTTGGCGTTTTTTTCTTCCTTCTAAACAATTTTTTCTTAACAAGGTATTTACATTTAATCCAGGCATCTAATAAAGCATCTTTAAACAACTTTGATGCCCCTGTAATCTGCTCCTTTAATTGGTTTTCTTCATTTGATGTTGTTGCCCTACATGAGATAGAAGTTACCATATTGGCTGTTTGATGTGTGTCTTTTTTATCTCTAAGAATGTTGAAAAGTAGTATGCTTACTGATACAGATAGGCTCTTCCACAGCTAAATCATATGCAAGGTTCAGTGAACTACTCACAATTAAATCACCAGCTGATTTTCCTCCTTCAGCTTCCCTGAATACTTGATCCAAGAAAGAAACATTAACATCTCTAAAAATGTCACCTCTTCACCAAATCCTATATGGTATTTATCCTCTTTGCTTAAGGAAAAATGGAACACAGAGTATCTCCTCAACTCTGCAAATCAAGACTGGTTTCCTTCCAGTAGCATATTCTCTAGACAATCTTATCTTTTAAATAACCCTAAGTTATTTGGATTAAAATACACTCATTTGCTAAATACCAGATAAGAAATGGAAAGAAGGCCAGATTAATGGTTCCTCCTACATTAAACTCTGAGAATCAGTATTGCTTCCTGAAGTGTCATACATGCTGCTGTAGTCTTGATGACTTATTCAGCAAAGCAAAACCTCAGGGTACAATCAGCTGTGTTGCTTCTGAATGCTGGAAAGAAATGCAGATCTATATACTCTGAGATGAAATGTCATATTCAAGAAATTCAGGACCTAATTTACAAAGGATAATAATTTTGTACATAGAAACCATGGGTGTGCACGTTCAAAGTGAGCTCTTTTTTCCATTATTTCCCCTGCTTTCCCAAGTGGGGATTTGCTTTTGTCAATTGGGTAACAAGAGAACTAAAAGCAAAAATTACACTAGGCAAAGTAGTAACAGAGTCAGTATGTTATACATGCATTAGTGTTTACCAGCCTAAATTTACAAATCCACCCTAAAGCAGTGATTATCACATGATATTGGAAAGAATTCTGGTTTTTTGGGAGATTCCCTATATATTCCATCTGAAAGCTAATTTAGATTCCTGCAGATTATAACACTGCACCACTAAAGCATTGTAGGCATTTTGTGTGAAGCAGTTTCTGCTTCCAGTTTTTTACATCCTGAAATACCTACAGCAGATGGTAGAAAGCACAGAATCCAACTCAGAGCCATCACAACTGTGCTATTGACTGCAAGTAACACGATTTGTGTCACTTCATCACTCAGCATAGCTGTGCATAACGCATGGTTAGCCTTTTTACTTAACCCATAATAACAGGCTCTCTTCTTAAGACTCATGCCATAAACAGACCTGCAGGTAGAAGCTGAGCACTTGCACCCTGTAAACCAGTTGAGAAGGGAATGCTTCAGAGTGGAGGGCAGCCTGTGTAGAAGCAGCTGGACCATGCATGTGACTTCCTTCTTTTGCTGGCTATAGCCCTAATTCACATCCATGCAAAACACTGAATGATATTTAGAAAAGAGGGAATCCAAAGGAAATCCCTAGGGCTGTTACTAATTTTCATAGAGGTGAGTCTGTTATCCCCTTTTCTATCACACCCTTACCAGTGAGACAGAAAAAACTGCATATAAAATTGTACTGCACACATTAGACGCAGAATTGATTAAATACTAAAAGCTGGCAAGTGGATCATTCAAATAAGAGTGGGTGAATTCAAACAAGACCCTGGGGCCTTTGTCACTATTATTTTTTAAAATAAATACTGATTCATCATTTTATATTCTTTTTACTATAAGCTGTATTTACACATCCCTCTTTTGTATAAGACCTCACTCACCTGTGAGTACCTGTGGTCCTCTGAAGTACAAGCCTAAGCCATTAAAGTGGTAGGCCAAGCCTAGATGAACATGCAGACTAGAGCATCTTCAAGGATATTTACTCAAAGACATTGTACACAGAACAAATCCTGTTACTGTCCTCATTCTGCCACCTCTCTGAAGCCATCTCTCCAAAGCAGCAGGACATGGAGCCCTGCAGAGGATCCCAGCACAGCTGTAAAACAATGTGACCTCACCACTATGCTGGGTATTTTGCTTTCCTGGATTGATCGGTATCATGAGAAGAGAGATGGCTTACCCTGAGCCCCTGTGGTTCTGGCAAATCAACGCAGTTGATCCACTGAAGTTAAACAGGCTTTAAGACAAGATTGTGGTATAAGCACAGTACAAAGTGGCCAGAACTCCCAGGGAATTTGGCTTACAGTATCGATTGCTGGGGGGATTATAAATGAATACAGCAGGATGCTACAAATTTTGAATGCCTACCAAGTACAAATGAGGCAGCATCAGCATATCTCATTAGTTTTCATGAGGATAAAGAGCCCAAAATATTACACAAGTATGTTTCCTGAAAACAAGTTTTTTGGCAGGAAACAGAGCTGTCAACAGCAGGAGAAAAAACTGTGTTCGTCAAGAGATGCTTCCTAAAGAGACATCAGGGATGTCACTCAGAAAAGCTTAAGGATGAACAGGTCTTGAAAACCATACTTCATTTTTTATACCACTGATTACTGGTGTCAGAGACCTTCGATCCCCTGAAGAGACAGCGTTTCAATCTCTTACATGGGCAGAATTGTCCATATAAATACCAAGGAAAGGGATTTTCTTGAGTTATAGATGAAACACCAGTTTATCCCAATGAATCCAGAGAACTTTATCCTTGTCATTCTGGAGAATTGTCTTCAGAAACACCACCTAAGGCCTCCACTTGAGCAGAACATGAAAGGTGCTTCACATAACCAAGACCAAACAGATTAAATCTGATAATTTCTCTACCAGATTAGGAACAACTTCTCTCTTTCTAGCCCAACTCAATTCCAGATTCAATGTTCATTTCTAAAGTTGGAAGCCTTGGTGCACAACGACAGCCACACTTCAAGTGTGTTACACAGGAGGAGACACACCGCTCGGGAATGCTTCACCTCTGGATCCCACAAGACTTTCCACACCAGGTAGGTGCTAGCAGCCCAAACACTGCCAAGGAGGAGGATAGTTTGGTTCTATCAAGACTGTTTAAAATAGTCAATGATTACACATAGCAGAGGGAGCCAAATTCTCCATTTACATAGCAGTGGTGCTGCCACAAGTAGCCTGCAAGTGGATTTATAGAAACAGCCTATGTGATTCCGCATTGGAGATACCAGCTAGAAGTCATTTCTGCCCATGGGTAACAAGAAGAGTGCAGGAGCACATTTTCCCACAGCATTTAGGCATTTGCACTCCTGATTATTCTCCCTGGTCACCTCCCACGCATAAGAGCTGGCAAGTATAGTCTCCCAAAACCCAAAGGTGCCAGGGACAATGGAGATGGAAAATCAAAGCAGTTGCACAGAAGCTAGCACTGTGTTAGCCATGTCCTACCTACCCCATGAGAATGGCAAAGGGAAATATAAAGGGCCTGACTCCTCACTAGGAAACAGGAGGGAGCAAAAGAGAACAACAGCAGGAGGGAGGGAAGTTAAGCAGTTATTTTTCTTTTCCAGTGAGTCTATTGTAGAATTTCAAAATTACGTTAAAGCAAGAAGGAATGAAACAGGCAACACCCACAACAGACATGGGATAAGATGCTGCAGCCACTGAAGGAAAAGGATATTTTGTATGGTAAGTTTTCTCTGGGCCACTTAATTGCCATGATAGCTGTTTATTCTTTCTTCTCTTCTGCTAAATGTTTACTATTCCACACAGAACTCAACCTTGTCATCAGTGAGGTTGGCCATCAATCAGTGAAACCCACATCAGTGTGTTTAGCTTCCATCCCATACTCCAATCTCACCAGGCACCCAGGAGGAGATGCTCATCTGGGAGTAGCAAGGCAGTGATAAGTTTCTCCTTTTCTCCTGCTTTTTATTCCCACCTTCTGATAAAACAGAATGCAAACAACAGTGGCAATGCCCCACGCTTCTGCTCTAGGAATCAATACAAATAATTATATGACCATATATATATAGCGCAGGCAGCTTATTTTGCTTAATATCTTTGCCCTTGCCCTCACAAACACTCTGTAGGTACAGTATAAATAGGTAATATACCAATATATGAAAGTATTTAAGGTAAATAAATCACTCCTTTTTTGTGCTTTTCCACAGTACTGTGTGCCTATTCCCCTGTTTCACATATGGGGAAAGAGAAGTCCTAGCAGTTAGGTGTTCTTCTTAATTGTGTTATAATGTAAAATGTCAAAACTAAATCTGTGATACTTTTAGAAATTTATGATGTAAACTCTGTTCATCCAAGCTACATTATCTTTTCAGTTTCACTGGATAAGGTAGCTTGGTCTTTCAGGATGGAGGAGCTGTGCTTCACTATGGCCAGATTAGGGAGACTGTTAACACAAATCAGAATAAATGAGCTCAAACCTTATTAATTCTTATCATTCCTCTTTAGGGAGGCTATTTACAAATAGGTAAGCAAGACTTGGATTCCTACACTCTATATTTTCATCCTAGCAGAAAGTGCATGTGCATAGCATACAGCAAAAGAGATCTCCCCAGTTCCAGGACAGAATAAGCCATGTACTGTCTCACATAAAGCATCCGCAGTGAGAGAGCAATACTATGTCCATCAATGCCCAAAATCCCCATCAGAGTTTGCACTGGCTTCACTCAAGTACAGCTTATGAATCCTGACCTTCTAGCCTCCTCTAGCACATTCAGATGCTGAGAAAAGTACCTATGCAAATATAATAGACAATTTTCTCCTCTCAAGGGAAATAAAAGAACTTGTATTTGCTCAGTATTTTACAATAAGACCAATGTGGTTCCTCCTGTGTTGTCACTGTATGATCTGCACCAGACTAGGGTAGAGACATTAAGATGAGAGCACAGGACAGGTCTGATCCAAACCCATTGAAGGCAACTGAAAGGTAGCTGCTGACTTCATGGGGTTTTGAATGCAACCTTTTGAGAATCATAGAGTCACTGACAGTGTTATGAGGCTTCTTATAAAGCCACATACCTCAAGTGTAGCAGGATTTATGCTTGGTAAAACACCACCAACAGAGCTCTCAGCTATACAGCTGATGGTGGGGTGCAGCAAGATTGACCATCCTGGCAGAAAGCACGAGCACGGCACTAAGTAGAGTTAACAGAGAGGGAGCAAGAGGACAATTTCCATACTCCTACCATTAGCTGCTCTAAATTTAGGTGTCATGCTGAATAAGAGACTTGGAAAAGAAACCTAGCTATTATTAATGTGCAGAAATCCAACTGCTAAGATGTCAAGACAATCAGGCAGGATAATCTTTTGCTTGAACTTGTTTTCAGTGCAATTGTATTGAGAAAAATTTAGCCTTAATGTTTTCTGCATTTTTTAAAACTTATTGTTATAGAAACAAATTAAATTGTAAGATTCTTTCTTTCTTGAATTATCCATCAAACACCTTTGTGCTATGTATTTCTTGCATTATAACAGGCTAAGGAGCTCGTGTCAGAGCCCTTTTTGGTTTTGAAGGACAATAGGAGTGCACCTGTGCAGAGAGGGAAGAGAAACAGAACAGGCCAATTCTCTAGATATTTGTCTCTGGGCACTGTACTTCACACAGCACTGTACTACATCATAAAAGTAGGGTTTTTACTGTTTATGATCTCCAGCAGAATTTTAGTTTCATGTTGTAGGCATTTTGAGATGTGTAATAAAGTGTTATTCACCTGGAGAGTGTTAGAAATTTGTTTTGGCCATGTTCTTTTGAAAACATTTTTGAAAGTGCTTTCACCCACAAAGGTAAACAGTTCAGCTTCTGTCTGTCTGAAAAGGAGTAGGATGCATGTGAAAGAAAAACACAAATGTCCAATAATAGAATAATTAAAATACATAAAGAAAACTGAGAAGGGGTAGTGTCAGGGAGGTGAGTGGGATAAACATCTTCTAAGTATTTTTTCAGCTATTTAGCAAGGGATATCTTGTTCCAGAGCTGCAGAACAAAACCACATGGGACAAAAAAAAAGTAGAAGACAAGACAAGAGTATTATGCACGTTTTCACAGAGGAATCCAAGGAGCAGAGGAACCAGGGTGGTTTGGATAAACAGGACGTTGGTGAAGAGTGCAGGAAACTGGGATCTTGGTCCCTACCACAAGGCTATTTCCCATAGGCTGAGGTAGTGCTTTCATCTTGGTGCAGAGAAGACTATCATAGGACCTGCCCAAGTAGCATCGGTGATTTAAGGTGTCCAAGGGCAGGATATGAGCTTGGATTGAGCCCTGTGGTATCAGTGTTACTACAGAAATAAAGCTCTGAGCTGCAAGGTCAAGCAATGTGGGAACCAAGTCCCTCTGGTTCCTTGGGGAATCTTTTTTTGATGGGGTAGATAACACAAAATTCCAAAAGAAGGTTCTTTGGCTTGCAGACTTGCTCCCCACCTACTTAGCTGAGGCTATTGCTTCCTTCAGGTCCCTTGACTCAGGCCCCAGTTTTAAATCAAAAAAGCAATGTTTTGGGCAGCAAGCTGCAGTTTCAAATCCCCACAGCACTGAACACTACCTTTGGCTTCAGTTGACTTCCTGCTTTTTTTGCAGCCTTCCAACAGCTTGTGATTTGAAAGCTGAGCAATAGAAGCTGAAAACAGCTGGCACAGCCGGTTTATTTGTATATCAGGTTTGGCCACTTGGCTTTTTCATCCAGGTATGAACACAGGATTTGGAACCCTTCTTTCTGACAGTCAAGGCACTGTAACCCACTCAAAATTAGTTGCATCACTTAACTTCAGTCCTCAAACACATTTTCAGTACTGGCATTTCAGAGCTATTCAGTGCTACCATAGAATTTTTCCTCTTTAGGCAGAAATATCATCGCTGGAAACCTAAAAGAAACCTCTTTTCTATAACTGGGTGTTTTGGGGCTTGGTCCCTTGGAAGCAAGTACAGGGCAGATTTTGTCACTTCTCCTTCCTTTGCAAACAGTGATTAGCAGTGTGCAGAACTGGACACAAACATGTCGCATGCTCTAAAGGAAGGAAAGGTGCTGATGTTGTCAGAATACCCCTCCAGAACCCTTACTTTCCAGATTTTTGCCCTTTTTCACAAGAGCAGATGTATTACTTCAAAAAGAAATGTATCTTTCTAGTTTCACTACCATCCTGCCCCTGGTACCTGAGCATGTTATGACCTGTATATCTACATCACAGGGTTATATTATGCCCAGAATTAACAGGAAAATCAAGACACAGAGAAGGCACATGCAGATACAGCAGATGCTGTGACATGGGAGCTTCTCTATACTTTTATCAAAGACAGTACAATACAGCAGTAGAACTAGATCTCCTTATCTATGGCTTCCTATTCCAACTTTAATGAGACATTCATAATCTGAATAATTGATTTACTTGCACAATCCAAGATCCCCCTCCTCAAGCGGGATGTGTTCTTTTACTTTCATGACATTACTGTAATTGCTTAAACCACTTCTGCTGGGATATTTTTTCCACCTTAATTGCCTTGTCATTTACCATTAGGGCTGTTAATATGGTCATTAAATGTCACAAATAGCTTTCAGCTTTTACTCTCTGTCTGGCTCACATTCCTGCAACTCAGAAATGTCCAGCCATATGCATATTTTTGTACTTGGACATATCTTAAACTATGCTCAATGCAAGTTTACTACAGCATTAAACTGATGAACTTGCTCTAATAATCAACATATAAATAATTAATTTAATGCTATAATAAAGAGAGCAGGCAACTCTCTGTTGAGTGTACTGAGGTACAGTGACATTTGGTGGCCATGCACAGCAACATTTGTACAAGCTTCATTTAGAGAAGGTGGCAGGTTAATTGGGACAAAACACAAATGCAGTTCAGCATCCATAATAAGCAGTCTGTACCAGTGATACAAAGAAGGGAAAAAGAACCAAAAATCTGTTTCCACTCCTTCCAGACATCCACTCTCAAACTAACAGTCAGAATAAGCAGATATCTTGAATTAGTACCAAGATGTTTTTATACATTTATATGAAAATATAAATAACATATCTTAGCAGGCATTAAGTTGTTTTCTTCCTCTACAAACAAAATGTTTGTAGCTCTAGACTCCTGTTGCAGTAGCTGGATAATGTGCAGGTTGATGATACAGCTTGCTTAGATTCAAGAGTTTGTTCAAGAAAAAATTTAACTAATGGAAGCTGGAACCAGTATTGGAGGGGTAATGACATGTCATAAACGTATGTTACACAGTGTTCCTTTGCTTTCAGTTAACATATACTCACATATTTCCCCCCTCCCTCAAAGTCTGCCACAGAGCAAAAACAGGAGTGGATGAAGAATTGAAAGCTCATATGGCAACAACATCAATGTTTATCTGTAGAAATTACAAGCTTTAGCTAGGACTCCAGAAAAGTGCTCTTTAATCTTTCAAAATGGATCACTAGCCATATTTTATAAGGCAGTTTGCATATCGGCATTTCTGAGATACGCTCTCATACCAGGGTGTCGTACTCACAATATGACAGGTACAGAGGAATCAAGACTGATATGCTGAAAAATGCCAACCGACAGTCAAAGTTAGCTCTGCAGATGGGCTAAACTAGAGAATACATTGTTTAGCCAAAAAGTGGATAATTATCACTAAATTAATTTTTAACACACTCAGGCTGACTGAACTATTTTTTCACCAAAACCATAATCCTAAACTGAGTCACCAGAAGAGGTTGGGTTTACTTTTTATTTTTCATTTTTCATAGACTGAAGGGGCTAGATATGGCAGGTACTCAATCCATCACATCAGCAGAGGCAAAGCAAATGAGCAGCAGTTCATCCTCTCCAATATAAAGCAGCTGACAAGGACAGGTCCTTACGAGCAGTATCTGAGGACTCTTTACTTTGCACCACTTCAGCTTGAAAGACCTCATGCACAGCATATGCAACAACTCTGCTTGTGGTTCAACTGCCTCTTTTATCAGGGATTTGCAATATGACAGTCCTCTCAAAATAAATTTACAATTTGTATTCTCTGAAGGCGCTAAAAATAAATAAATAAGAGCTATGGGATTTGTATCGTGTCCAACAGTGGATCACTAGAACATGTGAAGAGTATTTGCCACACTGCACAAACATGGTAGAAATCATTACCCCATAGGGCTACTGCAGATTTACGTTTATTATTAACATGCACCTCAGCAGCACACTTGGCCCAGTTCAAAGTGAGCTACAACAACACCTGCTGTTTGTGTGCAGACCAACCCAGAATGTTTACAGATTCCATCAAGGAAAAACCTCAATGAGCTGTGACAGGGAGGGTAAGCATTATATAGGCACGGAGGCTTTACTCACAATGACTAATCCACAGGCTTAGCTCAAGTGTCTGTGCCTACAGAAGTAGAGAGAGCAACAGAGATTCATACCATATATAGCGAAGGCACCTCACAAACTCATGGCAGGCACGCACATGCCATAAACCCTGGGCACTGCACAGCCTGGGGCTTTGCTGAGCCCTTGGAAGTCCCAGCAGAGGCTCTGCCATAGAAGTGGACCCAACACCACAGCACAAGAGGCAGGCATTGCACACAAGTCTCAGAGGAGCAAAAAGGTGTTCTTGAAGCGGGTGGATAGAGGCTCTTAATTTGCAGCACAGGAAACTTGAGGAGGTGCTGCAGGACCCCAAGAAAGTGAAGGGGCAAAGGAAAGAGGCGAGAGCCTGACCTCCCCTCAGCTCCCTGCTCCTGGCTGTACCAGCCAATCCAGCTCCCCATGAAAATCACACCCCCTCTTCCCCTCAGATGTTGTCCCTGCAGACAGGGTTTGCTCTGGTTATACCCAGACGATCCCAAATGCTTAATGAGTGTTGTGACCAGTAGGGAGTATGTATTACTGGTATACTAGCAATAACTTCTTGTCTCTGTGAGGTGTTTCCTCCTTGCACGTAAACACGATTTTAAGCATAGCAGCACTAGGGTTTCTGTGGGAAGATGGAGAGTCTAGCTACAATAGTACGTACACAGACTTTGAATAGGATAGGAAAACAATCCTTAACAGAAAAGCTATCATTTATAAACCTGAAACATTCTAAAGTACACTGTATTTATGGGACTTATCCACAGCAACATTTCTAGCCAAAGCGCCATATGCCATTTAAGCATGGAAGCTGTTTTTCCAAAATGTCTGTTTAGCTCAGACAGTTCTGCTGTCTTAATGATCACATCTAAAAGGTGCACCACACATTTCTCTCCCTTGCCATCACCATATTTCAAAAACTGCTTATATAAATCATTGAACTGCCTGTTGCAGCATATCTGTGTGAGCCTGGTAGCAACCTTTCTAGAGGAGAAAGGAGGCCTATAGCTTTGCACAGGATTGTTGCAGCCCAAGTGCAGGACTCAGCTTTAACAAGGCCAAGTGCTGAGTCCTGCACTTGGGTCGCAACAACCCCGTGCAAAGCTATAGACTTGGGGGGAAGTGGCTGGAAAGCTGCTTGGCAGAAAGGGACCTGAGGGTGTTGATTGACAACTGGCTGAACATGAGCCAGCAGTGTGCCCACGTGGCCAAGAAGGCCAATGGCATCCTGGCCTGTATCAGGAATAGTGTAGTCAGCAGGACTAGAGAAGTGATCGTCCCACTGTACTTGGCACTGGTGAGGCCACATCTTGAGTACTGTGTTCAGTTTTGGGCACCACAGCACAAGAAAGACATTGAGGTTCTGGAGAGGGTGCAGAGAAGGAAAAGAAAGCTGGTGAGGGGTCTTTAAAATAAGTCTTATGAGGAGCGATGAGGGAACTGGGGTTGTTTAGCCCAAAGAAGAGGAGGCTGAGGGGTGACCTTAACGCTCTCTACAGCTACCTAAAAGGAGGTTGTAGGGATGGAGGGGTTGGTCTCTTCTTACAAGCCGCATCTGACAGTACAAGAGCAAATGGCACTGAGTTACGCCAGGGGAGGTTTAGGTTAGACATTAGGTAGACATTAGACATTCTACACCAAAAAAGCTATCAAGGACTGGAACAGGCTGCCCAGGGAAGTGGTTGAACCACCATCCCTGGATGTATTTAAAAACCATCTCGGTAGGGTGCTCAAAGATATGATGTAGAAGTGGCCTCGTAGAGATAGATAATGGTTGGACTCAAAGATCTTAAAGGTTCTTTCCAACCATAGCAATTCTGTGTGATTCTGTGGGCTTCAGCCAGCATTTAAGTGACCTGCTCACCTTAACAGAAGACCATGGCATGGACCTTCTCTGCCATACCCTCTCCTACCACCAGACCCAGAATGCTTTTGTATAATATTATACAGAGGAACAAAGAACTAAGTCACAAATCTTAAGCATAGTCTCCAGCACTGCACGTGTCATCGGCTGTAGGTTTGACCAGTAACATGGGGAAGCTCATTAACCAATTTTGGTGGGCATAATAATATTAACAGTTACCTGTACAATAGTGATGACCTAGAAAGATATTCCATGAGCAATCTCGACTCACAATTTAAGTCCTTATGTTTGAACAGAGATTTAGTTGTCAAATACCCCAATTAAAGTTTTGGTTTGTCTTTATAAGAGAGGAAGAGGAAGCCTTCTGCTCAGGGATGGCTCAGTTCAGCTGTAGTTCCCTTTTGCCACCCTCCAAGTAGGGTTTTTTGCAGTTTTGAGATTTTCAGATACTCCACATGAAGGTCTCTTACTGCAAATCCACTATTGCTTAGTCCATCCACGACAGCTTGCATTTAAGGACTGTGCCCCTCTCCTCATCAAAGCATTTCTCTGATACTTTGCCAAAGAATAGCAGGTTGGATTTGTCACAGACCAGCTTGACAACAGATTGCTGGCCTTCTCCTTTTTTTAAACAAGTGTTGGTGGGGTAGGAGGCAGAAACAACCCATAATTTCCTCCCATCCGCCCCCCTTTTTTTTTCAGAATTATTTTCATTTTGGGGCATTTAAAATCTTATTTAAATCAGACTCGAAAGTTTCCCAAGTTTGTTTGTTTATTCCCTCCTTCAGTTTTGCCCTTTTTTAAAAAAAAAGGAAGATTCAGAATTTTCTTTGCTAGAAATGTCTAAGTTTCCTCCTTCCAATCAGCCCTATACCAGGTAGCAGAAATCCTGTTCTTCTACTTTACACAGATTTCTGGGTTGTGCATTTGTAGAGTTTCACAACCCCATCTATTGCATTTTAAATTGCTCCTACTTGCTTGCACATACACATACCCCCACCCCGATCCAGTTAAAATGTAAACCTAGTTTAATATATGTAAAGTTGTCATGTGTCTTAAGACTCAGAGAAAAAATATAATTATTGAAAACATAAAATAGTATTAAGTATGAGGAAAAAAGAAAACAACATATCTGATCCATGGTTAGACAGCAGTAGCTCTGTCACAGCACTCTTCCTCCAGCTGGTTTACAACATGGCAGACCAGCACTGGTCCTGTGTGGTTTGGACCAGTTTCCTTCCCTGGACTGGAGGAGTTGCCCTTTCTAACAATAAAGCGCCACCACCCACCTACTTCTCAAACACTTAAGGTCATAAGCACACCCCCAGGCCCACTGCAGGAAACTCCACTCTCTCCCTTTGAAGACCATTTTCATCACCTACCCTCTCCAGAACAGCCCTGTAGGGCACAAGAGATTGGAGAACCAGCCTTCTCCAACCTCAAATATCACCCCAAATCCTTCCCTTGAAAGTTTCTCTGTTCACCAAGGAGGACTAGCAGAGGACGAGGCTCTCCTTTCAACCATGAAGCTCCCTTTCTCTCCTCCCTTTCCCAGGGAGCCCTTTGGGCTGCTGCTCCCCCTCCCCATGGGCGCTCTTTAAAACCTTCTTCACTAGTGGCAAAGGAAAGCAAGTCAACCACTAAGAGAAGACTTCAACATAGTCTTCTTGTCAGATGTCGTGTTATGCATCTACATAGCACCAGATGCATTCATTAGCCTCACAAGTTTGGTCTCTGTTAGAATTAATGACTACTCATTAGCATACCAAAGGAATCAAAACTTCCTATTCTATTCTCATTACATCATAACAAGACAGAGAAGAATCTTGTCCTAATGCTGTTTAGGTACCATATTTCAATTTCTTCACTCAGGGTAAATAGCACCTTACTCTGCTTTCCCACTGTGGTGAGGACTCTTCACGAAGCACTGTAACACTTGTTGCAATTAGCTGAATCTCCTGCTCTTCCAATTCGTTATTGTGAAGCTCTTAGCTTACACTCTGGGCTTAGTTTTGTTTTTTTTTTTAAAAAAAAGAAAATGCACTGATAGTCACTCAGGTCCTTGTTTGAAACATCCAACTAAAACCTTGCTTTCAGCCTCAACTAAGAAACAATTCTTGAATCAAAAAATGTAGGATAAAGCAAAGCTACTCTAATAGTGCTCCTTATAAGCCTGAAAGTTCTGCCTAAATCAATTTTCCACACTGCCTTTTCTTTTGGCTTAATTCTGATTACATTGCCAAATAATAAAACTTGCTCCTTCATCTGTAGTTCCTTCATTTGTGGTCCGCAGCCTCCTAGGGCAATGTATACTTTAGATAGGATTTCTATAACACATACTTGAAATATTTCACTGGTATTCAGATTCACTGTATTTCCACAAGCAATTCTTACAAAAATGGACAAGCCCCTCTGTCCAAGTTCAGCACAATTTCCATTCCAATTAAAAAAATGTCAACTCATCAGTCCAACAAATATAGTGTCACAACGCAAAGTGAAGAACAGTTAACCTGACAATGTAAATAGCTTTAAATGTAACAATTTGCACTGTTTTGCAAAACAAAATATTTCACTGTAACTACTTATTTCATATGTGGAATTATATTTAACAATTCCTATCTTACGACTGTCTGAAATGTAGGATACAAATTAAACTTAAGCACAGGACTAAAAATCTGTAAGAAACCATGTAATTCACCATTCTTTCATCAAAATAACTGAATGTTCTGGCTCTCCTGCTTTAGTCGAAAGTTTCCTGAATCAAGTATTAGCTACATTTATCTCTAAGGTTTCCATTTTTTGTGGTACACACTACACCACTTTATTTTAGAGCAAAAGCTCTGAATAGAGCAACATACTGCAATAAAACATCACTTTGCTTGTCTCCTCACAACACTCTCCTTTCTTACCTCTCTCCTAGTGGTGCCGAAAACCCAAGAATGGATCCTACATGTTGTTTTGTCAAGTGTATGTGCCAGGAAAAGGCTGACAGTTGCTGGAACAAACCGGCACGCTTCTTCAGTCTTGGTCGGCTCTTCATTACCATTTTGGAAGAACCTGCCTGTTTTATTAAAGCAATTCTTCCACAATATTAACAGAGACAAAACATTCTGTCCAAGCATATATTATCTTCCCTATTTTTCACAGTGATGTTAGAACACTTACAGACACCACCTGAGCTGTAATTCCTGCCAGCTGGTCTCTCAGCTGGAGCGTGCTTGAGTTTATCACCAAGTGCCCTGCCCAAGCTCTCCACCCTCACCTTTGACTATCTGGAGAAAAGCAAGGTGACCATATTGCTTAGTCATTCTTTAAAAATAGTTTTCTTATTCCTGATGTAACAATTCCATGTCTTTTCCTCTCAACTGTGCCCCTGTTCCAGATCCCTACTAGATCCAGAAGGGACTTTGATGGACTAAACTCATGGACTGTAATCCTCCTTCACAGAGAGCTGCAAAGGCTCTGTGCTGCATGGAGGAGGGAACTATCTGCCTGTTGAGGTACCTACTCCCTGCCTGAGCCCTCTGGACATCAGCTGTACATCGACATCTAAATTCTCTTAGAAGCACCCTTGACAGCTGTACTCTGATCTCACTTATGACACAAAACACATTTTAGCAGAAAACATTTTTCTCATCATGTTCCTTAGGGAAATATTTTGTGAGTGTCTTTCTACCAATGATATTCTCTCTGCTGGCTTTATCCATCAGCATTTTTTTTCCTTGGTCATGAAATCTCAAAATGGGCTGTAAGCACTTTATGGGGATATTTTAATTAAAAAGAATTGTACATATCATTTGTGTCCTCATGGGGCATAGTCATTATTAAATCAATTTTGTTATTGTTTAGACTAATGTAAAGGTAGGATATTGGATTTCCAAACTAATTACACAGGCAAGAAGTCTTGTCCCAAGTTTAATGAAAACTTTGGACTGCAAACGCTCAGGTGGTTTACTTCCCTTATCCCTGAACAACTTAATCTAACAGCACTGCAATTTTCAGGCCCTGGAAAACAGGTATTTATTTTACTTACCACTGCACAGTTAGGTACTAGGTTTGTAGGAAGCATGTTGTGTTACCTCCCTGCTTAGTGAATCATCATCGTTTGTCATCCACCTACCTCCTTGAAGCCAGGCTTCTTTTTGACTTTCACGTATGAAATGCAACAGATAGAAGGTTAACTAAATCCTTCCTTTGCTTTTCAAAGCTCCAGGCACCTTGGAAGTTGTGACTCTCCTTAGCCACATCCCACAAGCTTCCAATTTTCTGAAGCACTCTTGAAATTGTTCAAAGGAAAAAGGGAAGGGATCTTAATGGTACTAAAATGTTTTGCAGAAGATGCACCAGAAATCAATAGTGGTGAGGTTCTTTCTTCCCCAGAGGCAACTGACTTGACAGCAGGAGTTACCTGAAGTAAACCGAAAATGCTAGGACCACTACACCTTGCCTATGTTTTTTTAGGCAGTGCAACAGAAACTGATAGTCAGTCTCCTTCGACCAGTCTTCCTCTTGCTTCAGTTTCTTCAGTAACATCTAATAAACCTGCAAAGAGGGCTACTAGGTCACACCTTGTATCCTCTGCATTTTATAAAGAAGCCAACACTCCCAAGTTTCCATGGAGAATCTTTGGCATCAGATCAAATACAGGCTCTTCTGTCTTAAAAGGCACAATTTCTCAACTACATGAACCTAACTGACTTCATGCTCAAAATAAGTGCCAGAGCTGAGAGAACTGAGGCAATCATCTTCATTTTCAAACACAGGTAGGTCTACATATGCCAAAAACATAGGAACAATGAACAGTTGGTAATAGCAAATCATAGTAGACATTGCTCAAACCAGGTCCTAAATAATACTGTCCTTGCTGCAAAAAGATTTTAAAAAATGAATTTAAAAAAAAGCAGCCTTTCTTTGTACTCAACAATCTGGAAAAAATACTCCAATTGACATGCAGTTACTCCCAATTTTGTAATATAATTGAAATTTCAATACGACTTACAGGTTTCATAGATTTTGCAAGTCCTAATAGCAGAAAAAGGAGAGAGGAAATCAAGAAGGTGGAGATAAGCTCTAGCAAGCAGTAAATGGATATGCTGATTTCATAGCTTTCCATAAATTAATAGGTCTAGTCTAGTAAGTGTCATATTTTAAGGACAGCTGAATCAAACAGTAATTTTTCAGACCCAAAATGTGATCACAGGGCTTAACAATGGATAAGCTACAAAAAAAATCTACGTTTTTCATATCATTTCTGCGCAATGGGTACTAATTCTTGATTGATACTATAGATCACTTAGACTAATGAATGAGTGATTGCCATTAGTTATGTGTGTAGAATCTGATAGATAACAGTATTCTGTTGTGCTGTAAGTAGAATGAATATCTGATTAAGATAGCAAGAGTAGGGGTACCCCTTGCACCAAATTGTCTAACTAGAATCAGAGTCTGAGTCTGCAAATACTTTTGCAACAGCTGAATATAACTCATACATGAAAATTTCAGTGAAACCAATTAATCTTGGTCTGATACTTACCCTCATACACACATTTTTGTAAAAATACCTGTGTTTGTAGGACAGTCTAAGAAATATTAAAAACATTAAAAGCATACCTCATTTCCACAGAGACAACCCACATTTCACTTTTTAAACATACCAGTCCTGGCAAAAGCACTCTTACAGCAGTCATGTGCTCATGCCACCGTCAAATTCAGGTAAAGTGATCAAAATTAGAGGTGAGATGCTGGGGTAGGAAGAGTAAGGAATGGGGGCCTGAAACAGAGAGCTATGGGGAAAGAAGGAGACAGGGCATGGGTTCTACAGATCTCGGATAACGTATTTCCTAAGCATATGCATAATGCTGTTGCCAAGACACAAGCCGCGTTTGTTTTCTTCGGCAGGTTACTAAAGGCTGTATGTATGTGAAATGTAGTAAAATAAATATGAGCACATAGTGGCTGTCTTGCAGAGAAACAGCCAGCGCATATATTGAGAAGGATTAGCCTTTCCACGTAGCATCTGCATGCCAAGTCCATGCAGCATGCTCCACGTGCGCACACAGCCTGTGCTTTCTTCCTCTGGATTTGGCTCAAATCAGGAAAAACATTTCATTGAGTTCAGCTGGATGAGGATCTCATTTATGGTGTCTGCGTAGGAAAAGCATCAGTATTGTCAGGTGAGCTTTTATTAAGTAATGGGTGTAATTTATAAAAATCACAATCTGGAAGTCCCAACCAATAGAAGACTTTAAAATGTTGCTCCTCTATAGAAAACAGGATTTGGATACTTTGCTTGAACTCTCCCTGGTTTTGTATGGTCTTATTGCAGCACACACAGTAGCCTCCATATATATATATATATATATACCATACCTATACTATACATATGTACTCCATATGTACTCTAAATACCACAAAGCAAAGCCATACTTTGTGGTGACACTGGGACCCAAACAAGATATCATTGCACATTAAATTTGTATTAAACTAATTGAAAAATAGATTAAACATTGCTAATAAAACAAGATAAATACTAAACATTAAAAGACAGAGACTTTCTAGTGTTCCATAAAACCACACCTTTCAGACAAATTAATTATTTGCATCATAAAAAATGCTAACTGTGAAAGAAAATATTCCAGAAGAAAGTAACGAGTAAAAAGCTTCAGGTGATTTTTGATTACATTAAAAACAATTCCCATTCTTCATAAAATATGCAGAGTTTTGCATCTTACATAGCATGGTTACCTTCAAAAAATTACTTTCTTTTTAATCCTGCAAGAAATGAAATCTTAAGTGGGTAGGAAAGTATTTGGAATATATCCAGAAAGAAAAAAAACAAAAACCTACAGCTATTCTTATGTAAGTAGCACAGCATCTGTCAAGAGTTTTCACATACCTTCAGGAAGAGATCTCAAATTAAGTCAACATTGTACTTGATTTCAGTGATCAGAGTTAATATTCTGCAAACCCAAACTGGCTGCCTTGTTTATTTCATAAGTTTCAATTTCTATTGCTGTAATTCACCTTGGCAAATAAATGGATGTATGAGGGGCTCACCCTCTGAATAAATAATGAAATTTATCTTGTCAGGAGCTTCCTTTGCCTTACATGAGAAACATTTCATTTCTTTGTGATGCTGTTGAAGCTAAATCCTGTTGCAAGAGGCTTAATGAGCAGCTCTGGAATAAAAACTAATGGTGTGTTCCAGCTACGTGGCCACCTTGATGAGCATTAGAATTACATCTGAGACCAGAGGGAAGAAAAGGAAGATGCACTAAACAAAATATGTCTCCATTTGAGGAGTAAAGTATTACTCAGTGGCATTATACATTGTTAATAAATTTTCTTTATCTGAAACTATAATTTAATATTTATGTATCTAATTTACATGTGACAAAGTAGCATATTCTAAAATTAGAGTGGAACCAGCAAACTATTGACTACTATAAACAATACCAAAACACAACTCAAACATATTTTAAGGAAACAATGGTTACATTTTGGACTGGGGAAAAACTTCAGTTGCAGATATTGTTTTAAATACAGCTGTTAATTACGTCTGGAAAAAAATTCTTCAAGCTCAGAAAGATTTTCTGCTTAGGGAGTCCTGGGTATATACATAAAGACCAAGAGTACACTACCAAAAAGTCCCTTATTGGTTACTAGTAGGTACAGTAATAATAGTGAATGCTGAAATTGGGAAAAAAAAATCTTTTCCAATATCAATGTCTTATGATGCACTCGACAATATATCCCCTTTGAGCAGAAACTAGAGAAAATATCGTGCCCTTTATTATCTCTGTGGTTTCTTATGTGTAATAGAGAGCAAAAGAATTGCACTTATTGTAACATTACAGTAAAGTGTTAGATTGCAGCTCACCTTTTAAAATATTAGTGGCCATAATACTTATGATAGGTTGTGCATTATGCAAAGATGAATAAAGATGTGCATTTAAATTAATAAACAAGCAACCACTTACAGAACCAACAGTGAGGCTTAACATAACAAACATGCACTAACCCTACACTTATGCAAAACTAAGTTCTTCCAGGAAACTGTAACCAACTGTTGACCTTCTACAAAGGTAAAGGTTTTGTCCCTTGGTAATATGTTTGGACTTTGTAGTTGAATTCCAGTTTATTAGCTCATTGTCTGTAAATGTGCTGTTCCACTGTGATATCCTTTAGCTGCCCTTGAGCTTCTGCAGAATCTGCAATCTTACAGTCACTTTTATTTAAGGTTTTATTGAGCCGCAAAGTAAGTCTCCTTCAGTACTACACAAATAGGCTTCCTTATTCATCCTCTTCAGGTTCCTGTGGTAAAATTGGTGTCTCCTCCTTTAAACAAGCACTAAAAAACCCAAGGATTGTGCTGTAAAGGTGATATTTGCTTTTCTCAGAAGCAATGTTATGACCTTCATCCGGGTAGATCTAGCAGAGGAGAAAGGAAAAAAGTAAATAGTTTTTAAAGGCTTTTCAAATATTTAGGGCTCTAATTTTCTTTCTCTGATCTTCAAAATGTTTTAGATGACAATGGGATGATAACATTAGTTTTATGGCATCAAGGAAAGCTAATAAAACTCAAAGCAAAACTCATTCTCTTGGAATTTGAACTTACATAAAACAACCACTGCAGTGGGATCTGCAGAAAGGAAAAAATTTATATTCTCAGTCATTGTGCTTACCAGTTTACTTAGCTGGCATTTTCAATAGTGTCTAGGCATCTAAATCCCATTAACATCAATAAGGATTAATTACCTCATGCTTTTAGGGACCTCTCAATATCCCAGCTTCTAAGTGTTCAGCAAAAAATTCCAAACCTTTTTATTCATATTTTTAACTATCTTCCAATCTTTTCTAAAGACCATCACCTCTCTTTCCTAGGGGGGATGTAGACATTTTTATCTCTTAATTCAAATTCCACTAGAAATTTCTCCCAAGTGAGGCTAAACAAAAAATCTACAGGCTGAATGAAGAAATGCAGGCCACATGGTTTAGGACAAGAGACTGGCCTGAGGCAAAAAGCTTCAGCTGCTTCCTCAAACTCAGGTTATCACCAGGTTGAGTGAGAACAGATCAACAGGGCTCTTCTGAGAGACCTCTGTCATTCCCGCTTCTTCCTCTCTCCACGAGCCTTCACATCACCTCAGCTGAAATCACAGGGACAGCTGGAACAGATCCTACCCCACTCAGATTTCACACACAAAGTCCTTTTTCCTTCATCAGTGATGTTATCTCCCCTGTTACCACCTCCTTCCTGACATGAGCTCACATGCTTCAGGGGAAACTACAGGTTCAACTAAGGTTCAGTAAGGTCGATGTTTGCAACGTGTAATATCAGAGACACTTGGAGGAGTGACCCAAAAACCACATAGTTGAAGATATTAAAAAAGGTTTAATGCAATCAGAACCCTCAGCCAGCAACATCCATGAACTCCATGGTGGGCCCTGTGCAAGTCTGTATGTCAGCAGCATGCCTTGTCGTGCTCTTCCCAGCCTGTTCCTCACAGCACCCTCATCCTCCAGATGGCTGTGGAGAAAGGGAACAGCACTCTTGCCTTTTAACTGACTTTTAATAAATTTAAATGTTGAAAATAAGGGGAAATTAGTTTCATGTGACTCTATAGTTTTTTCGGCAAAAAGGGACTAAAGCAGTGGTATCTCTATATAACAAAGAGTGCATATGGACTATAAAGCACTTTGCATAGTGTAGGATAAACAGGAGGAAAAAAAGATGAGAGAGATGAGAAAGAGCCCAGAAGAATGTCAAGAAGATATGATTCTTGATGTCTATACTAACAGTAAGGAAAATGGGATTAAACAGAGTTCTAACTGCAAATTGAGGTAATACTGGTGTGTTGCGGTAGGGAGGGTCCTTCTCTTAGGGAAGAAATCACAGTATGAGGTTAAATGCTGAACTATGTTTATTGGAAATGACACAGCTGCACATACCTGCATAGTGTAATTAACTCCAGCTTTTATTAGATGTTTAATTAGTTCTGCTGAATGCTGGAAGTGGACTTTAGCTGCAAGACAACAACATTTGGATATAATTAGAAAAAGCTACACTAATAAATACCTATCTCTTAAACAGCTTTGACTGAAAACATTTTCAACCTCCGTAATCACTGGATCCGAAGTTGGTCAGAATCACACAGCTTCACGTCAGGAGTGCACAGCCCCACCAGTTAGAGCGATGCAGGGCATACCAGGGGAGGTTTTGGAGAAGGAGCTGGAAGCCTCAAGAGAAGCCATGCTTTCCAGGCACTCCATAAGGACTCTTGCCTCTACCCTTGATTTACATACATTGCAATAGTTTAGAGGTTTGTAAAGCCATTCTGTTTGGACATCATGACAGTTTATAATTGTGTTACAGGAAAGCACATTGGATTTTCTACTGCATGCATAGGGTTATTACAGCCCACACTTCTTTAGGTAATGGACTTTCTGCAACATACCAGTAACTTAATCTTTGTGTGGCAGAAACAGGCAACTTTATTACCATGTCCTAACCCTGCAGAGTGTAGGCTGCAAGTGGGCTGGGCAGTGTCACTGGATGTGATATTAAGCAAGGGCAGCAAGCAATCAGAGTCCTAGTCTTGAAAACACTGTATTGCTGAGACATCTATCAGAGCCTCAATTCCCTTTAGTGCCAAATTCAGAGGGGTAAAACTTGCTGCTGCCTCTTACAATCAGCAAAGTCTGAGACCATCATGCCTGCTCAGTCACTCGGTGTATCTTCTCTGTCTCTCTCCCCACTGTTCTGGGAAGAAACACTGGACAGCGTTTGCACCCCTCTGACTGCACTTGAGATCCACAACACAGGTTTGACAAGTTATGCTGCAGTGACAGGCTGGTAGGTGCCATCCTCACTGTGCCAACTGTGCGTGTGGGCACTCTCACCTCAACCCTTGTCAGTGTGAGGTACTTACCCCTCCAGACTGAGGAGTAAGAAACCTTGTATTATCTCACATTCATGAGGAAAATGCCAGAGAAAGAAGCATACATGTGAATCTGTACAGAGGAGCTTGCTGCAGCACTGTAATTTGTGCCTGCATCAAAGCTTGTTCTTTGGATCTACATCAGTTAAGAAAGTTCAGAAAAATATACTTCACTTAAATTTAAATCTGTAATTACAAATTATCTCTTGATTGACGCATCTTATGATTCCATTTAAAGTGCCAGAACCTACTCTGTTTTACTTATTCTGTCTTACACTACCGCTGAAAGTGTTGGTGCTATTAAAAGGTTCCTTATAACTTCAGTTTCAGATGCCTTGGCACTACCTTGTAATTAATTAGCTGAAAAGTTTAACTTTCTATTTGGTGCTGTACCAACTGTACTGATAATTCTTTCTTCAACTGACAAATCTCCAAGAATTTAAAATATGATTAAAAATGTATGTTGTTCTATTAATAATTCATATAATACCTTTCACTAGTAAGACAGTGATCCACTAGATTCAAACAAATTAGAACATACAGCACCTAAAAGGTACAAATACCCAGCAAAGAAAAACATCATCGGAGTTAGGATTGACAATTGAAATGAAATAAAATAATTAAAACCTGTCGGAAGGATTATGAAATTAAAAATGTATTTCCTATGTGTGTGCTGCATAAGCATCTGAATGCCTGAACCTCTGACTCCAGATGCAATTGCATCTGTGAACACTTACCATCGGCTGTCCCATGTACTATTAGCAAATTTGCTTCTTTTAAACCATGAAGATTGTGTAATACGCTGGATGCCTGGTAAACAAACACACACAAAGGTGTAACTGAAATGCATTGTAAGAGTAAATGGTCATCTTAAGTTACTTGTTTATGCTAACTTACCTGATAAGCAATTTCCTCTTTCGATGGAATACCAAGGTATCTTTCTGAAAAAGCTGATGCTGTGAATGTAGAGCCAAAAACTTGTTAGTTCATCAGAATTACTTCTATTTTAAAACTCATCAGTTCGGACAGAGTCAGGAGAAGCTATTTAAGCCATGAAGTCAATGAAGACATTTTAATTTAAAACCAGAGTGTACCTTTTAAATGGTATTAAAAAAACCCCACAAACCTCAAACCAAAAAACAACATAGCCGCAGAAACAAACAAACAATAAAACTCCACAAAAAACCAAACCCAAAACAAGCCCCCAAAACCAAAGAAAGACTAATCGACCATTAAAGTAACCTGGTCTGATTTCCTGTGTATCCCAGTCCATAGCCTGTGCCCAAACCTTCACACACAGAACCAAATCTCCTGTGACTGAATGATGACATGGTTGATATCGTGAGGAATTCACCACTAACCTTGTAAGATTCATTTCTGTAAGTCTTGATTCAGACTGATCTACCTAAAGGATTCTTAGGAAATGCGGTCCCTGGCTGAATTGCAGTGGGAAATGGGAAATACAACTCCTTTACAAAAATCAGTGGTGTTAACAACACTGTGTCTATTGCGTGTTTTGATAAATTGTCCTAGCGTTAAGCAAAGAACGAGACAGTGAGGTGAAATCCAGTTGATGTTGTTACTTTATCTGCCCGTAGTTAAAATGAATACAAAATCTTTTTAATAGACTATCACACAGGCATTGGGCAGGGAATACTCACCATACAGCTTCATATCTGTAATTGGTGCCACCACAGCTCCACACTTGAAGAGCCGTTCACTGGATTTCAGGATCATCGATGCAATGTAGCCACCGTATCCCTAAAAATGGAAACGGTATTGAGATTTTTGTTGATTCATTTCTTTTTGGCAACAATAAAGTTAAAAGCTATTGTGTTAATCCAATGGTATCATTTTACATTATGTATTTATATCTGCAAGAATTGCTTTTAAAGGAAATGTAAACCTACAGTTAAAAGTGAATAAAGGTCTAATCTGACCCAGTCTCCAATTAAGAATAACGAGTATATTTCAGTATAAGCTCCAGAAGTCTATCATGGCAGACTAGCTTATAGTTAGTAAAAGATCTGAAAATTACAGAAAAAACCAAAACCAAAACATAAAACCAGGAAAGGCTTTTGGGAACACAGCCTAGGCAGGAAGATTTGTACTCAATTCTTAACGTATTTAATGTAGAGATTTGTTAATTACCAAGATACACTGGGCATTTTGCTGACAGGACAGAGAGTACGGGAATGGGGGCAACCTGTGAACTGATTGCAGTGTGTCTTCCCTCTGACACTTGAACCTTCACAGATTGAATCCTATTGCTATTAAAGAGGTTTCTGCTATAGCACTGCCAAACATCCCATAGAGAAGTACAGATCCTGCACTGTTTTGCAGAAATAAAAGTTGTATGTAGCCACATTGCTCAATATTATGCTAATCTCTGGATGTACTTTCTGGCCACAAGCGCATCCGTCAGCCTGCTCTGTTACAAAGCAGGAAGCACAAACAGCATGAAGAAGCTGGGAGAGATGGGGCAGAGCAGAGGAGCTCTCTCCTGGCCTCACCACATTTATCTGTCCTTATGGTACATCTCTTAATGATCTATCCTGGAAAGTCTATAATACATCTCCCTGGGAAGAGCTGTGACACAAAAGAAAGTCATGAAAGCTTTGCTCTGCATGAAAACATGAAAGCTTTAAGTCGAGACCACAGATTTCCTTGGAATGACACTGGCAATTCATAGCTGCACACCTATAATTGTTCTAGATCCACAGAAAAAGAAATTATGAATTGTGGAGTTTGGGATCAAGGATTTTCCCATATATTAATGGGCTCTTCAAATTTCTCTATTTGCCATCTTTATTTTCCCTTCATCAGTGCTGGAAAATTATTTTTTACAAGTTTTTTGTTGGTGCTGTTGTTTTGTGTTTGGTACAGGAGGCCAAGAGCTGCCCAGAATTGCCTATGTGCAGGAATAGAGTTCACCTAAAAAAGAGTATCTGACTGAGCATTGCTAACTTGTATAATTCAAAGAATTTAAGAGAATAGCAACTTTCCTCTGCCTCTGGGTTCTCTACATTTGCTTTTGTTTAATATTCTGCTTGTGTCTTTTCCAGTAGCTCCATAGCACAATTTTAATCCTAGGATTGCTATTGCCAGGTTATTTATTATTTATGTCATGTATTCATTAAGAGCTTGGCCTAGTTCTCCTGGGAATTTCTTTCCTTTGTGCTTGTGCCCTTGCTTCCAGCCAGGCTTTCCAGGACAAAAACGTTACACAGTGAGATTTTCAGAAGCACTTCACAATGACAATGTAGAAAATAGTTCATATGTCCTGATGCAAGGATATAGGGTGCCTCACTCATCAGCTGGCTTTCTGTGCTTACAACCTAATTGCCATATTTTCAAGAAGCTGGTTGGCTGTGAAGTTGCAACTTATTTTCAAGCTCTCTTTCTACTTCCATGAATAAAAATGAAAACTACAGGGAAACACAATTTGCTGTCCAACAGTTCAGAAAGGCCCTTGGATCGTGCATCACTTGGGCTTGTACCCCTCGCAGAGATAAGCAAGGTGGCACTGGCAGGCTGGCTGGCAGCCAGAAGTAGGTATTTTCCACACTGTGCCCTTCTGGACAGTCTTGTTACTCTTGTGCCTCGTTGACATTACTGATTGCGACAAGAATATTATGTTTGCGTAGTTCTAAAACCTCTTAAAGAGCTCCCTGACAGTGTGCGTGAGTTCAACTTTATGAGATCCGCATTAAGCAATTCCAAAATCATTTTATTTTCAAGCAAAGTGCACATCCTATTTCCATCAGTAAGCCCAATTTAACGCATAGAAAGAAAAAAAAGTTTTTTCCTATCAAATTGTCATACATAGTAAAAAGGAAATGAGTTTTAAAGATTTTTAATTGACTCTAAAACAAGCAGAGTGGAGGAAAATACAATTAACCCTAGGAAGCTGTTAAATAGATTTTTTTTTTCCTTAATTCTAAAACTGACTTTTAAATTTTATGAATTTTTGAGTATAGAAAAAAACTCTCAGAGTTAACTTGGAAAGGGTAAACTTCCCTGAATTCAAAGCATCATTGAAGCTTATTGAATTTCCCAGTTTTTGCTCTTTGCTTTCTCACATTTCCACGTTACTTTCCTCAATCTTTCAGAAAGTAAATGCAGAGGTGTCATCATCAATAACATTTTGTGAAAGAAAAATATTTTGGGGATAGCCTCTGGCAGATATGTAAAACCATGTTTACATGTATGCTTTACAGTTAACTGTCTCATTGCACTACTTTTAGGAAACAAGATACTGCTCAGTCTCCTACAGAGTACAAGTGGAAATTTTTAAGAGGCAATGAAAAGAATTTCTGAAGTCAGAAACCAGTGAGCAATTCAGGGTGCTAAATGATTTCATTTCAGAAAGAACCTTCAAATACATTGGTAACAGGCACTAAAACCCGAACAGAAATGTGTGCCGCAATCATCTGGTGGAAGGAATCGGCCCTGATTATATATCCTCAGCTGAAAAATCTCTGGCTGCTGCCCTACAAACCAAATACTGGTTTTGACGCTACTGTAATTCTTGCAATGGCAGTTTCTTTACCTCAAGGAGTGTGGCAGGAGTTAAATGCCTTGCCCAAGGCCGTGCAGTAAGTTATTAGCAGAGTGGGGATGGGAGGTAGGGGTTTCACTGTGGAACGCATGTTGGTCTTACAGCTGATGACTGGGGGAGTTTGTCTAGGTACTCAATCATGGTTTGTAGCTGCTTTGAGGTCAAAGGCACAAAACATCTTAATTTTAAGAAAATTTTAAGAAAACACTTTTAAAAACAAAGGTTGAATGTGCTAGTTCATAGAAGAAGCAGCAGTATTTCATGTTTCTAATTGCTGATTTTTAATAGAAATCAGTAAAAAGCTATTTAGTTTGTTACTAAAGGTTAAGCTTTTGCCTTGTTCATTCTATAGGCAACGCTTCATAGGCGCACAGCAAAGCCAGCTGACAAAAGAACAAAGGTGAGATTTCTAGATGGTGCAAAAAGGAATTTGTTGACAGTACCACAGGGGTTGTTACTTGGCTAAATTCAAGGGTCAGTAAAACATTCAGCTATGGAAGTTGTATTAGAAGGACATGCCAGTTTAACTGCACCCAATACAAAAGTGTAAGAAACATGTTTCCACAAAATCTAAGCCCATATTAAAATTTCCTAAAGAAAGCAGATGGTTTTTTAACAAATACTTTCTCTTGAAGATTCTGAAATGCAAATACTGCAGCACCATAAATCTGATCTGATTAATCTCAAATATCCATTCTGAAAAACGAGTAATATAAAGAACATACAGGAAACTATGGAAGGTTTTCCTGCTCTTTTAATAACTGATATTGTCTTAGGAAAATAGATAAATGTATTTGTTTATGAACTGATTGTGTTTTTTTTAAGAACCATGATGATGTATCCTGATAATTTTGCACATTACCTTTCCAAATATACTCAGTCTCTTAGGATCAATGAAGGGCTGTTTCAATAGTGATCTGAAAGAAAAAAAAAAAGGCTTTTTTACTTTGGTAAAATGGTGAATTTTACTTGTTGAATCTAATATGTAAAGAAAATTGTTTGTACAGTAAGGAGTTGTCATACACCAATAAAAGTATTATTGCACTGGGAAATGTGATTTGCCTAATTCCTTCTCTATATGGCAAAAAATTGATGTTGGGCTCATGTCACCCAACTTTAGATATCTGAATTTGAGCATCTTGTCTAAAGTGCCCATTTTCATCTGCTCTTCCATTAAAGAAGAGCAGAGAGATGTCCTCAAACATACGTTCTTTCCCACCCATGTTGGAAACCTTTCTCAGTCTGGGGAGAATCACACTCCAGAAATTCCAGGATTTTCCATCAACTAGAGCTTAAATGACTAGTTTTGACCAGGTGTCTATTTTTTTGACAGCTAAAGGAAAGTAAGATGAATGTAACTTCTTGAATCTGGATTATCCAAATAACTAATCAGCAACAGTAAATTTTAACAGAAAAGATAGTATAACCTGAGGGAAAAATACAACTGCTTTCGAGGAGACAAAACCAGCCACAGTACCTCCTCTTAGCTATGACCACCTTCCCTTTTTCCCATGCAGTGCATCCAAAAAGAGACCAGATGTAATTCAGCCTAAAACATCTTAGTATTCGAGCAGAGAGCTCAGTTTTCACAGCACAGCGTATGGCCTGCTTCTGATGGCTCTTTCACAAGGGTCACCTTAAATTACTCTGCTCAACACAGCCCATTCCTGACCAATGTGAACATTTAGAAGCTTTACTGCCCAGGTACGTCATGTCAGAGAGTTGCCTACTCGTGCAATAGTTGAAGCATCAACTCCTTTCAAACAAGGAAAAAAAAAACCAAACATCTGGCTTAAAATCTGTCTTCCTCGAGAATCCCTAGAAAAAGTCCATCCAGACCTTGATATTAGCTATTTTGACATATGCACCCTTAGTAAAGAGTGTTGTCAAAGCCATGTGTGATTACTCCACAGATGGAAATTACTCTTTTCTGCAGCTGGTAGATTTTATATCAGTTTAAGAACAGAAATGTATATGAGAAATAATGGGCATTTGCCCAAATTTTGCTCTCGATTACACCGTTATAACTCCATTTGCTTTCTACGATTACTCCAGAATTCTGTGGTGGAAATGAGAGCTATGTCCTATTGTATAGGCCTAAAGGATTGTAACACAAATGCAGTTAAACATTAACATGTGCACAACAAGAAATTTTCCTAAGGAATATTGGCAAATAAGAATTAGCTTAGAAGGCATATTTAGATTGCACATGGAAGGACAGCTTTATCAAAGAGAAGCACCAATACAAAAAGCAAACGCCTCTCTGATGTCTTATTTGCTGTTTGTACTGAAAAGATTATTGTTTCAAAATTTGCAACTGCATTAAGAATAAACATCGACAGTATTCATTATGCAAAGAAAATATTCTGGGCAGTCTCAATTAAAAATGCTCGTTCATCAAGGTGGAAGCAGGGTAAAAGAGAAGAAAAGTTTGCACATACGTACTCTACGGCTGCTATTTGGTCCTTCACTTCCACTGATCCTAAGCATCGGTGGACCTCCTGTAGAATCTTAAGGCCTTGAAATCCACTCCCTCTGCCATCAAATCGAGCTACGATGACATTATCAGAGTTGACAAGCACTGAGTCCCAGTCAATGTGAAACTTATCTGTAACCAACTGGCTGCCTGGAGCTTCATCACTGCAAATACCAACACACCAGACACAAACGAAGACTATTGACAATGTGATGCACTTCGCCGTTCTCCGATATTTTATTTAACCTAGATGGCAGAGTTCAGTCAGTTATGCAATCCTGTTGAATTACTGTCACTTCCATCAATACCATCACATTAGTTAGTGCTGGTATCCCTGCAGTAGTCATAAGCAAAATAATTTCTTTAACTTTATAACCACTACGTTGCAGTGTTGCCAATACCAGAATATACTTTAGAGAAAGAAACAGAAAACTAAAGCATGTAGTGCTGCTATAGGTTAATAAAGTGAAAAAGAAAATAACATAATCACTAACAGCTACCTCAGTTCTGAGAAGGCTCACGTAGAATATAAGTCACACTAAACAGAAAGAAAAGGAAAACTCATTCAGTACCCTGATTATGATTTTGTAAGATATATAATACTATTAAGATGGATGTAATCTTAGAAAGCAAGAATAATTGCAGTATTGTATCCTTGAATGGATTTTTTGAAATAGGGTACAAAGAAGACTAAAGTACACACTGGAGAAAATTATATTTTCTCCATCCAAATTCTTAGCAAGAAATGGATGCAGGCAGGAGTGATAAGTTTATTTTATGACTAAAAAAAAAGGTGGTTTACAGTGGAAAAGGTGGAATAGAATGGGAGAATGCAGTTTCTAGAGGAATAATAAACATTTTCCACTGAAGCCAAATATACTCTTTTCCTTCCAAAGAAAATAAAATGTCAGTTTTAAAAGGGAAACTTGTCATTATTTTTCCCCCAAGATAAATAGAGAAGAAGAGAGCAGACTACCATGAAGTTGTACAAAACGCAAAATAATTCTATGCAGGCTGCATCTGCCAGTTGAATGCAAATTAAAATGTAAAAGTGTCTGCACTGGCTGTATGGAAATTAGATTGGACAGTGTCTGGGGGAATATCCTGTCTAAGGTGAAAGAAAGATGAAGAGAGAAATTACTATTTCGCCAAATAGACTTATGTAAACCTGGAGGGAGGAAACAGAGATAAAAATCTCCTACAATAACTACTGTCTTATATGTACAATAATGTGCTGTTTCCATATCTGCTTCTGGCTCAAGGTAATCACTCAATTAGCAAGCATATGATGAATACTTATGTTCTCAAATTCACTCAGACCTACCTATGTAGTTGCTGTATCATGCACTGAAATCAGAATTACTTGGTTACCGACTCAGTCACACACATAATGCTTGATTCACCATTATCTTGTGCATCAAGTTTATATTGGCTTTATATGAAGAAAAGAAGGGCATTTTTTTGTTTGCTTAACCAGTTCAGTTGTGATTATGCTAACTGCTAACAACACAGAGAAATTAATCTGGAAGTACTGACTGTCAAATGAGCTCTGCAGAAAACAGAAGTATATTACTATTTACAAGAAGAGCAGGAACAGAACAATTCTTTCAATTTCTGCTTACTGTACAGAGCAAGGTTTTCAGAAGCATTGACATACATTGACATAGCTGATTTCACAGAGCTTTTACCACTACTTCCAGTAGTAACAGCCTCAGACCAGTTAAAATTATTTTTTTTAAGTTCTTCTAACTTTCTACAATAAGCTATGTCAGAAATACCCTTGTTCAGCTAGGTATCTTTCCAACAGTTTAATGTGCCCCACTCAAATGAAAATATCATGGGTTAGCCTGTTTCCCTCTCACCTAGTATAAGAACAAAACAAAGTGTTCGCATTTGTATTATACTTGTTATATATCTAGGCTATATATACGTGTGTATATATATGTTATGTATCTAGATACTTGGGAATAGGGGAAGAATTGTTGTATGTAAGCCTTTCTCTGTATCAGAAAGTGCTTAAAAACAAAAAAAGGGTTTTAAAATAAAGATGACACCTTCAGATAACTGTTTCTGTTAAAAAAGGAACAACAGCCAGAACCTCACCAAGATTCTCAGTGGGCCAGAACTGACAGTGGTGTTTTCCTGAGTCCCTTCTCTGGAAGGTATAGGTGGACTACCTCAGGCTCCGACTTTAAACACTATACATCTTCCACTGCAGGATGGGTTGTTTGACGCATTGCTTTTGGAAGCAATTTTCCAGTGGCTAGTTTATTTCACAAATGTCCATATTAAGTAGTCTGTGACAGGCGTTTAAAGCCTGTACCTCAACCTTCCATTGAGGTACATGTCAAAATTCCCATTAGCATCTAAAAGTCTCTTTACAGTTGCTACTATAAAATGATGCTGATTATCTGAGGTGTGCCTCTGTCCTCCACAGAGAGACAGCATATATTCTATGCATCATTTAGGCCCCACTTTTAACCTTTTAAATGGGGCTTCTGCAAGGTATTAATCCTTTATGCAAGCTTGAACATCACCCTGAGGGCTCTGTAACAAAGCAAGTTTGTTACTACAGTGCACTAATAGATGTACAACCTGGTATGTGAAGTTTGTCCTGGGATTACAGCTATCTCAAATGTCAAGTTTTGGTTTATGCTCATCACCACTTCCAATCTAATAGTAATTAACTTATGTTCAGTGGTACTCTCTTCACAGAATTATTTCTTGGCCCTAACTAACAAGCCTGGAAGAATGTCAATGCCATTTATGCATAGGTGTAATACAGAGTTCTTCTTCTCACCTGACTGTGGAACCACTGACTAGACAAAGCAGTACATCAAAATTGAAGCCAGCACCAGAAGGGCTATGCGAAGCTACAGGCTCTTCAACATTCCTCAAGGGTTCCTTAAAGAGCATCATCTCCAAACAACAAGAGCAGAATGATTCACATTAAGAATATGCCTAATTCTTCCTGATGCATTTTTTTTTTCCTTGTAAGTATGAGCACTTGTACTTTCCCTTTTTTACTTTTGCTCCTGACTTTCAGGGTTCAGAGCTGCCTAATGTGTGTCTTTGACAGTGACTACCCTTGGATTATGAGTCCACTGTGGCAGCACAACTGCTGACAACTCAGGCTTAGTGCTGAAGTTCACCATTGAGGTACCATTTAACTAGACAGAAGCCATCAATAATATACCAATATCATTGACCTTAGTGGGTAATTTGTATGCTTCTTGCAAGGCAGTCACATACATCTCAGACTGTCTGGAAAGAGGGGCAGCTCATAGTAAGTTCATACACTGCTGAAAAGAGAAGAATCTCTTTTTTCAGATTCTATAACCAAAAGCTTAAACTAAAGTCTCTGTTCATGACTTGAGTTACAGCCTACAGGGAATAATAGTGTTACCAGAGAGGCTGTTGCTGCTGTACTCTGAACAATACTCCTCTGCCACTCTGCTATCATGACTACAGCAAAATTTGTTCCAGATGTTGCACCATTTAAAATCTAACAGGTAAGATTTTAAATAGGAATTTTAGAAGTTATAGGGCTGACCAAGCAGTGGAGGGAGACAATTTTAAAAGACACATAACATAACTGCCATCATCACTGCTTAATTCCCAGTATATGTCTTTCTATTTCTGCAAAACAGTGGATTTAATGCAGCATACGGAGAAGGTAACTTGATATCCAATATGTGAGAGAGAGACTACAACTCTGAGGATAAAATCTATGCAAAGAAGTATCAGTGATAAATATAATCTTTTGCTTACAGTGAAACTGAGTGAGGAAAGAAGATCAGTTTGCAAAACTGGTGCAAGAGAAATATCCACTTCATTTTCAGATTTCATAAGCATCTCTTTCACAAACATCAACTTTCAAAGACACCTATCATTACTGATCAAAAATCAGGGAACCTGAATAGCTTCAAGCATTGAGGACAAAAAAATCCCAAATGTTTTCTGTCTGTTCACATGCCTTGCTTAGATATAGCAGACTGCAACTAAAAACAGATAGTGGGTTTACAACTTCTCCCTGCAGATATGGCCAAACAAATTAAAACATATCACCATATGTGATTCCATCACTACAGTAAACAACAACTACAACTGGAGTAGACAGTAGTACAAAAAATAAAATTGTTATTCTTAAAATATATGTTTCTGAAACCATGGAAGCTTAAGACTTTAAAAAATGCATCTCTTTAAAAGAGATGTAATACTGTCCTGTGTCATAAGAAAAAGAGGTAAAGTTTTTAATCCCATCTTGTATTTTTCTAAAGATTAAATGAGCATTTTATCCGGACAGTAAGATATGTACTGCTATGGGGGAAGTAAGACTAGGGAAGGCTGAAAGAGGAGGGATCTTAGCTCAACAATTCCCCAAGCCTTTTGTGGGGACAAGACCAAAGAGAAAGGGAGTGAGCACGTCCATCACTGCCCATAGCACCGGGACCGCTACTGCAAATGAAACAGCTGGAGCGGGCCTCCGGTCTATCCCTCTTTTAGCCTAAGCTAAATGAATTCTCCCTCCAGGCCTTGAGAAATATTACAGAGTTCAAAGAATGGGGAACAAAATCTAAAAGAGTAAAAAAGAAAAGATTCTCCATCAAGTACTTTGATGTAACAGAAACCCAACAGAGCCGTGAAATACTGCCGCACTCGGCAGAGGCAGGATGAATACAGGCACAAAATGGATGGCTTGGAAATCAATCAGTGGATCATACACATGACTTAAGCATGCCCAAAAAGTCCATTTTGCAGCTGTGTTATAGAGGAAGAACTTGACAAACAAAAAGGCCTTTAGGGAAGTCCCTCTTGCAAGCATATTGCAATCAAAGTAGTGGAATCCATCACATATTTTCACACTTCACCATGTAGCCAGGCATTGTTCCTTCACTCGCAACAGCTGCCAGTTAAAACGAGTAATATCCTTTACAACAAATGAAAGGTACACAAGACAGCTATTAATAGGCAACGTGTTACCATACCTCAGACCCCGAATATTTCCCAATACTTGCATTATGCCTCCCTACATTTCTTCTAGTATTTTAATGAGTTATTCTTAAAGCTGTAAAAAAAAATTTCATCACTTCCAACGCTACTGACTTATCTTGCTATCAGTCCTGAGAGTGTATTAACTGGAGGCATAAAAAAGCTTGATTGCCTGTGCAAGGCCTAATACTTTCATCACTTCAATAACAGGTGAAGTGACTCCTGTTTATGAGGAAACAAGTAAACAAACAAACAAACAGAAACCTCTTGGAGACAATTCACTGTTACTTTGGAGAATACCCATTGCTTCTTTTTCCTTCACAGATCAGAATGATCTCTCCACTGATTCAGTTTTACTATATCCACTTATATTGTGGTCAATTTTAAATGGCATTAAATAATAAATGCTGACATTTAAGATACATTATCTACAGATTTTGAAGGAATGAGGTTAATTACGTTCAAGAAAAAATAAAGAATGAGTATCACCTCTCATTTTATTACCCAGATTAAATGCCAGAGTCTTTACTTAATCATTCCTGTGTGTTACCAAGGAGTGTATCTTCCAACTTTTTTAATGAGTAAGGTGAACCATAATGAGAAAATCAAGGAACTGAAATTTAAACTTTGATCTTAATTATATAGAAAAGAGATGATTATCACTCTTCCAGGCAATTACTGTACACCTCTCTAATCTATAGCTACACTGTACATATTGTGTCAGAAGGAAACTCTGTGAAGTGTATTAATGGTTTAGGAGAACAAATGGAAGAAAGGAGAGTGTTATAATCTATTTAGCATTTTACGGCCTACACATCACAATTCTGGAAAGAAAAACAGTGCTAAACAATGTAAATGGTTTCTACATGATACCTATCTGCTAGATAGTTCAGCCATACAGGTGGACATAAATATTAACATAGTAATACAATGATCTTCTATTTGAGCATTGCAGCATGTTTTTCAGCTGCTAATAGATGCATCTTCACAGAATCTTTATGATGAAGATTACAGGATATTCAGGGCCTGGTCCTTAAACTGAGTTTATGTCTACATGGAGCTATACTGAGTTCACATCCAGGTTCCAGACCAGGACCAGATTCCGCTGGTATAGGCTCCCTTCCAGGATTCAGCTTCAACACTCAGACATCTGGGTGCCACGTGGAAGTTCAAATTTATCTGTGGGCATCCTTGCATGAATATAGGAGCCTTATTATAGTTATGGACCTTTGAAATGGCTACTAGCTTTCAGTGATTTGAAAATAAATTACCAAATAATATCAAACTTTCTCCCCTTTATTTATGAATTCTGTTTATTGTAATTGTAACCCTATTGATCTGGAGAGCACATTAACACCACATGAAAGTAGTCAGTGGTGCTGAGGAAAGTTTACAGAAAAATTATGAACCTCAGCCATCAAAAACCCACTTTGTTCTGAGCCAGTAAAACCAGCCACCAGCACAAAAATTCTGCAAATAGGGATGAGACCACACAGGCAAACAGGATCCTGGCAAAATGTAAAACACCGGGAAGATGAATTTTCACCAGAGGCTTGGAGTGACTCTGAAGTAATGACTGCAGCCAAACAGCCAGACAGATCTGTTAGATCTTATAATGCATATTTAGCCTCCAGCTTAGGGGACAAAGTCCATACACACTTAGAAGCTTATATGCACTTAATTAGGCATTTGATTTACACTGCAGAGACATATTAGGTGAATTTCAGGTTTAAACTCACATTCTGTTTTCCTCACTTTCCTTCCCTCCCTCCACTCTTTTTCTTAAGTCATTGTCAAATTGCAGTGCTACTGAGATAGAAAGCAAAAGCTACTTCATATCTGCTAATATTCCATTTTTCCAGATATCTGTCTTCTTTTTATATACATCTAAGTGTATGTTCCCTGGTTCAAGAATATCCTTTCCAAAAAATGGATATACAATTAAACCAACATTCTTACCAAGGACATTGGTAAGCATTCTTTTTCAAACTTTCAATAGTTGGAATATAATGATAACTGTATCATGGCTGAGATTGTAAGCAAGAAGGTAGGGGCAGGTGAACAATAAGAAAGGCAGTGCTTGTTATCAGCCACTAATACAATTCCTACCTAACGCTTCTAGCAGTAGGAACAAGTTGTTTCTCAAACAGTCCCAACAGTACCACTCTGGGACTCAGGGAAGTCAAATATCTGGGAAATGATACCATATATACAACTAAACAATGTTTCCTGTAAAGGCTACATGTTCTTCCTGGACCTGAATACATTTTATTTTTTTTTAAAGTAGCACTTCTGATAACATAATAAACCTTAATAAAACCATAATAAACCTTAAGAGGTCAGTATGGAGTTGTGTGGGTCAAGAAATTACCCTCTGCATGCACACAGACTTCTAATCATTCTTTCTCAAGAGCTAGGCAGAATTTATTAGGCTCAAATAATCATCCCACAAGGGAATCTCCCATAACTTCAGTGACAGTTTTCAGTTTTATATCTCATTTGGGGACATCTTTAACTCGAAAAAAGGACTGCTAGCAACCTTAGTTTAAAGTCTGTAAAAAGCTGCTGAAGAAATAGAACTTCTTTCTCTTCTAGGGAAGAGGGGATCACAAAACATCCAACATTACATTACCAGGATTGATTTCAAGTTTTCAGTTTCATACTTTCATTAGTGTATAGGGTTTTCCTAAAAATAACTCCTGTTAAAGCTGATGTTGAGAATTCCCTATCGCAAATGTAAGGATTTGATTAAAAAGATGCCAAGTCTCCTTATTATAAATGCCGACACCACAATCTGTATTCCTCAGTGGATGAATTTCCTTTTTATCCCACATACACATCATTAAAAAATGAAGCTATTATATGACATATCCATACATTATGACTTGGCCACATTATGCCCTCACTCGGTACTGACAACTTTGGTAAGTTTAAATTAAGACCTTGCCTCATTACTGTTCTCAGTTATTTCAACTCTTGATATCTAAAACCATTTCATATTAGCATTTCCTTTACTTTTTCCTATTCCTGCCATTTTTGGCCTGGCCTTCTCCAGGTTTCTAATCATGCCCTCCTGTTTTCTCTAGGTTCTACATGAGTATAACACCTCATATTCTACCATAACTGTATATGGCAGATTATATATTTGCTAGGATACTTAAAAAGGAAAGTGTTACACTACCAACACCTTAGTGTTTCCTGACTCTCAGAAGAAAGAAAAAGCACAAGTGTTTGCAACTCCCTGTAATGCTGCTGGTGTCAATTCAGAGTCAGTCTGCCTCCGGCACACTTAAAAGCCCTGCTTTAAATACAATCATGCCTCAAGATCGTGCTAGCAAATACTGAAAAGATAAAATAATCATGTTTCTCCATAAGAAAAGACAAAAAGTGTTCATGAGCCACTTAAAGCAGAGAGCCTCCACAACTGCAGTTAAATACCATGGAAAAACTTCAGTTTTAAACACAAACTGGACTTAGAAATAAGCAGTTTTATGCCTCTCCGTCCTATTATCTAAGGTCCAATCTGAGTAGAGGAATTTGGGAACACTCAGCAGCTCAAGTTTGTAAATTTGACCTTACATAGAACAATAAGGATCTCTGCTGTCACTAAGGGAAGGTCCACTCCAGGTGACACAGCTCAGCTAACGTGGTGTTTTTATGAATTTAGCAGTGCACTCCTACACCTGTGTTAGTAAAATTCACATCAATTCCTTCCAAATGGCACTGGAAGAACATCTGTAGGTACAGGAAAGCCCTCTACACCCATGGCAGACTCATGCTGAGCTCAGGTGGAGAGCAAAGAAAGAGGTCCTGAGCTGACCTTCATCAGTTTTCCTAGGTAGACTGCAGAGATGCTGATCACTCTCATCTGTTCCCCTGCTATACATTCTGTAGACATGCAACTTAAATGCTGACTGTCTCTGAAAAAAAATGCAAACACTATTTCTTTTTAAAAGAACAGAGAAGGTTGCCAACGAGTACCTCCTTCCTCCCATTAAGGTATTCTACAAACATCAACAGACTTTGGATCATGCCGATAATGCCTTCAGCCACTGATGCTCAAAAATATTTTTTTCTTCTTTTTAGTGTTCCTAAAAGCAGTTTCGCTATACGCATCTTAACTGAGCCCCTCTTAGCATCTCTACCCATTTCTATCAGGGATAAAAAGGAGCATATGCTCTGAATGAGATCCTCTGTGGGTAGGTATCAGTATGGGTCCAAGAAAGACTTCAGAACTACTCACAGCTACACCATCAGAAAAGCCAGTGTCCCACATACATAAAAGTATAATGAAGCAGAGCTAGCCTTGACAAGCTCAAAAAAGCCTAGGCAGGTACCTCTACAGCACCTATAACAAAATCTTCCTGAGAACAAGCCTTTTGATTTATCAACTCAAATCCATGAAATAATTTTCCTACTCAAGGTGAAAAAAAAAAAAAAATATATAGAGAGAGAATGAAATGTTTTGTAATAAGTACTTTATTATTTTGAGTCATTCTACACAGATACTTACATTATTAATAGAAGGGCATACTGGTTTCGATCCGTGAAATCTTTTGGCAGTGACAACTGTAAAGGGAGTTCTTTTAAGAAAAGAGCAAAACATTAAGAGGCTGGTAGTCACACAGATGAAAAACAGTAACATTGAAAGAAAGCTTTTGGTTTGGTAAAATAATATTTTGCCAAATTTACCGTAATCCTCAATGTGAAGCATTTTAATTTCAGTCCTGGAATTCTTTTTCTTAAAAACAACTTCTTTCAATGCAGCATTATCTTCCAAAATATAAAACTCTATAGAAAACAGAAAGAAAAAGCAAAAAAAAAAAAGTTGAAAGGTATGGAGAATCATTGCACCAGAGTTATGTCAATATTAAAAATAAAGAAATAAAAAGAGACAAATGTTCAACAATAAATCTTGTAAATGAATTCTTTCTGTAAAGACTTTTTCGATAATGCAACTGCTTTGCAATTCAGGAACTGAGCAATTAGCTTATTTCAAAAGATATACATCTATTCCATTGACTGGCTTCAGTAGCCTTTGTTTTCATTAAGCACTAACAATGACATTGCTGATAAACAACATGAATACTAGTATCCCTGACAAACTAACAGCTGCTGTTACAGGGAAAGGCAGCAAGCATCCTTTTCAAGCTAGATATTCAAAGACAATGTTTAGCCAGCACAGCTCTACTTGATAACTGCATGTCCTTCTCTCTGTCTTCTGCACTTCCACCAAAAGCAGGACTTCATTTTAGTTTAAAGCTGTAAACAGATTTGAAGCAATCGTTTTACACATGAAAGAACGATTAATTCGTTATCTTTTTATATTTTTACTCAAATTACTGATCTTGCTTCCACAATGTAGATTTTTTTTTTTTTTAAACAATAAGCCCTCCACTTAGGGCCCAAATGGATAATCTAAGGAGAATGTACCAAAATGGTATAATTATAGTGTGAGAATGGAATAATTGAAGTAATCCTTAATCATTCTTTTATGAATTGAAGAGAATAATCTAATCTTGCACTGAAACATTAACGGTAAATTATCTCTCACATTATCTGGTTTCTTGTTGTTACAACAAACAGTGTCCCTCTGTCCTGACTTGCTGTACGTAAATCTCTTTTACAATAAATCACTATCAACAGTATTTTAGATCCGAGTAACAAAGAGCGACTGTCTACCTTCAGAGAATTGAGTAGCTCTACACAGATGTCAATGAATTTACTTTGAGCAGTAGCTACCTCTTGTTGAGCTGGATGAAGCTCCCTCCCCTTGGGGTGTGCTATGGCACTGAGCTTTGCAAACACTAGCAGTGGCAATAATGAAAAAAAAAAAAACAACAAAAAAAGGAACCCACAGTGTAGACATTAATTAACACTTCATAACATACTATTGATCAGCATACTACTTAAAGGTGCAAGACTAGGCCCACTAGTATGGCTCAATAGTGGCTGGCCCATGACAAAGGAGAAGTAGTCAAGTACAGTTCAGGACTCTTGGGATTCTGGGAAAAGTTCTGGGGATAATCTAATGAATGAAATGAGGATATGTAAGGATCGGTTTAGTGTATTTGAATGGAAAGATGTCTCCTTTCCTCTAATCCACACCTTCATGCTACACAGAGCCACAGTGGGGCTGGAGGTAGCAGAGTTATTATCTCTACTGCACCAGAGAAATTCCTAAGTGAGGAGAAGTCTGCTGCTGAAGGACAGTCTTCCATTACAAAGCAATGGAAGCAGCAGGAAATAGCAACAGATTTGGTGTCAATATACAGAAAATAATGAGTAAAATTTGAAAACTAGAGGTACTGGATACCCTCCTAAAAAGCCTTTATTCTTGGATTTACCATGACTGAAAATGTCAGTGGAGTTGCTCTGATTCGAGAAATACAAGAGATGGACTAGGTTAATCATATGTAGGTCAGATTTTATGATCAATCATCCAAGGACAGTAACTTAATTCAAGATAATTAGATTTTAACTTTAAGAACATCTTTAAAAATACAGAAGGTGTATTGTAATGGCAGCATAATTCACATAGAAAGTGAAACGGATGAAGACCAACCTGCCATCTAATTAACTTAAGTGTAAATAGAATGATACGCACTTAGCATAAAACGTATCTGAAAAGCCTGAGAAAGTTTCAGTCATTTGATTAACTTCTTTCCTTATCACTTGCAGATGTGGATGTTGCTAAACATCCACAGAACATCCAGAACTTTATACGAATGAACCGTCTCTTAGTTTTCATTTGCTTGTAACTGCCTTTCCCCTGCCCCGTGCTCTCCAAAGCAATCAAGGACGACAATAAAATGTACTTATCCCATAAGGAATACTCACTTGCAGTATTACTTGTACTGTGCACGCTAACAACTGGAACGCCTGGGCCTGTTTTGAGGAGAGAAGGAAAACAGAGGAAGTGTAGGGTACTTAGCACTCAGTGTTTCAGTAACAAGAATGAGAATATCGGTTACTACACAAGACCAGATCCTGGAAGCCCTGGACACATGCTTCCCTCCAAACACAGCAGTAACTCCACTGGTGTCTCTTGGGAAGGACTCAGACTAGTCTATGGTACCAACAAAGCATAAAATGGAGACTGCCTTCTGCCTGTTCAGCAAGCAGTTTATACCCCCGCACACAGAAAGAGTATTTTATTTTTTTACAGTTCCCATGTTTTAGCTAAAAGTGAAGGATAAAATATTACAGAGGCACTTAATAGCACTGTCTGAAATATAGCAGTTTAACATTCAGAAACAGTAACTTTAGGCTATCTGAGAAGTGAATTAATGGTAACATTTGCTTATATTTTCTAAAAAGCTACAGAGGTGTTGAAAAATTATCACACATTTCACTTAATTATCTATTTAAGAAGCTCCTTTGGTATGCCAGTTCTACAAGACCAACAGCATCACAGTTAAATCTAGGTGTAATGTAATGTAATCCTATTTCATGGTAAATGTCAGATACTGTATTTTTACTGTACCACTATGAAACTAAAAGCACCAGGAATAATTCTCCATGTCAGCCAGTACTGGGCAAATGCACAAGATGGCACGTGAAACTGGGGTGACCAAACGTTCCTCACACTCAGAAGTATAGCCGAGCCTGCTGTCCCTGCTCTGAAGACCCCCTCTAGTGTAAACTTCTTGAAGAAAGTGTTGTGTCCCAATCCCCAACATGGAATTTGCACATGGGAAACTTAGTTTTATCTCAGTGAGACAACAGTTTAAATTACATGCAGGCAGTCACTATTGGGCTAGGAAAGATGATTCAGAAAAGCTGAAGTCCCAGAGGACTTCATGGCAGATGAAGGCATGGACCCTCTCAAATTAGGAGTTAAGACTCCCCTTTTTTGGAGAAAAAGAAATTCCCTTTGAAAGCAGTTCAGAGACAGAGCTTAATTTATGTTTTGAGTCATTCTGAGAGGTTGTCTCTCTCAATTAATTCTGGCATGAGCCTAGGGAAACTTCATACCTGAAATAAATAGCATGATGCCATTCACAGCCTTTGACAGCCTCCGCTGATGGTTTTTATCAATTTAATTCTCTGCCTCAAGGGAGGCTGTTGACAAAATTCTTACAGGTAGATTGCTGACAAATCAAAGCTTTCTGCTTTAGCTCTTCAAAAAGATAATTTCTTCATCACTCTCTTGTTGTTTTGGTTTGTTTTTTTCCCTGCTCTTTTTAGTTCTTCTGAATTTGTCATATTACTTTGAATTCTGATTTAAGAAAGACCATTTTTGGAGGGGAAAGCACTGGCTTTTCCCAGGCCAGCTCTGTTTGTTGTACTAAAAGATAAAAGGATGATGACAGATTTTGAAAAACTGAGATTATGGTAGACTAAAAAGCTGATTAGAAAAGAAAAAGTCAGACTTACATTACAGGCATTGTATTACAGCTCATCAGAACTAAGCACAGCACTTGGATTTCCCATTGACCTCCTATAACTCATGCTAAATCCACAACATACTTCTTGCTGTATGAAATGGGAAAAACAATTACTCCCTTTGTGAAGTATCTTATTTGGGTGGAGAGATTAACATCTGTTAGTGTTTATGAAGTGCTAAAGGAGAAAATCCACAAGACGTGGAAAATAAGTGTAAAGGATGTGCTTGCCAAAACTATGAGGCTCTAAAGCCGGTCCTCCACCTTCTAGGCTAAAAATAACTCCTCACTCAGGAGAACCTCTGGAGATGGATAAAGCTGGCGTACTGAGACAGATCTCCTGGCTGAGGGCGACTAAGAAGGAAAAACTATGCTAATAGAGGTGGTCATGGGTAAACAGGAGGTGGAAGAATTGAAACTTGTATAGATCAAACAAGTCCAGAGTCCTCCAAGGATTTTTCTGGGCAAATTGCTTTTGTAACAATTTAGTTAGGCTTTTTGTTGTGGGAAAACAAGCATGTATGCATGTAGATGTGGTGTCATCTGTCTCCTTGAAACAGTTTACCTCATACTCTTACAAGCAGCTCTCTGCAGAAGAGTTTTAATTCCTGCTCTGTTGTGATGTTACCATCAACTTTGACATGTCAAACATCCAACCCACCCCATTTTGCAGAGCTGTGGGCCACATTGCTGTTGTAATTGTCAAGCTCTGATGAAACACAAGAGAAGACCTCTGAACAACCCCAAGCTGACAACTATACATTACTGTTAGAGGTAGGGAAAACTTAATGACAGTGTTTTATTATCCCTGCGTAACACCCTGCAGCTGAGGGCAGTCTACTGGTTGCAACTCAGTGGAGTGTAGGTTTAATCCTGGGAGGATGATCTACAGCCTTACCAGTTCAAACAGAGAACTGCCACCTTCAAAGTCACTGAAAGTCAGGAGCTTGTGATCATTTCATGTGCAACCTCCTACTGGCATCCACATTTTTATATCAGAGGAACGTGAAAAATTACAAGCTGGATATACTTTGCTAAAATAACAACAAGAAGCTATGGTTTCGGGCCTTAGCGCTTTGCTGATTCAGAGCAAAACACTCTTCCCAATTTACAAACTCTCCCTCTTGCAGGAATCTGAGACTTTCCCAACAGAGACTATGTCAAGCACAACAGGAAAACTCTGCTTAAACTATGTGGAGCTCATTAACAGTGCAGTTTTTACTCACATAAGGGCCTCAGGATTAGCTCCATAAATTCTGCCGCAGCTTTAACCATGTATAAACCACACAGCTGGTATTTTTTTCCCCCTTAATCAGCTATGTATTATAGGTACACTTCCACAAAAAAACCCCTCCAACTAACCAATCTTGTTTTAGCCAATATATATTCATAGGTTGTTTGAATATATTCAATTCTCAAGCCAGCTGATATTTTATATTTGTGCAAAAAACCATACAGCTGCAAAAGAAATAGAAAAAATGCATGCAAACAGAATGGGCTATTCACATGTATTTCAGATGAATTGTGTCTTACTCTTCACCATCTGATGCTAGTTGAGCAAAAATACTAGGAGAACGTTATCTGTAAAATACTGCAAGTTTCAAGGTCAACAGGTTTAGCTATACACTATTCATGGTCTAATGCTTTTCTGAACTTGTTTTTATAATCTTACTTACTTATCAGTGTTTATTTCCTGGGCATAGGTTATAAATTTCTCAGTGTGGGATGGTTCTAGTTTTCTGTTTATGCAGAAACTTTGAATTGAATTGGTGCCATTTAGTGCTACTGGAATGCAGCTAATAATAAAAACCTAAAACTTATTTATTGTAATTGCACTGATAAAGAGGCTCTGTCTATGGGGATTAAATCACACCTGTTTCTTGGTAGATGCATAAATACACATACATACGTGGCCGAGTGTATATACTGTACACATACAAGTATACACAGAGAGACATAGTGTTACAGAAAGCAGACCCTCATTTTTTAACTAGGTATAGTTGCACAAGGTAACCCCAATACATACTATAGTGAAGCTGTTACAAACCACAGTACTGACACTATAAACTCCACATTTTACGGTGAAGGACTTTCATTTACAGAAAATTGAAAAGTCTATGTCCTTTGCAATGAGTGAAGGGTTAGGATTGGAGCAGCCTTCTGGTATCACTTGTTATTTAGCTTTTATACAGAACATCTTTACTTACAGTCTTGCAATAAGCTCTGTACAGAACTTCTGAGTAATCCACTACTGAGCCAAATGTTAAACTCCAGCCTAATGCACTTCTCAAGGGAATACATTAATTCAGAAACAAGCACAGTACAATTATACACTGTGCATTTGACTTACCTTTGCAGTGCAGTAAAAAATGCCTATTCATGGGGCTAAACTTTGCGCTGAAGTACATGCACTGGTCTTTCAAGAAGTTACACGAGAGACACTGACGATTCAATGATCCCACTGTTGATACACTGGAGAAAAAAAATGGATCAGGAACATTTTCCATTGGAATAAAATAAAATAAACCAAGAATTAGCTCATCAGAGTGATGAAATTTCAGTCCCTTAAGTGCCAAAATTATCACTGTTTTATTTTGTGCCTGGTGCAAACTGTTTTAAGATGACTCAGTGGACTACTGTTCTGTAAACTGGGCAATGTGGATAGGATCCAAAACCTGCCCAAAGCACGTCTAGGGTTCCAGTAACTAGCAGTGCTGCGTAACAGCATTAGCAAGAGACCATGAAAAGCCTCATTAAATTAATATTAAGCATTGAGGTTTGTGTGAGAAGAGGTGCTTTTCCCACACACTTTAAATTGCATGATTAAACCCCCTAAATACTATTTTTATGTAGAAGATTTTCACTATTTTTAAAAACACAGTCATATTACATGCTCACATTTAGGATTAGCTTTTTCGATGCTTATAAAGGATTAGTGAAGACATCAGTGGTAAAAATATTTTGTGTTAAAATCTCATTTTTTTACAAAATGGAAAATATCATTGGCATTTTTTAGTTTTGAAAAACTGCGATTCTTTCCTTGTTACAGCTCAAGCATACTAATTTTTACACAATATAAATGATTACCCCAGCCCCAAAGGAGCAATTAAGGTCAGAATGTCATCATAGCAGTTATGGCTTGGGACGAAGAACCTGTTAACACAGCCCCATGTACTACTTACCTGTGTAGCTGTCTTCCTCTTGGGGATTCTTCAGTGCTTAAGAAATAACTGTGTTAAAAAAGACAAAAAAACCTTAAGCTCAGTTTGGCAATTTGTGTGAAGTGAGAGGTGTCATAAATAACATTTTTTAAAATTAAAAATTCCCAAATATACGTGAAGATCAAATACTTAAATATAAACCTAAGCTCCAAGATTAAACTCTGACGCAGTATACAGAGCAGTTATTTCAGATGCTATATGATTTCATATTAAAACAGTGATGAACACAGTATTTAGTGATTTCTGTTTAATTTCTGCAATGCACAGGAGCTCCAGGATCCACCAGAATCCCTTTCTGTATATTACAAATACAGAAGAGAAAGCTTGTCCTTCACTCCAAGAGTTTGCAGTATAAATCCAAGGAGCAGAAAAAGGTCACAATGAAATTATGTCATAAATTACAATAGGCCTTATGATACCTGAAACCCTTTTTGAGCTGTAGAACAACTTTTTGTTCTATTGAGAGACAAGCTAGCACCTTAAGCTGTTTACAGACAAGGTTGTGTGGTGAAAAGAGGCTTATTAGAGTGGCTGCAAGACTATCACAATGAGTCCTTGGTAGGTCCTAGATGAGATCCCCTCCAAGTTTCTGCCTGAGAGGTAGAAGGAGAGTAAGGAAGTCCTCCCAAGTGGCTGAGACAACACACATGCAGTCTGCCACTTCTCTGTAGGCTGAGTGCATCCAGACCTCATTTTTTCATCAGAAACTTAGAGAAGTATGAAGAAATTCTCTATGGATATATTTTCAAAACCCATGGAAGCTGGTCAGAAAGGGTGTTTCTCCAGTACCAGTAGAGATGGTAGGCATTGCTGCAGCCTCAAAAAGGTCCTCACTGAAATACCGCATATTTTGAAGAAAATCAGAATTAGACACATCTCTTTATTTTCTGCCATGTGCAAATGTATGTGAAGACTAATCAAGATCCAGTGAAGTTGTGTGGAGCCTTCAGATGGTCTGTGCAAGTTCTGTACTGCTCCCCAAAAGCACCAAGCATGTGCTGCATTTCCTTCCCACTACAGCACTAAGATGGGCTTTGGAAAGATTTCTGAGTGAGAATCGAAGGTTTGGATAATCTACTATATAATTTGAATTTATGAGGTTGAATCAGATCCCCAAAGTCGAGAAGTAATGCAGTAAACAAGCAAGCATGAAAATCTAAATTTTGCCTTTTATAATGTACTAAAAATTTACTGTGACTTCTTATCTAGAATTCAGGAAAGAAGTCACCAAAATGTTATTACTGCTGCATGGTGTGTTGATTCCTTCTCTTAAAAAAAGAAAGAAGTGAGTCAGCTGATGTCACAGTACACTCCTTTTTCTTCTGCATTAAAAACATATGCAGTAATACACTAGCAAATAAGTTGTCTTACAACTGCACTTTATATACTCAGGAGTGTAAAATTTATGGTAATGCCCAAAAATGAAAGTAATATTGTTGCTTTATTTTAGATTGGCTACTTCCAGTTAAATAGATTCCACTTCAATAACTGAGATATGTTCATAAACAGACAAAGAGAGCACTGCTTACATCTTTTGAGTATTTTCATCATATGCCAGGATTTTGATAACCTCCCAGTTTCCCGATGTCAGGTGCCTCACACTGATTTGTTCACTTTTAGCCTGGAGAGAGATGGAAAACATTAACTTTCACCTTACTTGTTACATTTTTCTTTGCCTAGCAGAATTGTCTGCACATGTCATTACTGATTACAGCTTTTTAAACTTCAATATGCAAGATAACATCTTTAAATCACAAATCTCACATTGACAGGCTTGAACTTCAAGTATACTTTCTCTCCCATAATAAAATTTTCAAGTCATTATAGGAATCTCAGTTTCCATCACAATTTTCCTTTCAGTTGCCCACATGCCAGAAAACAATAGAAGTCCTGTATTTCAAGCTCAGGATGTTGTCATTACACATATTTTGTTTCTCTTAGTATTTAGTTTCCTTTACATCGGCATAGCAGGGGAATCTGACTCAGACACCTGTAACCAAAACTCCACACCAGTGTATATCCATCAAGCTTTCCCATTTAGCACATGCTTGTACCGAGCCAAGATTACTTCAAAGATGCTGTGCCAAGACAGAACATCAGCACCATCCTCATCTGAGGAGGCAGGCAAACCTCTACAAGAAATGGACGGCACAAATCCAGATGCAGAAACTCACAGGACCTAAACCTAGTTAAAGTCCCTGCTCCACCATGCACTCTGGAGAAGCCCCACTTTATCCAGGGTCTATAAGGAGAATCAAAGAGTAGCTCCAAATTTTGGCAACTGAATCATATGCTTACAAGCTGGGGAGCACCCCTTGCTCCCTCTCACAAATTGTTTCTATCCCATTGTGAGCCTATAAAAATAACTGCTACAAGGAGAAATTCAAAACCTCTCTCAAAGGAAGTGATGGCAGTTTTCTCAGCCAATGCACCTTGAAGTAAAACCAAACTCTTTGGCTGGAAATGGCAGACGACTCTTCATCAGACACAGGTTAAAACCAATGAAATCTGAAGAGAAGTTTATCTGAGACTGCTTCCTAGTGCAAACGGTAAAATGCTTGCTTTGGCTTCTGAAGATTAGAAGTTCAACCATGAACATACTCGAGCAGTTGTTTTTTCTGTACTAGGGCTATGATGCTGTGCCTAGATATAAACATTCCCAGTATTCAAATTCAAGACAATTGTTGTAAAGTAAAGAAGTGATACTTCGTCTTATATTTCAGCTGCAGTGGGTGAAAGTGAGCAGCAGGACTTGCAAAGAAGATGGAGGATCTAACGGTGCTTTCTGGCCTTGCACCTTGTGAATCCAGAGCACCAGTCCATACCTAATCACAGTGGCCTCAGTGGTTCTGTGGCCTACAATGAGTCATAAAGGCAAAATGGGTATTTTTAATCCCCATATTTCTGAACTGTACCTTGTAAACTCTGAGCTCTACATCAATAGCAGCAATAACTAGAAAGCAGAAAATGTTCAAGGACACCTATGAGACATGTCTGGAGCTGGCCAAGCAGAAACAAGTCCCTTAGAAGTGATCTAACAGATCCACAAGGAAATAATGATGTAGTAACTCTAACAAGTATTGCAAGTACCAACTGAAATCAGGACATTGTTCTAAGTGCTATACATATGTCTACGATGAGGGTTCCCTTGTTCAGGAAGGTTCTGATATTCAGTGCCGTCTCCAGAAATGATTAAAATACAAATTAGTGATTTATTGTAAGTGACTATTTCTTCTCTAGAGAGAGAAGCTGCAACTATTGAAAGAGATATTTAAATATTGAGATCACAGAATCTAACAAGAAACAGCAATAAAAAGCCCAGCCAAGCGTTAATAAACATGGTTATTTTTCAAGGTTACAGCCATAATACATAATTTATGACGCTTGCAGGAAGTTCTTGCCTTGACTCATTAAATTTACATTATAATTCTTATTTTGTGGTTGGAAAAAAGAGACTTTCTAGAGTTGCAAGACCCCATGTAAAAAATTTCTAGATAACGTAACACATGATTTGATCCCATTTCGAGAAAAGTTTCTTTTCAATATTTCACAAGTTACTAAAAGCATTTGAAAACAATAAAGCCCACATCTAGTCCTCTACATTCAGACTAACTATATGTTAGACTAACCCTTTAAACAGTAACCTCCCCTTGTAAGAAGATTTAATTAGATGTTTTTGCTAATCTGCTTTGATTATATCATTTACACATGCTTTTCTAAAGTACAGTCAAGTAAATGCAGCTGAAGAAAGACCATCATTTTTCAGCACTTGTAAGATTAATTTAATCACTAACGCTTGTCAATCTAAAGCAAGCCATTAAAGTTTACTTTTTTGTCACTGTATGTTCACACTGGTTCTGTGTTTTAACTTTCCTGCACTTGGAGGCTGTTAATGAGCAGGTATCTGTACTGTGTAAGAGAAGTAATGAGAATCTGAACGCCTAATTCCATTGTTAATGTGAGCTCCATCATGAAAAAACTGTGATCATCGGTATAACAGCGACCTGCCAACTGCTTTAAATTCTGCAGGGCACCTGTCATGCCGTTGTGGCTCCCACAAGGTGTGACAAACATCTGATGTGACATAAGACTTTATGTGCAATGGATAATATAATTTTTATGCTTCCATGTTTGCTTTAGAAATAATGGACAATCAGATTAATGCAGTGTGTAAAACACATTATATAAACACATTTCCTGTCTTTTATTGCTCTGTATCAGCCCCATTACCACGCAGAATGTTGCTTATTGATGAATAATGGTTGATAGATGGGATATCACATTTCCTCTTCTTCTCAGAAGCAGCTTTATACTTAAAGCCAGATTTGTCATGGCTGATACCATTCAGACTTGTTTATTCATGGTGACGGCAGTCAAAATAGAAGTATTTTTGATTTTTGGATCTCTGCACTACCCAGGGCTCTAATTCTGCCTAAAAGGGATAGAATACTAAAATCTTAATCATAAACTTGACTTTAAACATTATTATGGTGGCATTAAAACATATATTTAAAAGTAGGTATATATTTAATCACCTTATTGAATAGGAGTGGGCTTAATCTCTTGCTTAAATATTTTCCTGAATTAGGATGACATTTCCTGGGCTTTTTAGTAGTGAAAAGAGCCTACAGGTTTAAGTTAATTTTCAGATCTACATCATTATTACTTCATGCATTTTAACGACACATTCATATGAGGAAAGAAACTGAAATAAGACTTGATTGACTAAATGATTTCGCTCCGGTGTGAATTTTTGTATGGTTACTATATTAATACACCTTTACCAGATTGTCATCTGAGTTACTGTTTTCTCTCAAAGATAGAATTTGACATGTCTTTGATCTCTTTTTTCTTTTCTGATTCTTTCCTGATATATTTACCCTAGTGAATGGGTATCTTGTTCTTGCTTCTTCAGGTCAAAGTTTCATTAAAGCTCTTTTGTTCTGTCTGCAGTACACTGTGAACATATTTCAGACTTAATAATGTTCATACCAGAACACTGTCATAAAGGGAGATAATAGACTTGCCTGGTGCCAAGTCTGCTATTTTGATGTTTTGGGTACCTTGATAATCCCTCCTATGTCACATGGCTCTGCTAAAGTACCTGGATTAATGCTCTGCTGATTTAAATAGATGCCTTGGAGTGTTCCATTCCAGGGCATAATTTCCTTTATTAGTTCATCACAACTTCATGCTGGTGACCTTCAAAGTCACAATGCAAATTTATCTTCTTTAAGATTCTTCTTTGAAAAAAGTAATGACCCCGGGAAATACAAGCCACTAGAAAATGCTGCAAAGAGTAATAAGAGTCCTAATTTTCACAAAATTTCAAGTTTTGGGTATTGCCTCCCTTTACTGTTGTGTGTAAGACCAGATTCTGAATATTCTGAATTGACATTTAAAATTATACTTATGCATATACAGTGTATATAAAGAGCATTTCTGCAGCTCTCTTGAATTTCTGTGGCTACAAAACACTGTTATCGACAGAACGGTTTAAAAGGAAAACATCTCTGCTTGTCAATAGAGGTACAAAGAAAACATTAAATCTTCCAGAGAGCGTACTTCAGAAGTAAATGTCATTTACAGACCTTATGTGCCACCACAGCAGAGGTCTAGGAAAAGAGAGAGAACTCCACTTATTATGGAAGAGATTACAACTATGTCCCTTTGCACCAAGTGACAACCTGGATAGAATAAATGATCATAAGAAAAGTGTTCAGACCCTACAGAAGTGCAAGCCTTTGCTCGGGTCATGTGTTCTCAGTATAAGCCCTAGATGACCACTAGGATATTAAAAATAGCCTGAACCAAAACCTTACCTGAACAATAAACATGGCTATGTGGTGGAATTCGCCCCGGCCACCCTGTTTCACTGGGACAGTCATGAAGAACTTACTGCCATCCTTGGAGAAAACTGGTTCTTCATTCTAGAAATGTAAGACCGTGTTAGTTTGTTATACCTTCCTTTAAACTTCTTAACAAAACAACATCTTAGGCTTTTTGTCTCCTTAGTTTTGGTAGCTGCTGTGCTTATAAGACAACTGGAGAAGAATCCTTATATTTTAAATATATTCTTGTAAGACTAACAAAAATGTGGTGGCTAAAGCTAAGTGTAGTTCATGTCAGTAGCTACCATTGAGCAATCTTGTCACCCAGTGAAAGGTCTGGTAGTCTCATCCCTAATGCAGTGGGACTTTCCAGGATACATTCCTTTACAGACATCCAGTTAATGATAGAGCTAAGTCCTACTAGTGACGAGGAGAACAAATGTTTCCATGGCCTGGACTCAATGAAACATTACTAAATACATGCTTAACACTCACTGATTTTGATAAAGTTGTATGAAAAAATAAGTATACTGCAGTGATATTCTGAATCATGGTCTTACCATAAATTGTACCCCGATGTTATACCATGTCTCCACATCTAACTTTACACATAAATATTAAAGGCAAACAGCTTGCTACAAAAGCATAGCTTTTAAAAAATGATTTCTCATTTGCACATTGCAAAATGAAGCCTGAAATGTATTTTAAATAGAATGTGTTTCATCTGTTTATTGGACAGCTCTTCTGAAGCTATGAAAATGGAATAATTTGCTGACATACTAGTTCAACACATAGTTCTCGGTATGAATTTAGAAATACTACTCTTATGTATTCAAATTATAGCCCACCTGACTTCTAATCTTCAAACTTTTTTGTGTTTAACATGGTAAGGTTATTTTTTAATCAGAAGAAAATCAGCACAGTATATAGGACACACTTGGAAAGGGATTTGTCTGATCTATCTTTAACCATCCAAGACTTAGGTAGTTAATCAGCTGGTCATCTAAGTGCTTAACTGAATGCAGAGAGATCAGAAATTGAAGGGAATACTGTCTCTGAAACCCAGACAGGTGTCTCCGCTCGAACAGCTGAATTGTTTGCTGTCAGCATGTACCTCTTCCCACCACTGACATGGTCAGGTAGATAGCAGTATGTCCTCTGTGTGATGCTAAGTGACAGGATTCCCATTACCAGAGAAACAAGTTGCCATTTGAATGTTTACACAGACACTGCTATAACCCTCAGCTGTTAAATTAATTTAAGATGCTAAAAAGTATTCAATTTTTAAAAGGAATGGATTTTAATAGCTTATAAAATAACATATAATTAAATAAAAATGACAACGAAGCAATTACACATCATACACCCAGAAACAGCATTTATACTATACCTGTTTAGGAAGCCACAGGTCTGACTGCATTTCGTATTTCTAAAAAAGAAAAAACTGCTTTTATGGAATAGCTATAGATCAAAATGATTTCCCACATTCTGCAAAAGTTCTCTAGCTATTACGTGCTTTTTTTCTACTGTGTTACAATCTTTGTGTCTTTTCACTGGCACTTACGTTGAAACAAATGGTAATTTAATTATGAAGTCAGCTGCTTTATTCAGAGTTTTTTGGTAGAACACCACAGGGGACCCAAGAATGCCTTCTTCAGTCTTTTCTCATTAGCTATCAAGAAGCTTTACACAGGCAGTTCTATTTGTTTATTACCTCTAGGCATCATCTGACAACTGGATATTTTAAGTCCTCATCAACACTGGGCGAACAGCCAGCATCAAGCTCAAATTTTGAGACTTCCTCAAATCACAATCCCTTGCTTTAATGGGTTGTAGTGTGGCATTAGTGAAAAGGAATAAAATAAATACAAATGATTGTTTTTTATTGGTCACACTTATATTTTAGATCATGCCATCTAAAACAAACCCCAAATACCATGCATATATCGTTGGAAACAAACATAGAATATATGTCAACTGTTGTAAAGTGCCACAGTCACAGTGAAGTCATGAAAATTTATTAGCTATAGAAGCATCTATACATATATGGCCTGAAAAAAGAAAAACCTGTATTTACTACAGCAGCTGGTTTTATATACTACTTTTTACAATTGAGAACATGTGCAAAATGGTAAAAAAAAAAAAAAAAAAAAAAATTTTTTGAAATCAAATAGTGTGATGCAATGTTAATTTCACACAGTACAGCCTTTCCTCCTCCAGTACTGAATCCAAGAGCATCACCCAGTGGATGCAGCATAGGAACTATCCCGTGTTACAAGCATGAGTCTGGCCTGAGCTGTGCTCACTATGGTGACACAGCATTGTTAGCCTTCCTCACACACCTAAAAAGGTTCTTCACTGCTCTTTCACTCTTCTGGAGTGGGACTTCTCAAACTCTCTCTCTTTTATATTACATCCTGTGTTACAGCTCCCTGGATACCTACTTCAAACAGGCCCATTGACCTTGGAGGACAGAAGAGTTTCCTTTCAGAAGCAACTGCTCACAGTGGTTCATGACCGCCTTTCTTAATAAAAGGGCACAAGGCTTGCAGCAACTAGATAAAAGGCAACCCAATCAACAAATATCCATGTTCACAATCTTAATCCATAGTGTGGGGATTTATTTGCAGTTTCTGAGTCGGGAAATACAACCTTCACTATGTAGCAAAAGAAGCAGACAAAGTCATCCCTACTGCTAACACAACCAACTTCAGCAGCAGACACTGATGGGAGACTTTTGACTGAGAGGCCAAACTTAGACCTACATTAATCACTCATAACCATTTACACTGCCAAATTATACCCTTTGCTTTGAAGCATTTGTTGGTACTGATATTAGCATGTACAGAAAACGTTTATACTTTCAGCTGGTTCTGGGAAGAGACAGTGACTCAGAATGGGAAAGTGGCCAACTGCATTCAAGATGCAAGAGTGACTGTGAAAATTGAGAGATGTAATGCAGTAGTGTCAGAAGTCAAAGTCTGGGTCAAGGGATGGGATGTGGCTGGATTCAAATAGAAAAAATTATTTGAGCTTGGCTTACATTCAAAATGAAGCATCCCTGTTGCCTTTCAATTTTTTTTTTTTCTGAAGTTATTTAATTCTGCTATCAAATTTGCAGGAATTATCAGAATTTTACACCTTTTCCTTAAACATATGTAAGCTGTGAGAGACAGAAAGATGTGAAATGAAACTCTGTAGGAGGAGAGAGGAGAAACCAGGCAGCTGAAAATATCTGATGGAAGACAAGCTTGTCATTGTGTTAGCTATATCCAAAGTACACTGATGTTCAGCAACTGCAGTTTCCACTGAAGTTAATGAATGAACAAAGCTTAGTAATTCTGAAAATGTCACTCAAAGTTGCTAATTGCATGAAATCATTTCACCAGATATGGAATTTTCTCACATCTATTTCATCCCTGTTGACTAATTATATTCAGCTTGCAACTACAGCATCTGCAAAGTGATTTCTAAAAATCTTTTCCTGAATATGAAAGTTTTGAAAAGAAAGCTTAGGAAAAAGAAAAAAAAAAAAATCAACTTACCCTGCTGCAAGCCCCAGTTGTGGTTTCACAAACCGTAAGAATGGAGATATTCTGAGGTCTGTTTAACCACCTCACCACAGCCTTGGTGTTGCTTACCCATTTCACCATGGTGATGTAATATTCCCTAAGTAAACATTTGAAAACACAATGTCAAGACCACTCCTACCTCAGGTTAGACTTTTTTTAAAGAATACATACAGTTCATCAAATGCTGGATTTGTACTGCATGACAGTATCAGTACTGAAGGATGGAGAAAACAACGCCAAATGCTCAGCATCTGCGTTCCTACAAGAGGGAAGGCTCTGTCCTAGTGCGTTGCTCCCCTGGGAAATTTGTACTCTCTCAGCACCACCTTCTCAGCCATTTGTAATGCATAAACTTTACAAACTGTGAACATATACTTGTGAAACATACGTTTGCGAATACACATGAACCACATACTTGCTGGCCAGCTTAAAAACAAACACTAAATTCCAACAGAAGCCAGTATTGTCCTAATCAAACACCTTCAGAAGACATACATTTTTGCAAAAGAATCCAGCCCTACTGCCAAACCAAAAAAAATGGTCCGTAAGGCTGGAATGTTAGAATGCAGGCAAGACCACTTTAAAATGTGACTTGTTATAAAATAACAAATATTTTATAATGGCACTTCTGCATAAAAGGGAAGTCACACTCAGTATCAGCACGTGTCAGCTTCTTTTAACCAATAGCTCATGATATCAGTCGAAGTGTCTGTCCTTCAATGACACTGGCTGAGCAAGGGAAGCTTCCTGGGCACAGACTCATGGTATGTGTACCTGCCTCCCTCCTCCCAAAAGCCTGCTAGGTTGTCAGACTGGGGATGTTTCAGAGGAAGACTTGTTGTAGCTTGTCAAACCAGCCAGGCTATTTGCTTCACTTCTCTATTCATGGCAGCTGGCAGCTTTCACAGCCCAGCTGAGCTGTGTGCAATGGTGATGTGAACTTCTCTGGAAACTCAGCTCTCTTTAAAACAAGGGTCTTAGCTTGCATATAATTAGGCTTTTAATCTAATACTGATGGAGTTCCCATTACCCTTTGACAATATGTTTAATTATACATTCAGAAGACTTCTTACTACATCAAAAATGCTAAGCAGCACCAACAGCAAAGTTGCATACAACTCTGATGCTGCAGACAGAAGATGCAGGAGACAGCAATTCACTGCAGCTTCACTCTGCCTTGGTCTGCTGCTATATTTGAAGCACATATGTGAGAAACCCAATATGCACAACTTTCTTTTGGCTTTTATGTTTTGATTTTTAGAAGGACATATATTCACATGTGGATATCAGAATGACTAGAAACAGCAATTTCAGGTATATTCTGACTCTTAACACTTGTCAATGTAATACTTAAATTTTTTGGTTTAAAAGGCTTTGTAACTTACCAAGGAGCAAGAATGTATGACAAGAGTAACGCAACATCTAACGTGAGCCCAGGTTACACAGCCAACAAAGCAATGATCCAACAAACAAACCAAAGTATGCAACACTAAATCTCATGCAACTGGTTCCCCACATCAGAACTCAAGAAACAAGAGTTGAAGACTTCTCCCTCTGCAGTCATGCCCTCCTAAGGCTGTCCAAAACCATTGCAACTGTGCACACAGAAGCCTGAAGACAGCCAAAATGAAATGTTCAAAATGTGTATACAAGGACTGCCTCTCTCTACTCGTGCTTAGACATCAAGTTAAGACAGCATCCACTGACAACAAAGCTCAAATTATCCCACCACCAAATTCCACAAAATAAAGCCTGAGCTGTTCCATTTGAAAAAGTCTCCAGTGAGGGATGGAAACAGGATATTTAATCATTCAGAATCCAGCTGATATAGTAATTAATAGTCCAAATTAAACCATAACATGATCTTCCATCACTGACAAACTGCTTGATGACTGAAGTGAAAGCTAAAGATCATTTAAAAATCCCTTTTTTCCCCCCCTTCCATCATCTATGCATAAAAATATGCTCAAATTTTACTACATTATTACTTGTTTATCAGGAGTGTAGTACACTGTATATATACATATGTAGAAATAAATATCCTTCTGAAATATAACCAAATTGAAGTTTGTAGAAGAAAATAATATGTTTTATTGGATTGTCTGATGCAGTTAAATAAAAACAGAGAAGCCTGCAGGGCAAAAACTGGATTAGTTCTGAGGAAGCTTTTATCAGTTTGCGTCTCTAAACTCATCAGGTTTTTCTTGCAACTAATCTATTGTTCTAGTAATGAAAATAAATCTCTTTCTCTCCAAACCCAAATACACAAATATACTGGGATTACTACACCCTCTGCATCTGTGTGTACAATAATTTTCCTCACAGTATCACTTTAAAGAGGAAAGACTAAGATTGCTTTCTGGACAAAGGACTGAAGCAAGATATTAAATAAAAATTTACACTCATTTTAGATCCTCAATTTGATACTCATTTAATTAGGTGCTATACAGCACTTTGCATGTTTAGAGCACAACTTTCATTGGGAAAAGTTCTTAAACTAGACTGTGGATTAATTTACTGCATGTCCAAAAGAGTAACAAACACAATTACCGATCACTTGTGCAATGTTAGTTTAAACTCACTGTATCACACAGAGCAGCAGAGACAGAATCCACTTTTAGCATTCAGTTGGCATAAGAGCAGACTTTTCCTCCTTGCTGTGGCTTGTTTTATTCAAGCTATGTCTCCTCATCCCACTCCTAGCTTTCTTTTCCCTACACTTTGTGTAGCCACTTCCAGCTTTGTCCTTATTGATCCCTTTTCTCACAGTAGGTCCACTATAAGATGACCATGGAAACCATAAAACCTATTTGTTGATATCTATCTCCTCCACTCCCACCATGACACCAGCTCTCAGGGTTACCACTGAAATCCCTGCTGTTAAGAAAATGTCATTCAAGACCTGCTTCATCATAGACCTGCCTTTTTGTTTTTTAGCCAGTTCCAATATCATGTTCTAATCAAGTTTTCATCCCAGACTTTTTCGAGCCTCTTCCCTCACATCTGCCCTAGAATTTTTCACTTTCTGAATTCCAAAGAGTTAGCTTTCTTCTTTACCCTGTATAAAAGCAGACAGAAGCCACTGGCAACACAGAAAAGGCAGTCTCCTTCCACTGCATCCCATGACCAGTCAATATTGATGGAGCTTGTATGTGACTCACTTTATTCCAAGTTGGATTGAACCAGACAATGCATAGAAACAAGAGCTTCAAGCTCCTTGACCAGACAGAGAGCTGCTTCTGATTCCACATTTGGTATTTAAATCTCTTGCTTTGCTTCAAATTGGCCTAAGGCAATTCTATAAGGTAATCAGTACAAAGAAGCTGGAGATTTCCCTTAGGCCTGTGAAGCAGGAACATGACATCTATGTAGTCCGCTCAACAGTAGGAGCTGAAACACCTCATGTATGATGAGACCTGACCAAGAAAGGTCAGGTCTTGGTGCCTGAGGGGAATGGAGGATATCCAACGAGAAAATAATTTCCACCTGTAGGTGTTAAGAAAGCAAATGTCTTTCCTGAGAGTATGGTAATCAAGTTGTTTCCAAAGACTCATAACTTGGTGAAATCTGGATATATTTTTCACTGTTGATGAAGACCATGTAAAATATCAATGGCATTTATCATTCTCTGCCAAGCTTGAAGATCCATTTTTTTTGAATGCTTCTTATATAATGTTTTCCTTTACTTTGGTTATCTAAATAGATATACAGTTCTATGTAGGCAGTTTAACAGTTTGCTAATACATTTATTATCACTCAAGAATGTCCACCTCGTTTCCCATGTAAGTTTTGGGATGCTTGTGACTAGAAAGATATATATGTGTATCCTTCTGACTATGATTAACAAAGTCAACAGAGACAATAAACTGAACATAAGAAAGGGATTTGCACTGCATTACATTGGAAGCATAGTTACAATCATAATTAAATCTGAACATTAGATACTTAGATTTGAAATAGATAAATTAAAACCACAGGAAAATAACCCACAGCATCAGACTTAAAAATCTGCTCAAGAGAAAGAGTCAAACTTTGCAACTTCATTCCATTCACTGTAATGAAGAAATCTGCACTTTAAGCCAATGAGCTGATTATGAAAGAAATCTCCTGTTAAAAACAGCTGGAAGATATTTAACATTTATGGTAAAGGAAAAAAGAACCTTGCTTTTGTTGATGGTTTTAATAGATTTGGATTTGGCTAATAAATACAACAGGGTTCTGCTAAAGAAACCCAACCTCTTACACTCTGCTAGTTTGCTGGCAGGTTGTTATCCAAGAAGGTAAACAACAGAAACTTGTCCCATGCACGATGTTCTAGAATATTTACTATATCCTTAAATTATTATATTGTTGTGTATTGAAAAGTGTATGAGAATTTGCAGATACTAATAGAAAATGTCATTCTCAGAAACACAAAGGGAAAACAACACAAATTCAGACATGACCTGCAAGGTAGCTAAGACAACTACAGTTTGTTACTGTTCTGGTATACTACATGTGACTTCATCTATGCACTGATTGATGAATGTACCGCATTTTTCTTCTGAGACTAAGCCACAGGTATTTGGTTGGAAGGAGCTTTTCTAGCTCCCTTTCCCATAGGTGCTGGTGGCTAACAAGCTCTGCTCCCCATCTCCTCACAGCTATGGGCCTTGGACATGACCATCTTTGCAGCCCACAGACACACTTTCATTGTTCCCCTTGAATACCCAGACTGGTGCGGCGGATGCTCTGCCTTTCCCAGAGATGGACAGAACAACCTCCTCAGTCTGCTGGCCACACTCCTCCTAGAGCAGTCCAGTCTTGGTGACAATAAGCGTGAGTTGTCAGCCCCAACCGCAAATCCAAATCCCTGGGCAGGACGGCTGGGCAGGCAGCCCGGGTCCTGCGGACTCAGGGGCTTGTCCTGGCCCACAGGACATTGCATTTCTTCCCACTGAACAGGGAGGGTAATAATCAATAAATACTTTGATGTTGTGTGGTAAAGCTTAAATAAAATAAAGTCTGTGAATATATTTTTATCCTGTAGGCTTTGGCTGAAAGGATTAGAGCCATTTGCTATGATAGTGGATTAATCCTTTACAGTAACACTGTGAGACAGGGATTGTTATTGCCAAGTTATAGGAGAGGGGAAGGGTAGAAGCGTGAAAGAAGTGACTAGACATAGCATATCTACAAAAAGCTGAAAGTAAACCTCAGTTTTCTTAATACCAAATTGCATATCCCTCCATCTTTCTCACTTCCAGTTAGAATCAATAGCTTTTTATTCCAAAGCAAGGCTCAGATAAACTGGCTGTTGGAAGTATAAAACCAACCTTTCTAGATTCAAAAGGTGATTTCAAACTATAAGCACCTAAATATCCAAATAATTTTGTTGATTTGGAAATATGTGGGTAATAAAAACATTGGTGAGGCTTATAAGAACATTATCTGAATTCATGCAAATGCAAGTTCTTCAGTGTTTTCTATTCCATTACAAAACATTACTTAAAATCTACAAAAAAGATTTAAATTTGTTGTACAAAGTCAGAAGGGACTAACTGTATATTTCAGCCTCTTTAAAAGCAAGTATATATGAAATGAGAATGTGAACATCTGGCATTTTTTCAGGTATTTAAATAATATTGGAAAAAGTAAGAAAAAGGTCTGACTTAACTTCTTACAGGGTGTTTAAAAATTACCTGGTCAGCAGTGGCTGAGAGCAGCGCAGAGCCAAGGCAACCTGCTCACTATGCCTAAGCATAGGGAAAGCAAGCAGCGGATGACCCCCACACTGAGACTTTCAAGAGCCAACACACACTTCTAGCAGAAAAATCTTTTCATCATGTATGGAAGCAAAGCTCTACTCTAATAACCCAACTGCAACTTCTTTCATGTGTTATTTCACTTTTTCTCTATCTCAGCAATTTCCACTTCGGAAAAGAAATGAAATTTTTCTAAATTTTTTTCTAAAAATTTAATTTTTAGAAAATTTTTATATACTTTTTCTAAATTCAAGCATGGGTTCTGAAAAATCAGCCTACATAATTTCTTAACATCATATTAATATCTTACACGTAAATACCACCAGCTACAAGGATTCTTAAGGTGTCCTAAGTTACAGTGGTTTGAGCCTACTGCACGCACACCATAGCGCTTCTTCAAGATTTGCAGCAGGATGCAAGTATTAGCTTTCCAACTGGAACTTCAGGAGCTAGCAGGGTATGAATACACACATATTTCATCTTACATGTATATTGGCTTTCTAGGACTAATGAGAAAAAAACCCCTGCAGTACAAAACGATGTTTGCCACTAAAGAAACACAAGAAAACATAATGTAATTCTTCACGTGGAACAGAAACACCAAGAGGGAAGCAGTAATTGCACAGAATACAACCATATGTTTAAAGGAAGACTGGCAGTCATTTTGTGGCATTAACAGTGCACAGCAGATATTAAACTTTTCCCCAGAATTAAACTTTCAGGAGTAAATTTACAAATGTTATTGCTATCTTTGTATCAGAATAACCCGAACAAAACTTGGGAAATGCTACCAAGCAGAAAATGAAGGTGGAACATTGAATTTACTCAATCTTACAGCAAGTTCCCAGATGCCCTAAAAATCAGAGAAACAGTTTTCTATTTTCAGAGGTCCTGCACTGTGCACAATCTGGGGAGAACTGAGAATCTAAATGTTACTTTTTACAGTCATAAATAACAGAAACCTCATTCCCTACCCATTTGTGTGGTTTCTCTGCGCAGGATTGAATCTCTCCCGTAACAGTAGTTGGTTATGATTTGTACAATAGACCTTTCCAAAATGTTTCTGCCTTGAAAGATCCATAAAACTATGTATGACAGTGTCCCATTCCATTTATATCTGACAGACTCCCACTATCCTATTTACTAATGACTCTGTAACAAATCGATTAAGAAAGATACTGAAAAACTTGACCGCTAAAGGTAGCTACTAGTTTTACTTAAAAAACCATTCCAACCACTACAGACTCCAAAGATTTCTACTCTAGAAAGGCCTGTTCAAAGCTCATTCTTCATACCTATATATATATATATAGATATATATGGATAGAATAACAGTGTGATGACCAAGTGCTACTCAAATCCAGAGTCAGAATGCAAGGTTTACAGTATACAAATTTTATAGCACAAACGTTATACCTTAATAGCCAAAATTAAGATGAAACCAACTTTTTTCCAGGTTTAAAAAAGTTTCACTACACCTTCTGATACATCAGGAAAACACAAATTTAAACATTAATATTATTTCAATTAAGTAGCAACAGTATAAAGGATTCAAAAAACTGGCAAATATGCCATTAGGGTCATAAAAGAAAATACATAAATTGCACTACTGCTAGTCTTCAGCTTCAAGATGGAAAAAATGTTTTAAGATATCAATATTCATTCTTTTCAGTCTACTTCTATTTTCAATCTGCTAGAGAGGAACAATGAATCCGAGGGAATGAATCTAAAAATATAGAGTGAAACCATAACATCTGAACATTCTTTTTTCTTGGGGATTTACACATTGCTTTCTCATTTAACTTCTTCATGCCTTCTGACATTTAAAGGACAAATTTAAAGCTGTTTAAGAGAGTTAAGATGCTAATCTTGACGGCAATCTCTTTCAGATTTTATACTATCACTTGAATTAATGAAGGGCTAGCAAGTAGCAGGAGGTTTTATGTTTTTCAGTAGTGGTCCATCAACAGAAAGAAAATACTTCAAAAAGCCCAAAATCATTCCTTTCACTAACACAATCAGTAAGCATTCCAGCTGACATAAAAAACTGCAAAGCAAAACTCACTATTAAATTACTCCTGCACTAAATTAAGGTTCCTCAATTTGTGTAGAAGAGAGCTACGCCAGGTTAAAATTGGTCGCAATGGTTGTGAATCAGTGCCCACTGTTAACATCCTGATTGTTTTGGGAACAATTACCAAAAAAATCTTTTGGATTTTATAGAAACTGCAAAACCATCAACTATATTCAAAGGTTTTTTTTTACTCGAGGTCCTTTTCACTCTATCCATCTGAAAATGTCCCTGCTGAAGTGAGGAAGTTGCCCTGGCTTTTAGATTGCAGTCAGGTCTGGACTGTGGTAACCCTTTTAGTTACAGTTATCTATATTATGTAATAATTTAGGGTTAGAAGATCATTAGCTTGTGCACTGAAACCACAATGGGAATTTAATCAATACAACTGCAATTCTACAAACTGGAATATGTATATGGGAAGGGATGAAAAATTTCTTGACATTAAACAAAAGTTTTAAGGCACCTCAAAATGAGGATAGGTAATTGGGAGCTCAGCCTAAGGCAGTAACTTTAGCAGGAGATTCACCAGTTGCAGCCAGACATCATTTCTTCAGCCCTAAAGTCAAAGGGACTGTAAAATTAACTCAGTGTTTCTGAAGCAGTTTCTCCTGAAAAACACAGCACCACCCTTCTTAGTCTATGTGATGAGGGCATCACATCTCACCTTCCATCACCCTCACTGCATCTGTCAGCTGTGATAAGAAACAAAAGTCCACAACCAACTGCATTTGAAAAGTTCTGAATATTTCCCGCTAAATGAGAAAACAGCCTGATTACATTCTGTGCATTTGTACTACACTTCTATATTCTGCAATCTCATTTCAGAAACTGAAAGCCACAAGTTGGCACACAGCAAGGAAAGGCTGGGAGTGAATGCAGTAACAAACAGAAACAGGGCAGTGTTCGGCCCCTTTGACCATAGCTTCAGATTCATGATGTGATATATTTCAGGTAAATTGGAGCTTCTCAAGACATCAGACATGAGCAAATATCAGATCCCAGTGATTTTTAACAGAAGCATCAATTCAATACGGCTGTATTTTATTTTATCATCATTATGTTCAGCCATGGGGACAAAGATCAAGTGCATTCCAGTCAAAGATAAGTGTTGTGCTGATGTAAAAAAGCAATGATTAGCCTGAGAGACAGTCAGGTTAAATTAAACATGAGTTTCAAAACAATGAAATTATATACCTTGATTTAAAGCTGTCAGGTGGCATCAGTTCCAGTGTATGTGCTGGTCCATACAGATTAACTACAAACAGCTTTATTGTTGGGTTTGTTTGACCTGCCTTTGAAAAAAAAAGAAAGTGGGAGCTTTAGAGGCACTGAATCAGTGACAGCTAGACAGAATAACTCATTTACATAATTCAGTATCTTTATAATAATGAGCAAGTATTACAATTTTAAAATCTTAAATTAAAAAATAATCATTTCACAGACATAAATAACATAGTTAAAAAAAATGAAGTATTAATTAAGTAACTCTCTCACTGCCCTTTATTGATGGCAGACCTCCGTGTGCAGAGCAAGGGACCAATGCTAGAAGTGGTTTGGCCCAGTTTAGTAAAGTCAGCTGCAAAAACACAGCCAGCTCCTAAACCAGTGGTTAAACCCAGCCTCCAGTAAAGTCGTTTCCAGACACTATTCTTCTTCCAAAAAGCTGTCCTATATCTGGGAAGACATTCCTCCTCTTTCTTTACCATTTCTCCCCAGTCTTCCTTCCCTGGCTTGCGGAGATGGAATCCTCTCTTTCTGGCCCTGTTCGGGACCCAGCTGCTTTGGCAGGCCAGCTCCAAGAGAAATAAAATGCTGCTTGTTGCTAAAGGGGAATAAAATGGCAGTTTGATATATACCCACTGGGAAGAATCCTGAGGATCTACAGGAAGCTGAGATTTGTCCTTCTCCAGGTAGCATGGCTAAGGGAGGTTTCTGAGGTGAAGAGAAAGTACTCGAGATAGAAGCCAAGGCTCTGAAGAGCTGGCTGCTAGTCCCACATCCCTGTCCTAGCCAGCTTCTTTTTCATGTAAGTCACAGGAGTCACACAACACTATACAGTGTCCTTGGGATATGGGGGATGGAAAGTGTGTCTCTCCATGGGGCTGACTCCTGTTTAATATTGGAAAGGCAAGGTAAAAATCACTGATTCTATAGATGTCATAATGTAATAAAATACAAAGTTGTATATCAGTTTTTTCACAAGGGTATTTAGAAATGCAAAACAGCTTTGCTGAAATACACCCACGAATTCCCTTTCAAAATCAGATTTATCTCAAAATACAGTCTGAATGCTGTATGCACTCATTTCTGAGAGGTATGGGGGATAAGAAAGCGGTATTTATATATTTTTACTAGTGCTAAAAAAAGTTTGGAAAATAAATTTAATTAGAATGATTTATTAATTTTTCTTCTATAAAAGCTTTTACATTTGCCTTGAAAGAAACGTGGCCTTTCAAAGGCATTCTTTGCATGAACATGGCTTACACAAACGCAAAACCATGGAAGAAAACCACTGCGAGATCAAGTCCTTAGGACACAACTACAGTCTCCTTATATCCTTTGAACTGTACATTAACTGCATAGTGGTACCCAAGTACTCTCACTGGGAGGGCTGCCATGAGTAATTACTATCAAGCACGAGCATGAGTTGTAGAGAGACACTCCAAAGCATGCTTTTACAACACACACAGCCAGATCTGTGCTAGCCCCTGCCCATGAGGCGCAGAAGTACAGCACCAGCCCCGCTCTGCCAGCCCCAGCCCAGCTCCGGACGCAGCAGAGCGGTCTGTGGCACGGCACTGCCCAAGGCAGGTTGCCAGCCTGCCCTGGTCTGCATTCAGGGCTGTACTGACCGAATGCACTGGTCTCTGCTACAGATATTCACCCTGCTCTGCTGCATGGATACGTCTGAGCTACGGCTCTACGGAGTGGCTTCTAGCTCGACACAAGGTCTGTCCCTAGAGCTGGGGAGGTGCTGTGGTCCGCGAGGTGAACACTGAGACCCACAGTCTACAGTGGACTTGGGTAGCTGAAGGTGGTCTTTCCAGCTGAGTAGAAAACTCTCACATCCACATCTCTTCCTCAACAGTGAACAGCTCCAATTGCTCTATCACCCAAGGGCTCCTCATGGCAATTTAAACAGCATAAATTTTGTAAATACCCAAGTTTATTTAGCAGTACAAGAATTCTTTACATTGAAATCCTACCTTGCCCTTAATGTATTTAACAACATTTAAACATCCTTTATCAGGGTTTTTTTTTGAAGAATAGTTTGGTGTATGACAGGTACACAGCTGTGCATGTTTCAGTATTCATAAACACACGTGGGTTTCATTTTATTTTTTAATCATAGATATAATTTTCATTCTATAGTAAAGACCAACCCCTTTATTTTTTCCACCTCTGTTGCTATACCACAAGCTTCCTTACCAACTAATGATGTTTAACGGGTAGCCAAATTGGCATTAAATGCGGACATTACATAAAAATAATGTTTTTTCATTAATGAGATTACTGAAGTAGCATTGTGTATCACTTTTATGCTGAATTGTTAATGTAATGGAATTACTCATTTCTTGTTTGCAAAGCTGACTTTAAAAAATATTCCTTATTTTTTTCTTTTCTCTCTCACTCAAGGCCTTTTGCCACTGCAGACATGTAAACTACCTATGAAAAAACTTCATTATTTGAAAGTATTATTTCATAGCACAAATACATCATACTTACATAATGCATATTATTATTTTATAGTACCTGGTACAGTATAACTGTCTGCCCATGAAGAATAAAGGCTCACTGCCAAGAAATGGTAGCAGGAATAGGGTAACAGTAATATTTCCTAAAGTCCTCAATGAACTTCCCTTGAAATGTCAAAGAATTACCACACACATGGACCTACATATCCCAGAGAGGAACTCATAGACCGAAATTACACACAGGGGATGGATAAACTGCTAAATTGGGAGATAATACCAATGCTGGAGCTCAGCACAAAACACTAGGCAGGCACCTAATCAGGAAATTCCCAGAAAATTAGGAGTTATTTCAGACATTATCCCTGTCTGGGTTGTTCTTTCACTTTCCAACATGAGTCTAAAAAACCTTCTCTAAGTCTTCTGAAACTCAGTGATAGCCCTATATATATATATATTTATTTATTTTTTCTTATTTTGATGTCCAGGAAAAGATTTTACTGTGGCTTCTCTTATTCAAGGCCAGTCTGCTACATTGATTAATAACAACATAATTTACTGAGATCTATATAACTGCAACAGAAGATGCCCTGTGCTCTGCACACAGCGTGTACGACTCCAGTGCAGTTCTGACAGTATATCTGATTTAATGTGCAGCTCCCCAAACATATTACCCCTCTCTCAGAAGTGGTGGATTGATTTTACAAAGCCATGTATCAATGATGAAATTACTTTGAATTAGTTTGTCTGCTACTCCCTCATCTGATAGTTTCTTTCCATCAGAAGGTGTTACAGTCTACTGAAAAAAAAAAGTAATTAATATTTCCTGAAAAGCAACATGAACAAAATCAGCCTCTCTTACTGTCTAGAAACACTCCTTCCATATGGTTGAATACAGTCACCTAACAAGGAAGAGGAGGTGGGGGACTCACACTCATCTTACCTTAGGATACGGATACTGCTTTCCTTTTGGATACAGACCTCCAGTAAACCGAGGAATAACCATGTTCGGTACCAGAGAGTCATTTATGGTCAGGAATGCCAGTCTTTCACCATCTGGAGACCACCAGTGGGCAACGTGAGAATGAAGAAGTTCCTCTGCAAAACCAGATTTCCTTAGGGTCCATAAAAATAATTCTCACATAGTTTCCAGCTCATTCAGTTGGCACTGATTTGTTCTTTCTGTGCCTACTTGAAATGCATTTGTGGTAATTTCAGTAATTTCACATCATCCTGGGTTGAATGTTTGAATAACAAGGCATATCAAAAGACTAAACTTTAACCATTTTCCTCAAATGAATACTTCCATTGACGTCAATAAAGCATCTAAACGTGAAACATGATTGTAACTGTCATATGTCTAATTCTATTGCATTCCATTAGATGTGTTTAATTAATTTTTAAATGATTTGGGCCATTTTAATAGACAGGCTTTTTAGGATTGTCAATCTTTTCTTTTTTCTTTTAATATAAAACTTTAGTATCCTGATTTCTCTGAGCTGTAGCACCTCATGACATGCAGATCCTCACACAGTGATATTTATATAATCATTTTTGGAGGGCAATATTTTGACTTTCTTGTCTCAGTCTAATGGTCAGCTTTAATTCTTAGGAAGTTCAGTTTTCTGCAATGTGACTTTTGGAAAACCCAAACAAAACTTTTTATTTTCATCCAAATTTTACTTGATTTCCAAAGTAAAGTAATTCTCCAAAATGTGATGCAATCTTTTCTTAAATTTATTGCCATTGTATTTCATATTCAAAAGAAACAAAACAGAACCAGCCATAGAAGCAGCACCCAAACTCCTGGAATCCCAGTAACGCAGCTCCTGACCAATTGCAAATTCACTCTGTTCAGGTCTTCTATCTCCCATTTGTGAAAATGTTTTTTTCATTATGTATTTGATATGCTGACTTGCTTGGTGAGCATTTTTTATTACATATGAAGAACTTGGCTGGAAAATTGAGAATAGCATACTAACAGGAACAAAGGCCTGACTGTATACCTAATTTAAGAGCGTACCTACCAAACTACTTAAATTGTCAATGGAGACTCTTCCAAGATGCTAATCTTGATTCTGAAAGCAGCCTAATGGGCTGAATTACCTAAGGTTAAGTGTAGTGAAGCTGGGATCTATATTCAAAGTCATATATTCTGTGTCATTCTTCTCTCCCTGGCTAGATAACTAAAAACTTTTACACAGGAGAACAGTAGAGAATGAATTGTGAATATCAGATAGCAAAAATCACAACTGTGTTTGTTATAAAATATTACTGTTTGCATTCAAACAAGGTTATTCACACACAGGAAAGTTATTCCCAAATGGTCTGCAAGGTAAAATGCTAATAAACTCATGCAAATGATAAAAGAAAACAAATGAGGGCAAAAGGAGGAACAGTTCTCAATTCAACAGAAAAATTTCAGCGTGCTCAGCTTCTGATGCTATTAAAGACACTACTGAAAGTGGAAGACTACTCTAAGTTAAACAATGGTTAATGGGAAAACAACAGTATATTCATTCATACCAACTGACATGGACTGTAGTCCTCCAACATGTACAGACAGACTTCCCTTTTACTACGACTTCAATTATGTATATTGAGCTTTTCAGTTCTCAAATATTAATTAATGTGTCTGTAGGAATGATGGGCACACACAGAGAAGATACTGTTTTCTGAGATACACAGGTAATTTGAAATATAAAATAAATTTTTAAAAGCGTATTGGTATATTAAAAAAAAGAAATTAGTTTTGCTTCTCTTTAGTTCTAAAATGTAGATCTCACGTAAATCTCTACATTTCTTCCATTAAAATACGTCTTAAACTTCTATCTGTATAATTCTTAGACAGGGTACCTCATCCCTTCCAGAAAGCTCAAATAAAATGCCTGACAAATACCAGAACTGATCAGTTGCATTAGGTGACCTTTTCCGGTCCCTTCCCATCTGAATTATCCTATGATATCCTTGTGATCCCTTGCAGACTAGGAAGGAATTATTTTTAGAGAATCTCATATCATATTTTGTTCTGGAGAGTAGAGCTGTATAATGATCCTTCATGTTGTTCACTGCAGCTCCATGCTGCACACCAAGGAGAAGAGAAGCATGGGCTGCCCTCTTCTGAACATGTCCTCAAAATGCTCACGCAATTGGAGCCAGAACTGCCTTGTTGCATCCATGACTGTGACTCTTAACCCCAGCTTGTTTTAGCAAAAATTTAATATACTGTATCAACTTCAATGAGCTTATATATGCTTAAATTCTTCAATTTGCACTCAGTCATGTTAGATTTGAGAAATATGAAGTGCATATAAAACTATATTTCATTCCAAAGATGTCCTCTGTCCTTAAGTTTTGAAATATACCTCCACACTAAAACATTTCAAATCATTAACAGAAACCTTGGAAGTAGGTTACTATCAGCCACAGGCCTTTAAATGGCTAAGGGATGCAAACTGCCATTCTCATTGCAGAGTTTATATGGGCAGAGATTTTTCAAAATCCTAATGTGAGCTATCTGCTCATAACTACTGAAATGCCAAGAGGGACAGACAGCCTGTTAAGTTCCTTGCTGCATGGTGTAACATCATTCCTAAAAAACACTCTGCCCTGCAAAACTCTATATAGGAGCATTTACATACTTCAGGTTACTGAGTGTTTAGTACTGATCTATTTACAAAAGCCATGAGTCCCACAGAAAGAATAACTGAAATGTGTATTAATTTTAAGCTCTTGTAACAAGCTGCATAATCTGCTCCCATTTTCATTTATTATTATGTTAAAAGCATTTTGCGTGCAGAGAGAAACATTCTGTGGTGTTACGCAGAAACTGGCTTCAGAGCCAGAGGATATCACAGACTGAGCTTTCTTCCCCTGCATTTTGGCACTGCTTGCCAGCAACAGCAGGTTTTCCAGGAGTCTAGCCCAGGTTGATTTAAGCAAAAGTAGCAGCCACAGTATGACATTTTTAGGTCTTGTCAGAATACTCAAATTGGATTCAGGCATGTTCTTAAAGTCAAGCTCTTCCTGTGTTACTTCCTGGCTTGAGAGGCTGGAGTCTCTTGTGAGTCGTGCCAACATAGAGCACACCAGCCACCATGGAGGCTGAAGGATAGATATGGATAAAATGGAGTGAGGCACCAGAAGTATCATCTTTGATCAGCTTTTGCTATGTATCCAGCAGTAAAGAAGATGTAGCTAACTCTGCCTCTACACTACAATTCTTCTGTGCCTTCTTCTATTACGATGTTTTAATTGTATGTAGATCAGCACTGTTGTTCATACAAGCAACAAACCAAGTCTCTTCCCTCCTCACTTGTGTTGTAAATCCAGAATAGTTCCAAAGGTACAAATGGAGTTATTCCAGATAAGCAAAACATACAGGGTGTTTTATTTGAATAGCTCTATTTGAAATGCTAGTGCTGCTGAAGTTGGTAGTAAAATCCCACATCAAGATTTCACTACTATAGCATTTTTCACATACTACCTAGTGTTCATAATACATTTGATACATTCTAGTTGAAAATAAACTCCTCTTTCTCAGAAAATATCGTTATATGCAAAACAGCAGGCAATACAAAGTATGAATAGATACAAAGGCAATCTCACAAGAAAATGAGAAGGCAAAGAAGTAAAAACAACCTTAGATAGCATTTTCTGAAATGAATGGATTTGTGCTGTTGGGTCTGCACAAGAACCTCTCATCTGTTTCAATAAACAGATATATTTGTCCGGCTTACCTTCATATAACCAGTCTGCAATTCCATTAAAAATAATTCCTTCTTTTCCTGAAGATGTCAGGCGCAATGAGCTACTCTTTACATCAGGCTGATAGTAGATGTTATTTTCAAAAATATAAACCTGGATGAGGGATGGAGAGAAAAAAGAACATTTAGGTAGGTATAAATGAATGTTCAGTAATGAATACATAATTTCCTCAGGCTCAGAACAGTCTACAGAATAATTCAGCTTGAGTTTTCACCAATCTTGGCTTCATATTTAATTTCATTATCAATTTGGATAAATGAAACCAACTTTTAATACTTACGCTAAGACAAATCCTTCCTTTGAAATTGTCTTCCCAGCTGGAATGTTTCTATTCAGTTTAAGAAATATTATTACATTCCTCAGATTCATTCAGGAGACAAGTTTTGTAACAGTTGAATAGATAAAGGAATTTTCCATTAATTCAATTTGATCTAATAAAATCATCAGTTTTTCTAGCTGTGAAATTAGACACATTTCTGCAAGTACATACAGTGTGGTACACACATCATAAATGTAACTCTACAGAGTGAGAACATACTGGAAAAGCAAAAATAAATAGTAGACTGCCATTAACTTTTCTCAGCTTGCTAACACTATTTCTGACTCTGACACACAGATATTTTACCTCAAGCATGCTATATAAATGCTCTTTATTCTCAGCTTCTCTTCCTTTTCCTGTAACAGACTAGACAGTTCTTTCCTCCTTCACTGCCATTTCTCAGCCTTGTCTGCTTTTCTTTCCCTGCTCACTTTGTTGCAAAGGATTTCAAGTTCACTCATTTTGTGAGACTGAGCTCCTGGCTCCAAGACAAATTGCAATAAAAGAAAGATAAAGGCCAAAAAAATAGGAAAGAAAAAAAAAAGAAAAACAAGAATAATAAAAGACACTGGAGTATGGGGATGGCAAAAATGGCAGGAGACAAATACAGTGATGAGGAGAGAGATTAATGACATGGAAATTCTTATGTTCTAAGATGTATGCCACAACAGGCGACATGTCTGCCTTCCTCCAATCAGCCAGGAGACCTTCAAGCACTTCACTGCAACACAATTTAGGTACATGTTGCCCCAAATGTCTTCATTGGCCGTACCTTTCCCAGTCCGGGTTAGTAAGAGACAAATATCCAAGACACTAACACACCAAAAGCTGCAGATGGGCATAGAAAGCAGAACCACAGGTACCAGCATTTCCTGTAATAATGCTCTTAATCTTTTTTGTCCATACTCCTGCAGTCCTCGTTTTCCCCAAATTGTCAATGCCTGTGACTAGACTTGCATTTCAGCTATAATTGTCTCACAGTTGTAGCCTTTTTCTTTTTTTTTTTTAATTGCAATGGTCACATGTGCTTGCACAGCTTAACAATGGAATCAAACTACTATCAACGTTATGCACCATCCTCATCCACACTAAGAAAATGCAGCTAACAGCACCAGAGAAGCAACATACAATAGACTTTTTTGTTACATGATTTCATCAACGTACATGATACACAAAGTCTCAGGGACTGCTAACATGAAGTAAATATATTTCCACCAAAGACCATTGAAAAAGCCTAGTCATTTATCATTCTCCCATACTACTATGATAAATATCTTATGGGAAAATCCTAACCAGAGAGCTAAGTTTTATTATCACTATTACCGCTGTTCTCATTGCTTCTACATTACCATCTGAAATAGATTTCCCTATGAGTCCCCAAACTAATGGCATTTCTTGATTTTTAACAGTAGCAACTTCATGATTTCTGCTGCAGAAAGCAATAAAGCTGAGGCTTTTTCATACCATGAGCAATGCAATGATTTTAAGTATTACTGGGGATCAAGGGTGAATTAGAACACAGCTCTTTATGATTAGAAATTTAAAACTTAGAAGTGAGTTCAAAACTGAAGTAAAAATAGTTGATCCAGTTTGAATAATCCAAAAGGTACTGACCAGTAATTACATTTACAGTTTTACAAATAATATTTGATACAGGTGAGAATTTATGGGAAGATGACATATGACCCCACATTAACACAAAAAGAAAACAAGGATTAGAAAATGCTGGACCTATCAAGCTTTTGAAATAATATTGACAAACACTTCTTGTCAATGTGTATTTCCACAGAGAAAATGGACATTTTTTTTCTAAATTAAAAGAAAAAAATACAATTATAACAAGACACAGTTGATTGCTTAACCGAGAAAAACAAAATAATTTTGCCAAGTACCTGCTATTTAAGTGTACTAAAAGCATTCATATCAGACTAAATTACAGATAGCATAAGTAGTGGGAACCACTCTATTGACTACTGCTTAGCAAGAAGCGACTTCTTACAGTTGACAAGTTCTTCTTATATAAACAACTGCTTTCAGGAGATTACAGAAAAAGACTACTTGATCAAATGATTCTATTTTATTTAAGCTTCTTTAATTAAATGAGCTCAATCTAATTAATTTTTGAAGATCAGAAGTCTTTTGCTTCTCTCCCCCTTTTTCAGGCCATTTGCATGTTTCATGGTGAAGATACCCATAGTGTCTAGTCTCTGAAGTGAAAAAAATTCCTTTAAAGTCATCATTCCCAGTCAAAGTCCAGGATTAAGAACTACTTGTTTTATGACTGAACCATGAAAATGTCTTTAATCCTGTTATTACTAGTTAGCAGGCATTGCTAATTCCATTTGACACATTTGAGGTAAGTAAATATCTCAGAAGGAATACTCACTGTTGTGCCACTGATTGTTGGCTCCCCAGCTTTATCCCCCACTTATTTCATACAGCGGCTTTGTCTCTATTCTCAATAAGTTCTCAGACACCTACTAAACATCCTCCCAATCCTCTTTGTCTGCTCTGTCATCTGAAGTTTCCCTTCTCTCCTCATCACTTGTGACACCTGTTCTTTCAACTTTGAAAGCTACCCCAAACAACAACTTCTTCTCTTGAACATAAGGATTAGAACATTTTAAAGTTCTTGAAAACCTGGCAAGCCACCCAGCAGCTCTCTCCCTAGCATGCCTCGAGCTCATTGCTTACTTAAATTTAACATTATAAATGATGAATTTACACTCCTTTGCAAAACATTTCGGAAATACAACCACTCATGTCCCCCCACATAACTCAACAGCATGTAAATGCACATCGATGGTTTAGGGTTGGTGCATTGGCAACTATTGCTCTGTGCTGCCTGCAGCGTTTTGAAAGATCAATATCTCCATGCTTGAGCCTGTAAAAACATCTCAGAAAGATTCACCATTATGATTAGTCATTTAGTCTCATGTGTAGTTTTGAATATTTGTTATGTTTCAGGAGATGCCATTTTCCACCTGAAGACCACAAATTGCTACTTGTACCAACAGGAATGGCTCTGTGCAGAATTCCTACAGTGGTGCTGCCTAACACTGGCGGTCAGGACTGCACTCCCTTCCATGCCTGAATGTGCCAAAGTGCTCAACTGTAATTATTTAATTTTGCTTACAAGACTGTGAATAGATCTTGCTTGCTTTTGCCTAGTGTTTGCACCTACAACACCGACCAGCAGCCAAGCGTCTTGGCTTCGTGTCCCTCTGAAACAGCCTAGAGGAAGCATGTGCACAACAACTACGGTTTCACTAGAGAGCATCGAAGTGGGATTTTCTCCCTGGTTAGTCCTCGGTCCTTAAATATCATGGTCAAATTCTCCCCTCCCTGCAAAACACTAAAGTTCCTTTTCTTCTGTTCATACATTTTTAGCTTTCTTGCTCAATTTAAACAATTCACCAGTCCTTTCTGATGAAAACAGTGCTTGTAGAGAACTCCTTACAGTTCTACTTTATGATGCACTAAAATATATTTCCAAGCTTTTATTTTAAAACCAGAAAGACTAGATGGAAATTTTTATTTTTTCGGTGGTGGTTGCTGCTGCTGCTTAGTTGCAGTACAGCAATACCTAGAAGCTGAATTTATGAGCAACAATTTGGTCTTTAAAATTAAGTGAAAGCAAGAGCAAGCGGCTGGGAAAGAACTCAGAATACTACTTTTCCTACAACAGAAGCTTAGACTTTCGAATGCTGTGAGAGAAATCGCAAATCATGACACTGGTATAGGAATTATTGAGCAAAACAGAATCTTGCAAATACATGGGCCTAAAATTCTGATTTCAGTAAGTAAACTTAAACATGTGCCCCAAGGTTTCCAGGATGGGGACTTCACGTACTTCATCATTTTGTATATTGCGTTTTGGGCAATGTCACATAAACAAAAAAATTTCCCTTGCTAATTCACCTCCACTCAGGTATTTGGGAGCAAGTAAAAAGGCTTTTCTTAGTATACACTAGGGTCTAATTACTACATCATGAGTACTAAAATGTTGACTGTAACTACTGAATCTTCCAAAACTGCTAAAAGAGGAGTTTATAAAAGTGTATCAGACAGGTATTCTCATGAATACAGCAGTGGCTTTGTGCCCAAAATGCTTTCACAGCTTTCAGGCATGACGATAAGAAAATAAATTGAAAAAGGCACAAAGTGGAACCAGGCTATGGTATCTTACATGAAAATTATTATTACCCTTTTTTTAACCTCCTCTTTATCACCTATTTTCCTAATATTTTTAAAGTATTTAAAGTTATTTTTTAGCTAAGACTCTTAGTTAATAATGGGGATAAATATAAAAATTTGTGGCCATCAAAATTATTTCACTTTTTGTTTTCTTAAGAGGTTATGCACAGCTAATTACATCAAGCCTTAAACCAAATGAAGGAAAAAAACCACAGCATTTCTTTAATTATTTTATTAAGTATTTTTCCGATTAATGAAAAACATCTGCAAGAATGTTCTGGATTAGTGAGAGATTAATTCTTGATAATGATCACATTTATTTCAAGTGACTGTGAAGAATTTGAGGCTCTGCTTGCTCTAATGTTCTACCTACAGCACTAATCCTTCTCCTTCCACATCTGTCAGCCTTCAAACTATTTTTTCATAAACCTTCTAAATTAATTTCTTCCAAAACACTTATTTATCGTTTGCAACATGTTGCACAATTACATGATTTTATTTCAGGCTGAGGTCTTAAGCAGAGCACCCAGTCTGAGCAGTTAGTTCCAGATGGCAGACAGCTGTGAAAACACAGAGACATCTAATCCCACAGCTGAACACCAAACCCAGTGCCAATAGCTGGAGAGGCCCCCCGTGTGTCTTTAATCATTTCAAACCCTACAGGCAGAGAAAAGCCACTAAATTACAGAAAAATACTCCACTTTTTCCCTTTAGGTCCTCCACTGAAGCCTTCTGCTTGGGCATATCCACACTCAATCACTCCTCTGATTGCAGGGTAGCGTATCAGCAACAGTTCAAGCTTTTTACTCATCGATTGGGCAGCAGCACCAGTTTGCCTGGAGCTGTGTGGAGGTCACCATAGGATCGTTTACCCTGCATAGCAGCAGTGAGCGTGTGCGAAGCAGGGCTATGAGCTCTCGGCCAAAGCTGGGGCAGCTTCTCTACCAGAGCCTGCTGGCAGCCAGTTAGCCCCGGCAGTTGAGACAGAGTCATGATCGGATATTTGCACACGTCCTAGAAATTCACCCAAACACCAAAGTTCAGACTTGTACTTATATCCAAAAGCACACGTTTCTTCAGGTGGATGAGAAGCAGAGCTGCAGCTCTTGCTGACAAAACCTTTCTCCCTCCCTGGAACCAGGCATCGGTCTCACTTGCAGAGAAAAGCTAGTAAACAGAGGTGTAAGTTTCTCTCAGACCTGATGTTATGGAGGTTGACTTAATCTAGCATTAGTCCTTTCTTTAACTTACACATGGATAAACTTATTTTTATATAAACATAATAAGTTAGTTCACTCTGCAACAAGTTCTTAAAATAGACTACACAAACACTAACCATTTTGGTATAATGTACTGCCACTGCTGTTCCCCAGTGTGAGAGGAAACCATCTTGGTTCTAGAAGCAGCATTACTCACTCGTGTCATGCTTCACCCAAGCTGAAGTATATCTCCCCTGTCTGTATCAGGTACACTTGTTGGCCTGTGTCACACTTCTTAGTGTAGTGTGGCCACAGTTTAAAAGCCATGTGAAGGTACAGCTGCCCTATAAGGCATAAGCCTGCAGATCCCCAGACCAGCATTTCCACATTACCTGACGGATACCTGAAGTGACAGCAGAAGTTATTAACGACTGAAACAGAAGAAAATTAGCACAGCCTTTAAAATTGTCTTGATGTTTATCATAGGGAAAACTTGGACACTTATCACATAATAGTTAATACATCAGAGAATTATTTTCCTAACTTAGTGAGTGAATCATCCTAATTAATCCTCCAGAGTTTGAGCACAGCAGATTTGTTTTGACTTCCTGTGTGATACCATCAGCACAAATACATTTTGCCATCAATAATAATAGAAATAGTTAATGCAACTGCAAGTGTTAGTGGGCTTTGCAGCCACGATTTACCCTTACCTAAGTTTTAACAGCTCCTGAAATTAACTTTTCAAGATAAAAGATAATACTCAGAATCCAGCATCTTGTTTCGAAGGAAAGAAATGTTGGAGTGTGACTAATGGCATAGTTTGTCATTACATGGATTTATCAGGACAAACACCTAGTTCAAGGAAGTTGCCAACCAAATTCTAAAGCTACTGAGCAGATAGAGCTGGAAAGGAAACAAAGAAGGCATCTTTATCAATGCACCTTTGGTTAAAAAAAATATCTATACAACAAACACTGGTCTCCTCCTGTACAGGTGAGAGTTCTACCTGTGAGACCAACAAATATATAAAAATCTATTCCAACTTGGAACAACTTCAGTGTTCCCACTTAATACCCCAGAGAACACGACAGTCTTCCTTATCTTTCACATAAGGAATATGAGCTATGACAATAAGAAGGAATTTCTGATTATGCCCAGAAGGAGACCTTCAGGCATTCAGGAAATGCTTCTGCTGCAGAACTGCAGCAGTTGCTAATGACAGTGCTAAAGGTGTTGACCTAAAGCATCTTCAGGCAGCCCATCTCTGCCTATATTCCTGTGTGACTTGACAAGGACACACAGTTCACTCTTTGGACTAGCATAGGTGTCTTCAGAGTCCGACATCCTACATAATAGATAACTCAAATGCGCTTTTTGCTCTAAGTATTTTTACTGACACAGAAACAAGTGTCATCCTGTGCACCCACATAGTTTGGTTAACCACCTGACTCCACCATCATTATGGCTGATAGATACTATGCTGAGATGTAGCTATCAGACTTCTTCATTTCCTAAGCATATGGCAAAATTCCATCCCTTCTTCTTTTGAGACTGCCAGCTAATTAGTTGGATAATTAATTCTTCAAAGGCTTCAAGATGTTCTTCCATCTGGGCTCGCCTCCTACCATTAGTTCTGTCTCCTGTCTTACCATACATTAACCAGGGCCAAATCCAACTGCCCTTAGATCAGTCACTAAGATTTCCAGATGAAATACGTTTTCTTGCTAACAACTGTTAATACAAATAATATCAGCTATTCATTAGATTGAAGAAAGTCAATAAAGAATACTTTCTTGGTCGCTCAGCAAGTTTTGTACTTTGCTCTTCAGAAATCAAACCATGACTTCTCCAGTTTAAGGTACAATACTAAGTTGGCACAGCACTATTCTGCAGTTTAATCTCATACTGGGAAGAGAAAGAAGATCCTATGACACACATAGCAGCTGTAATTTTCCTAGTTCTGATTTCATGTTGGAGCATGCAGTGGAACAAAACAGACACCAATGGGGGAATCCTAGAATAGAGTCACAGAATCACTTAGATTGGAAAAGACCCTTAAAACCATCGAGTCCAACTCTTAACCTAACACTGCCAATCCCACCACTAAACCATGTCCCAAGAATGAGAATAACTTGTTATACTACCTAGACCACAGCTAGAGAATGACAATTTCAGGGAAAGTTTTACGGAATTGTATTGCAAAGCAGCTTTATGTTATATCCCTTTCCCCTACATTATATCTGCAATCTATTTGGACTGTGAGCTCCCGTGGACGGGGACTGCAGCTAAAATGTCTGGTAGAGTTTGCAATACATCTGTTATGCAAGACTCTAGTAGTACAGAATGGCTCTGATCTCCTCTCTGCAGACTTTCTTTTGCAGGTAAATCTATACTGGTATAAAATTTTCAGAGCTGTTCAGCTCTGACTTGCTCCAACTCTTATCCCATAGTTCCATGTGCACCACAGACCACTAAATTATGCAGATATTGGCCACAGTAGCTACCATCAGCTACCTAAGCAAAGTATGGCAGTAGACAAAAATCTACCCTTATATGATCTATGTTTCAAAATCAGCAGACACACTGCAAATGATGCAGAAAACAAAATGATTATAATTGGGAGCAATAATAACTATATTTACTCCTAAAGGTACCAATTTTCTAAAGATTGTGATTGACCTAGACAGGAATTTTCTCAGAGGAAGCTTTCAGATCTTTTGATTATGTTGTATTTAAGGCAGAAAGGAAGTAGCTGTTGATCACTATGAAACATGTAGACCTCAAAACACATACATCCCAATGTCATATACTGCCTTTTTTTTTGTCAGTTACAACATGTTAATTTTATTTTTGCAGTCATCAAGCTGCCAGACATAAGCATGAACAAAAGAACGCTGAAGTATCGCTTTTCTGCTGTCTAGATTAATGCCACTGCATCACAGTAATGTGTTAGCACAATCGTTTCTGAACAACTGCAAACAATCTACAAGGCTATTATATTTAATTACTATTTAGATAGTTTATAAATCTACTGTAAACAATAGCAAGGGTGCACTCATAACACAACTGCAAGAATCGTTACTAATGTCATGAGATAAACCAGGCCGTGAACTCACAGAGTATCAGCAACTCCACAATAACTCTGATGTTTATGTCCTTGATTTCCAATGAAAGTGAGGACGTATTGTCCTCTTTTGTTTAGACACACATTAATTATGTTGCCTTTCCAATGATACTGGATAATGATGTTTCCTAAATTCACACCCTGCCTAGAGTGCAAACATTGTGCTATATGTTATATAAACAAAATAATATAGAATATGTGAACTACGACCTATGCCAAAAGCTACTTTATAAATCTTTGTCATTGCACAGAAGGTTACAGTAAGACTGCCTTGCCCTCAGGCTGACAGTGTGGATCTACTGCTTTGTCCCCATGGAGCTGCCTGAAGAACCACGCTGGCTGAAGCACTGCACAAAATGTCTTTGAGGGACTGGACTGTGACAAACAGGAATGAGAAAATTCTAGCCCTTGTAATAGCACTTCTGTTTGGGACAGTTCAGAGTCTGTGAAGCAACACTTGAAAATAACTTTTTCCACACAAAACTTGTCTCTTCTCTTTCTGTAATTGCACTGGCACCTGCCTTAAACGGTGAAGTAAAAACGTGCAGTGTTCTGCCATACCATCTATATGACCAATATCTATTAGTCACTACCAGCCAATCACCCCTCATAACACATTTATATAAGCACATAAATACTACCAGCATATTATGTTCACCACATCCTAGTCCCCAGCTAAAGTGACAGGCACTTTGATTTGCACATGTTTCTGTTTTCCTCATTAATACTGTTTCCTCCATCTGAAAACAGACCTTTCCAATACCCGTTTGCTTCCACAAAAGTACGAGTTTTAAGTGTTGGCTGATTGCTGGGTCCTTCAGCCTTCTTTTTTCCTTGCCAATCAATGCTTTGTTTTCTTTTCCAAATCAGCAGTATACCCCCTTATTCTCTAGGGCTGTCCTGGCCTTGAAGCTGTTAAGCCCCAAAATTACACATCTGCAAGCAGTCCTCTACATCCCACCGTCTGGCTCAGGCTGAGTTGACATGAAAGCCTAAACCACTTTAACACAGTGCGGCAGGAGTTTAATCTGCTCTGATGCTTCAGCACAAACACAGTTGGGAAGTCCTAACCCCATTGTAGGTAAAAAGCCCCATGCAAGGACATTTACAGGTTGGTGATGATGGAATTTATTGTCTTTTTCAAGAAGGACTTGGCTAAAACAGAGAGAATGAGCCTACAACAGAGTTGAACATGCCCAAAGCTGTGTGGTCATAATCTGTTGGTTTTTCCCTCCTCCTCACCGTTATCTTGCTGATGGAGATTCAACTGGGAGTCATGAAATCGTCCATGAAGTATAGACAGCTTTTTTTTTTTTTTTAATAAGCAATAACAAGGACCATCTGCGTCATCTTTAATCATACGCAATGGGCAAAATCCTGACCAACTGTCTGGCCTGTTGATCTAAACTGGGCCAAGATGTCCTATCTTGACCACTGGCACAACTCAACTAACTTTCAAGGACACATATTATGCCCCATCCTGTAGTATATAATATCTCTTTTTTTAATATAAAATATGAAGTGACTAAATGATTATATGATCCATAGACATAGGTAAGCTGGCAATGTTTTTGGACAGTATTTTGGACTTATATGAGAATACTGCCCATAATAAAACTTTTCACCTAATCTTTCCCAACTCTTTTAAGATTCAGCTGGGCCACCTTACCTAGACTGTGCTTTTCCCAAGAAAGGTTGGACCGGATGGTCCTTGAGGTCTCTTCCAAGTTGGTATTGTGTGATTCTGTGAACTCTGATTTAGTTAGTTTCAATCAGATTTCAACCTTTTTTCTCATTGACTGTGTATTTGGTTTTTATGGGTGGCTATTTCTGAAGAATTTCAGATTTCTCAAGTATAATTTTCCTGGTTCTGCATTACATAAATCTACGTGATATTCACACAAGAAGCACAGCAGTCCTATTTTATGAGCTATTGGACTTGCCATTAATATTAGCTAACAGACAGAAGTGCGAATATTCAGATATGCTTTGTTACACAGACACATGTTGAACAATATGACAGTCTAGACGAGAGGCACGTATTGTTATTTTCATCACTCCCTGCAGGCTGCTGCACAGAAAAGTTCTGATGATTGCTCCTATCAAGTATGTGTCTGTGCTTGTTTGCATGTGTCTCTGTGAGACTGTGTGGAAATATATATATACACACACACACATACAAATATCTATGTGAAAAAATAATTTGCTTTCTAGCACAATGATACGCCAAATTTCCAATATTTGCTTACAAAAGAGTTATTGATATGAGACTGGATAGAAAAGTGCACTACCTCTGTGCACGGCTTATATACTGAATCAAATATTAGCTGCATGCTAGAGCACTGATACCAGAATAAGAATCAGGGAAAGGGGAAAGGAAGCATCTTTTATCTCCCCTCTCAATTTATTCACTATATAGCTCCTGGGCATTTTATTTTTCCACATGAAAAACAGTAGTAAAGGAATAATGCTCCTATTAAACATACGATTTTCTCATTATTTCTTCACATCTTTCAGATAAACCAAAGCAGCTATTCTCACAAAGGGCTAGCACTATCTAACCTTTAATAGCTAATATTTTTAAGTTAAAGTTGATACCAGGACACGTTCATTACATTTCACTAGGCAAAATAATGAAGCACCTTCCTCTATGCTCAACCTCATCTTGGTTCCGTTCATAAATGTTCCTGCTCTCTAGAGCTCACAAAACTTTCATTGAATATATCCAGCCTTGATATGTAAAAATGTATTTTTCCCTGTTTTCCAAAACTGCCTGTGTTTTCTGGCTACATTCTCCATTTCCCTTTTCTGAGATGGAGAAAATTGCTTTCATATTGATTATCACTTCTGAAACTAGAGAACACGTACTTAATGCTTATCTTCTACTCCAATTTCATCTATATTTCAGTGGAGTGGGCACCTAGAAATTAATAATTGAAAATGGAAATTAGTTCAGTAGAATACCTTCAGAGAAACTAATAATGTAATTTTTTTCTTTGAAGAACAGTTTGATCTGAATCATTCAAATAGAAAGGAAAAGAAACATGTAATTTACAAAGCTAGTTTGAGAAATCCAAGAGGGGATCCAATGTGTAGCAGCATCTTAAGAGGAATACAGTTTTATCTAAGATTTTAGGTAACTTTAATTCTTATGCAAAGAAATGTATTATAGTGCCCATGATCACCATGACCCTGATAAAAAGCAGGTCTTTTAGCAGAAAGCTTTTGCAAGTACATTAGTAAGTGGCTTTCATATAATTTCATAACAAGACGTGACTATTGGGCACATTTCATCTAAAACACACACACAAAAAATACCAGAATGTCCAGTCTTGCAAAATAATTCACAATCTAACTTTAACTGCTGGTCAAAAATTGCTCATAAAATAGACTTTCTGTGTGCTTTTTCTGTAAATATTTTCACTTTTTGGTTCAAATCTGACACATTAAGTTTCCCAGCTGTTATCTAGAAACATAATAAAAAGATTTGGAAGATAAAATAGAAGAGCATTAGTAACCTCCTTAATTTCTCATTGCCTTCAGAAAGACAGGACTTCAGCATTTGCCAGACTTCTGGTCAAATCCATTAAAGACTTAACTAGGTGAGCAATGCTCAACTATACAGGTCCCCTTTCCTCACAGAAACATCCTCAGCAAGACAAAGGATCTTCAAATATGCTTTGAAATATAGAAGTTCTGTAAGGAGCCCCTCATACATTTTAAATAAGTAATCATACCTGAGATTAATGCCACATTAAAATGTTCCTGTTTATTTCTGATTTTCAGAATAAATTCAAGCAGGCATTTTCCTGTCGGTTTTACCGCAATTTCTCTCATTAGTATTATGATTAAAAGGAAACATGAAATAAAGCCTTGACATTTCCATATGTGATTTTATGTTATTTATATAAAAATACAAGTCAAAAGAGCAAAAGACTTTGAAAATAAAACCAGCAGATTAAATATATTTATTTAGAACTTACTTCATTATCACTAATTAAGCTTCTACTTGGCTCATGACCCTGAGAGTTCTTTTCTTCTTCATTTGCAAATGGAAGTGTTTTTTGCCAGGAGGGGGTGCCAAGTACCCACAGCATTAATTATGTAAAAAGAAAACATATGGCAAATATTTTACAGAAAAATAAGTTACCAATTTTTATACTAGTTGTACTTTGAACCTTGATAGAGCAAATAGTAAATGAAGCTTTCAGCAACTAATGGCTGTTAAAGCATCTGTTGAGCAAGGTATGTGTCTAGCATAGTCCTGTTAATTTCTCATTTACTAAAATTAGCCTAGTGCTTATCTCAGTACTTGGCAAATACTATAACATCAAAGAACTTTTCTGCTGCAGTATTTCCATTATCTAAAACTGTGTTTCAAAGCCATAGAAAAAAGGTACAATTTTGAAGAGAAGGTAATTGTAAGGAAATGTGATGTTAATAAAGCAATACAGCACTCTGATGGATATTTGCATCTTTGTGGGGCAACAGATGTTAATGGCGGGGGGAAGGCAAACCTAACCTCCAAACAAGACAATGAGGACAAAGGTGACTGGTCACAAAGCAGAGGGGTACAGGATTCTTGAAGTGGTACATTTATTAATAGCAATTAAAGCAGATTTTGCCCTGTTTTGTTTCTTGGTTTCTGTTTGTATGTTGTTTTTAGGTAGTTTTAATATAAAGTGAGGTCCTTTTTAACCAGATTTTTTTCCCCCACTCTTTTTGTAAAAGCTTCAGCTTCTAAGCCCTATTACCTGTGAGTAACCTTTTCAATTTTTTTTTTTTTTAACAAGAGGACAATGTATTGTTTTGTTTGTTTGGTTTTTTAAATATTTAGAATATTTTCTAAAAATTGATGAGAGCATCCTGAATCCACAATTCAGCTACAGTCAACAAATTGATCTTTATGTATACAGGATAACAGGTAATTCTACACAATGATGACCTAAATTACATTAAAGCATAGTAAAAGCTCATCCTCAGTCCTACCACTCCATAATGATATGTTTTGTTGATGGCATTGAATTTTTAAAAAGCAAGCCATCAAACTACTATAAAATGATATTTTTAGTATTTGGGATAGCTTTACCATTTTCTTGATTTCTGCTTTGCTAAAATATGCACTTATTTATGCATAGACACTCATATGTAAGTCAATCAATCATTATTTATGCTGATCCATCCAAATATATAACTCAAGCTCCCTTCAAAAACACTTAATATATCAAAAGAAAAATCTCACTGCAATAAATAACATAAAACACCTATTATAAATACAAAAGCAAAGTGACTTATGTGGATATATGTTCATAGAGTAAAGTGAAAATAAAATATTTCAAACAAAATAAACAACATGTTACCACTCAGTCAGAAGAAACTTTATGTAGAACTTTTAAGAAAAAAGCTGTGTCAAACTGGACAACTAAGCACACTTCACTGGGAGCTACTTGAAGTAATCTATCTGATAACTAATCGGAAGAACTATGTGTATCACAAGAAGCACTGCAGAGAAGCATCTTTCATACAAAAAACTCTGCATACACTGCAGACCAGAGCTCAGTTTTTATATTCAGGCTTCTACTGCGATACATCTCCATAGCCAGGTCCAGATAGAAAGGGCTGTCTCCCCTGTGCCAGATACAAGCCATGTCCAGTTTAGAAGCATAAAACCTTTGCTACCACATAGTTGAGAAGATAAGGCCAAAGAAGAGAGAACATCAGATAAAAATTGGGCATTTGAACACCAGAAGCCCTTTAAAAGCCCCCAAAACATTCTCCTCAGTAAAATGTTCCTACCAGGTATGGGATATGTTTTTCTCAGACACATGTGATGGGGTCTCTAGTAAAGTAAACTGGAGGCAGAAAAATGTTGATGAAACCAATTAATTATCTAGTTGTGCTGGTCTGTTTTCCCTGGAAACAATGCTGCAGTAATGGATTCTATAGAAGCAAAGCAAAGAGATAATCAACTGTTCTCTTTCAAAATTTTAATCAAATATGAGTAAATATGAGTAATATCTAGCTCCCTAACATACTAAGACACACAGAAGTGGTATTTTAGATCTGGTACACTTCTAACACAGTTAGAAGATAGTAATTTAAATAGTGTGACCTTGAAAACAGTTCTCAAAAATAACAGCTAAATGACTTTAAAATACATTAATCCATTAAATAAAGTTTCTTCTCCCTAATGGCAAACATTTGCAATTTCACCATCACAATGCCATGACTCAAACAGCAGATGTTTCTCTGAGTTTTTGTCTTAATCTTTACAATATCCTCTACTCCAGGTACATAGCAAGAAACTGAAATCACTTGCAACTACTCCGGTAGCTTCAAAACAACAGTATTATGGCCCAGTCATCTGGAATCTGATATAAACCTAACTTTGTTCGTCACATGTGGTCTGCTATGCCATTAGACAGCCCTAGAACTTACTCATAACAGTAGGCAACTTAGACTGATGCATGATTTTCACAAGCATGTGAAGTATTATTGTATACTGGATTTCACTGCAGCCATATTTCCTTCTCTGTGCAATAACCAGTTTCTGGCTTCATACAAATTTTCCTGCTCAGACATTCCATTTCTATTTTTTATTCTCTTCATCTTTTTATATTATCTGTTTGAAACTCTTGACAATTCTCCCTCATTTGAAGAGCTCTAAGACTCCTGTGTAGGCTACATTGCTACTTAGGTCTTCTGCAGAACTAAGGATTAGAAACATCTTATTTTACACTATAGTCCTATTTATTGAAAATAGTTGATCTGAGTCCATGTGTTATCCCCCATAATTTGGATTTAATCCGGGACCTTCCAAATAATTATAGTGAAAGTTAGGATCTTTGGTTCTGTCAGATGTACCTGTGCCATGTGTTTCACATTTTGTGCTAATTTTACTGACAAGTCCTGGCTATAGCATTGCTATTCTCTTCTGCACTGCACATAGAAGGGTGCTATTCTTCTTCATTTTAGAGATCTACATATACTTTGTTTATGTGATGGCCACACTGTATGTGCCATGTGTCCTCCTAGACAAAATTTTTGTATATAATGTTAATTTGTTCTCTGCTTGTTCTTCAGTTGTAACAAATGGCTCTTGGAGACTACTCAGGTTAATACACTATAATTATTTTGTTTAGAGTATGCATTCCACTTCTTGTTTCACTTAATATGAATTATTACGATTTCCTTATTACATGGAAAATACACATTAAATACTGTTTAAGGAAGGACTTTGGTAAACCAGTTGTAGCATGTTTGGCAAAAAGGATCTGTGAGGCTGCATCTTTGAACCCAGAGAAGTGCTACTGATAGATAAAGCGGATGGATTACCATGCTTTAGATCTCTCCCTTTATGACTTCCTCTTTACCCAGTTTCACTGCCGATTGCTTCCTGTACCATCTTTATTCAAAACTTATCAGTAAACTGTTTGTCCTCATGACAGATTTTCTAACTGAGAACCATTCTGGCAACGTGCCCTCAGCCACAAATCTTTCCTTTGCCTAACCTATTCTGCTGGAATGATCTCTACTGTCCTCTTTCTGCTAGAGGCAGCTGTTGCTTTGGACAGTAGCAACAACCATTATTCACAACAGTCTTTATTCATTAATGCTCCTTCTACATTTTTGGCTTGCTGCTGAAGCAGGAGGGTAATGTGGCAAGGCACTTCTGTCACTTTAGAAACATCCTTTTACCACGTAAACAGTTTCAAGAGGACATGCTTCTTATTGGCAATTCTTATGGAAGTGACCTTCAGTACACTGTCATTGAAGGTGTACATCTATGTGACAACACTTGCTATCATTCAAAGTGCACAGAAGATTTTGTGTTTTAATCAAAGTCATCATTTCCTAATTCTGCAGACCATATGGCATCATAAAGCTCACAGCAGAGCAGATATTTTTAAAGCATGACATCAACTTTACTAGGGACATTAACAAAGATGAGTAATGTTATCCTCGCTGAAGTATGAATTATGCCAGCGTTTTCATATTTGGATGATTAAGGTTGTACCTGAAATGACCAAATGATCACCTTTTTTTGCAGTTCTGAGACTTAATAGGAGTCCACCTGTGCCTGTAATTGAAAGTATTCATACATATTTCCAGAATGATAATCTAGGCAAAACTGATAAAGATAGCATTATTCTGAAGTTTTTGATGGGTAAGTCTGCCCTGTTCTTAAAATACATCTCAGGAAAACACACAAACAAAAATTTCTTGTTAATCACTGCAGGCAATTTTAGTTGTACCTTAGATTAGTAATCAGAAGTACAGCACATACAAATCTTATGAACTGCAATTTAATTTTAAATATTTTTAATTCTGTTTGGTTTTGCAAATGCATCACACTTCTGCTACAACCTACATAGGTTGCCACACTCCATACTTCTGCCTGGTAAAGAACCTATGTATTTGTTACCATCAATCCTGTCACCATGCACTCATTACTAATTAATTAATGTTGTTCATTATTAAAACATACCAAGCATGTTCCAATTACTTTTGCCTTCCTGCCTCCACTTGCTTAATGCAATACATTCTAACAAGTAACATTTTTTATGTTCCCACCTTCTTGATGAATGATATAAGCAATGGGGTATATTCTCTAGACATTCAAGCTACAGCTTCTCTGCATGAACAAGTCAGATGTGCAGAGAGGCTTCAGGATCATGCCTGTGGGCATTAACAAACTTATTAGAACACTGTAACAAGGATTATCTGAATTCCTTATTCAGGGAGTTGAAGCTTTTATAAGTCTCCTGCCTTCAACTATCAACACAACCCAGTCTAAAATTGCTGCTGTTCTAAAACCACAATTTTTTTTTCTTCTCATATTGAGATTAGTCATGATGATCATGGATTATTTATGTTCATAAAAAAAGGTAAAACTTTTGGCAGAAACCAATATATGAAACTTAGCATTTCTGGTTTTATTCTTAAAAATTTAATGTAGCACAACTGATCTTGGCAGTAATTTTCATACCAAAATGAAAACATCACTTTCATTGAATCCATTGTATCCACTTTTGGATGTTAAGCTCTTGCTTTTGCCCACAGTTTTCATTGATCTTGCACTTGAAAACTTCTCTTCACCTTCAACTTTCCTTCTCTCATAGTAGTAGCTATAAAGATGATTATTCTGAAATCTACTTGAGTCCATATTTAGATGAAGATGTGATTCTTTCAACAATTATACAATTGACATCTTGGGATTAGACCGGAAAAACATGTTTATGTGTTTTAATATAAACAAGTAAATAAATAAATAGATTCGCTAAAAGCCATAACAGGGCCATGCTAGCATCATTGCAGAAATATATAACAGAATTTATCTTAAAGCTTTTTTTTTTTTTTTTTTTTTGCTTCAGTCTGTCTGGAGTAAATACATTATTAAACCATAGCATTTTTAATGACTGTGCTTACCAGTTGCTGTCCTTGGACGCCCCAGGCTGCATACTGTAAAACTGAATCCTCTACTTCTGGAGGGTTTAACTCCCAAACTTCCCTTGAAAAAATGTAAACATTTTTACTTGAACACTAGCATCACTTTATGTATAGAACCACCACCAATGACAACATATTGAAAACACAATGTGACCTACCTTGTGTGTATGTTATAAATCACATATGAAGCTGTATAAGAATAATGAAATACCTGTTACAATGAAAAAAAAAAAAGTGTAAGAATTACAAAAACAAATAGTGGATTAAATAGAGACTACCATTATGACAGTCACAGTCTTTCAATCCCTATAAACACTGGTATCTTTATTACTGAAAAAAGATTTTACTGAATTAACTATAACCAATGGACTTGAACCAAGATTTGAACGCTGTACGAAGGACACACATACTCATCTACTAATTTAACACTTAACCTGTACAACAACTGCACAGGAAAGGTCTCAATCAGAAAAATCTGTGTTCTTGTTCATGAAAAGGATTTAAAAATTCAAAACAAAACCAAACAAAAACCCCAAGAAAATACATTAGGAAACTAAATCACTTTTTCCTGTATTTCTTCATCAAGTTATAGTCAAAATCATTGTCCAGGCATCACAGCTATTTTAATTGAAATGCAGACAGATAGAAGGTCATATGATCTTTTTTCTGACCACCTGCTACATACAGTCTGAACGACCTTCTGGTAAAGACCCTATGGCTCACAGAACAGAATAAACTGAGTGCTTACTGAGGCTACTGTGGCTTTCCTTAAAACTGTTCCAGTCTGGTTTTGACCAACTTTCTCTAAAATTCAGGGTAGGGTGTTCAATCTGAGATTTTTTTGTATGCAATATTTTGGGTAAAACAAAGAGCTATTTGTCAATAAAACTTCCTAATTCATCAGGAAGTTACCAGAAACTTCTGGTCTCAGAAGTCTCAAGATTCTCTGGATGGGAGCCAAAAGCAACTCTAATGTACGATCTTATGCTGCTGTCTTTGTTTCTTGAAAATTTTGTTGACTGAAATCAACAGAATTGTCACTTAAGAGCAGAATATCAAGGCCCAATGTAGGCCAGAAGATCCATGGTGGAAAATAGCATGACACAGTGTGTAATTTGATATACCACCACACTGAAGGGCTAAAATCAAAGCAAACTCTTACAACTTTTCTCTTATACTGAATATACATATACATATACTGAATAACAGACATTTTGCTGTCTTCCAGGCTTGGGTGATTCCTTTTAACCTAGATCATTTCTTTACCACTATGCCTCACATTATGAAAATAGCAAAATTCCCCAGTATTAATTAGTTTTCTTATGAATGAAAGTTACTTCATGGTCTTGGAATATAAAATATATTATTTGTGACTACTTACTGCTGTACTAAGAGAAACTTTTCTTTTCAGTGTAAAATACCATTAGAAAGAAACAAAGGGTGACATCCACCAGACTTACTGTACTTTCACATCTACAGAGTTACAGTATCTCTGCTTGGCACATGAAGGACTTATTTCTGGACAGTGTCAGGCTGGTTCCTGTTACAGACCGCAACAGATGCAGCTGTAAAGCCAAAACCTTGATATAGATACATGTGTTGGGAACTCTGTATATTATCTGCACCAGGAATCTTTCAGTATCTCCTCCAAAGAGGAGACAAAGGAGGATCGCACATGAACAGAGCCATTGGAATTTGCCCTGTTGCACATGAGAGAGGTTTCAGAGGTTGTTATTTTGTCTGAAGGTCATTCAGTAACAGAACCATCTGAAATATCCTTCCACTGACTCCGTTTCCATTATTAGTTCCCTGTCAACACACACCAAGAATTTAGCATGTTACTAAATCCTTGCTGGCTGATGCTGCAAGAAGCCCACAAAGGTCTGTAAGATTAGTAACTGTACTTTGTGCAACAGTTGAATATCCCTTCTATAAAATTTCCCTTTTAGACAAGAATCACTTCAATTTTCCAAGTATGTGATGATTAACATAGAAAATGTTGCTTCAGTGAGAAGAATCACACGTATATTAATACGAACGCCACAAACTGTTAGCTTTTTTCATATTATAGCTTATGATAAACCGTTTGGTCATGCAAGGTACTGGCCTCTTCTAAGAAGTGCTAAGTGCAACAGAAACAAATTGTAATAATATTATGATTACTGTAGGAGGTACAAAGACACCAAGAATAATATTCTAAGTAATTTGATTTATTTTCTCTCAATAGCTATCTACTACCATATCTCTATACTATATATACATATACATCTAACTATACAGATAGTAGGAGTAGACTACTTGCTTACATACCATAATATTTAAAGTTCAGTGGGTTTTCTGGGAAAAATGAACTTGGTAATAACAAGATGTGAGGGCCTATCAAGACACAGTTATTCAAGAACTGCTGGTAAGACAATGACATAAACCACTGGCTTCAAAGCGCCTGCTTTCTTTTATAAATCTTACATTGCCCGAGGTAAGAGAGAGCACATCAAAGGGACATAAATGGTTAAATCATGGTGTTTTCTGCACAGGGTGCACATTGCCAGAGGCTACCCAGGGGCCACTTGCCAGCAGCCGTTAACAGGGACAGTCTTACACAGACAGTTACATGGAAGAGGAATGGGTCTCTCACCCCTCCAGGAAAAGGGAAAAGTGTATCACAGGTAACATGTAAAGGCCTGAGAAGTATTGAGAATATAAATATTTTTAAAGTAAATTATTAGACAGAATATATTTCAACAAGAAATGCTAAAACAGTGACTCATTTTGACAGCTTTAACAGAAAATATGCTATAACAAGAACACTTTGTATGTCATGTGGAAACTCTCCTCTTGCCTTATGGTAAAATTTCTATCTAAATATTTATGTAGAAGTACTAATATCTTTGTGTTAAAAGTATTAATACCCTTGAAAGAGCTCCACAGCCAGAGGAGGCCAACATTACAATGAAGTCACTTCCACACAGGATGCTGACATTTTTCTCAAATTAGTTCCTAATATGAACACCACACATAAATTACAAGTAGGAATCTTCCTAATTCATGCTTCCAACGAACCACAATCATTATGAAAATTAAACAAAAATAAGGAGGATGTAGAAAATATTTTTCTTTTCAAGTCTGGCTTGTATAGTAAGTGCCAAAGAAGCTCTCATAGTTTTGTATACTGGCTTACTCGTTTGGCTCCCTTTTGCAGAGAGCCATGTCAGTGGCTGGGACCACACAGCTCTTTATCCCTAATGTACCACTGGCATCAGACAATAGGAGCCCAGCTGAAGGCACCAAGGCTGATGCTAACCATAGGGAGTATCAGCAGCCCTCAAAATACCAGGATCAAACCTTCCACACAGCCATCAGCTGCATCCCCTGTGGAAGAGGCTTGGGGGATTCTGCCCTGCAACTCCTGTTTTGTGGGATGTGTACTGATCAGAAAAAAAAAATCTGGAAATTTATGATGAAGTTTGCAATAGACTGAGAGCTCATACAGGTAAAGCTCAGGCTGCACTGACCCCTCTCATGGTGTATTTACAGTGAAGGCTGGTCATTGCCTTTACCATAATATAATTGAAAGTAATATTTCTTGTAATTCATGCCTTCTAACTGGGGTGGTATCCAGAGACTTAACTAAGGCTAGTATTTAAACATGGACAATAAGTTATTCCGCTGACAAAAAAAAAAAAAAAAAAGACCTACTTAAGTACTGTGAAAGTGAGGAAAAGGGAGAAAGGTTGTAGTGAAAAGAGACTCATCTTCTAGGTATGAAGAGAAGAATCAATTAATGAATACAGAGGGAACATCTCTCAGAAGTGAAGCAATGTAGGAGAGCAAAGCCTTTTAAAATATTAAATGTACTACAGTAATTTCTGCACTGTCATATCAGTGGAGGAAAATGAAGGAAAATGCCCTGCTATAATTTATTATTATAACTATACATGTTACAGCGGGACACTGTGAGGTGCCTTACCTCTGCAAATGCAATGTATGCTTCTTAGGGTTCAGACCTTTCCGACGAGTAAATAACTTGCCTGTTTCTATTCAGGCAAGCTGGAAAATGTTCCCTACAATGTTAAGAACTGTAAAAATGGCTTTTTAGACTAGATAGACAGTATAATCTCCCCCCTCAATGTAACTTATTTGATTTTTCCTTTGCCATACAATATAGTAGGTAACAACTGTTGCGTATCATATATCTCTTCTGAATTTAGTCTTTCATCAATTTATAAACTGAAGACAGGCTTTCATGTGACGCTGCCCAATAGTGAAAAGTTAGCTGCATTTATGTATGAAAAAAACCCCAAAATAACAGAACTATATTACAAAGGACCTAAAAGAAAAAAGTAAAAAACGTATTTCAAGACAAATTGCTCCAGTCAAAACTTATTGAAATAACAATCTATTATTCAGCTAACAGCCAACAATAAAAAACCCACACTTATCAATCATGATCTGAACTTTTAGATGACATATTGGTTTGGGTTTCGTATGTCCTTTATTTTCCACCTTTCAAGGAATGTCTTTGTCTTTCTAAGGTTTCTAAAAATGAAATACTGTCACGGAACTCAATGCATAGCCCAGCAAGTTGCAGGAAAACAATGCGCCCTATACATTTAGCCAAATACACTCTACTAATTCTGTAATATACTCCAGGAAATACTTGGTTTGCTGTTCTTGTGTTAATTTGGAAAACATCCCTCAGCAAAACAGTGTTTGTGCTAAAAAGATGCCAAGAAAATGTCACTAGCAGTATTTCTACAGATGATGAGGGCCCTCAACTCCAGGGAAATGGAGGAGAGCTGGTGACATTAGAACCTCACAGCTCTATAATCACAAAATGTTCAGGCATGCCAAACACCTTGATGCATCCTTTATCCATTTCCTATATTATAAATCAACTATATTATTTCACATTTTACTTATTTAGAGCAATAATGGAGCCTTCCTACTAGCACAGCTTTTTGCAATGTAGTGAATGGACTGTCCTATATTTTCCTTTTAACCCATAGAGACACCCGTATTCTGAACTCATCTCTGCAGTTCTCAGTACTGCAAGACTCTGTAAATTCTCCTTTCAGGTTCAAACAAGACTTCTTGTAGGGCATAACAGCACTCAGTCTGAGCAGGAACAATAAAAAGTGACAGTACATGAAATACGCTGAAGATTTCAGCATCTGCAGTAATACTTTCAGTTATTCCAAAGTTTACCAGGTTATAAATCTCACAATATCCAGTAGATATGGTAGATATCTATTTATTTGTATTGCACCTAGCAAATAACAAAGACACTATTTAAAAGCCACTCTCTTCCCCCAAAAAATGCAATAGAGGATCATTAAATAACTGAAATTGCAGAATATGCCATCATGCCCATCCCACTTATCTCAAAGCACATTAACATTGACTTGGAAAGAGAGGTAGTTTCTCAGATAAGGTTCAAAACCGTAGAGATCTTTATGACTCATCAGTGAGGTATCAGATCTCTTATGGGTTAATTTACACTTCTGATCACATAGAAAACAAAATCAAGTATTGTTAGAAACTAGTACCCTGAATGAAAAAAAATGATTATATTATTATTCTGTGAATTAAAAGATTTAATCAGAATTACACCCAGCATAATCAGCCTTAGCTGTGGCAAGTTTTAACTGCTGCAATATACAGATGCCTCCCAAATAGTATTATTCATAAAAAGAAAAAGATCAAGAAACTGCTTTTATTACTTCACAGGCAAAAGTCAGTTATTAGGCAGTTCAAAGCTAAGAGAATCTGACCTGGAAAAGGTTCTGTGTGCCTGAAAGCTTTCCTATTTTCTCCAGCTACATCAGTTGGTCTCATGAAAGATACTACCTCTTTCCACAAACCCTGTCTCATTTATCTCATCAGGCCATCACATCTATAGCAACGTTACCTAGAAACAAACATTACTGAGCCCAGCTGAAAAAAAAGGCTGCCTAAACCTAAAAATGATCCCTCCTCATTAATAACCTGTGTTAGAGTATATATCACAAATTGCATGTGAACCAACAAAGAAGGAGAGAGGACACGCTGAAGCAGGGAAATAAACAGAAACACATCTTGCCAAGGACACTCACTCCTTCATTCATCCATGGCCCTTCTCACTTTTTAAGATCTTTCAAAATACCTCAGTGAAATGGTTCGGCATGTTTGCAAACTGTCTCGGTAGGTGCCAGACACAGGAGCTACTGGCTGTTGTACAGAGTCTGAAGAACAGCAACACCAGTAGGATTTTGCCTTCATCCTCTTTTCCATAGTTGAATTAAGCATTTGAAGAATTACTGGAAAATCTATTCAGGCTCAAAACTGAACCAAAATTCTTTGCTGTGGTAAAGTGATTACAAGACCAAGATGAAAGGCAACCAATCATTCATCCGTCATGCATGGAAGGAAGTACTCCCACATGACGACACAGACCTTCATTGAACACAGCTTCAAGATCAAACCTTCAATAAAGCTTCATTAAAGCTTCAAAAATTCAATTTAGAAAAAGAAATGCAAACATATACTTCTTCCTTTATTGCCTTTGGGACAATAGTGTCTTGGCAGAAAAATGGACCGTGCAGAACATGCCATGAACTACAAATAATAAGCAAGTACCAGACACAAAGTGCAGAGAACGAGGGGAACATAATGAAATACAGATGCACAAGGTGGTTACTGAGACCTTTTGAAGTGATCACTCAAATTAATGCACTATGCTTGTGACACAGTCCCATCAAAAGCAAGTGACACAGGCAGACAATAGGAGACTCTGTTGATGACTTTGAGTAAGCCTACCCCACAGATGCACACAACCCATCTAACTCCATGTGATTTAACACCAGTTAAATGGGTGTGCGACAAAGTGCAAGGCTGAGCTAGTTGTGCATGAGCTCGTGATACGGGGCTTTGACACAGCTTCTCAAGCATGATGCTGCATTGATCCAGCCACAGCATTTTCAGACTGCAGTTAGCACCTACACACAGTGCAACAACATATGAATTGGGAGTAAAAGAAGGCTGGATGGCTCTATAACATACTGTGTTGTATGGTAAAGATCTGACTTTTGTTACTTAATTTTCAGCTAGCATGAAATGAACCAACCAAAACAAATAATTGTATTGCATGTTTTCAGTAAGTCAAGTTACTATATATTCAAATTTACTCTCTATACAAAATCACAGCCTATACAAATTATACAAAATTATACAATGAAGTGACTGCATCAGTCAACAAGGGAAGACCTATAGATGTCATCTATCTGGACTTCTGCAAGGCCTTTGACAC
>VZZY01005662.1:0-25579 GCA_013400335.1 Eurystomus gularis
TGCCAGCCTTCTTTGCCACTGCAACTCTCTGATTGCTCATTTTGAGCCTGCTGTCCACCAAGACCCCCAGGTCCCTCTCCACGGGGCTGCTTTCCAGCCAGGTGGATCCCAGTCTAAGCTGCATTCCCAGGTTATGTGTTCCCAGGTGCAAGACCCTACACTTGTTATTTAAACTAGATTGAAAATAAACACTCAGCCTAGCTGAATGCTTTCAGAAGACTGACAAAGGTAAGACAATGAGTAACTGCCATGTTTTCTCTTTACCTAGCATTAACAGGTAAAGAGATTACATGTCGCATTAACATGTGACATAGGGAACAGTCAGAGGCTTAAGCATATTTGAAACCTGGAGCAGGGTGGATCCCAGCACCAGATGTTTTGAGACTGAATTCCCTTTATAACTCCAATCTCCTTGGTCGGAAAGAAAAGGAGGAGGGCACTCTATGTTAAGTAACCAGCTTCTCTGTGCTTCAGTCTGCAGCCAAGGTTCAAGGAGTCAGAGAGCTGTGTATTAAGGATCAGGTGTCGTGGGCTCTGAAAACCTCCACACTGAGACTGTGAGCTTCTCTGCAGCTGGTAGTGCTGAGTCTCATGTGACAAAAAGCTAAGCAATCCTAAAGTGATTAAACAAGATGCCCAAGAGAGAAGACTTTCAAAAAGGCATCTCTCCAATCACTCCGAGACTTCTCCTGTCTATTGCTCAGAACTTGGACTGCTTTGTGCTCCATCACAGCCCATTATGTTGCAGGCAAAACCCACCTCACAGGCAGATGGCAAATAAAACTAACCATCCCATTGGTGATACAGACAGATTAGGAGTGTCTTCCCCCATAAAAAGTGGAATGACCTAAAAGGAAATGAAGTGTTTCTTACTGCCTGTCTTAAACACCACCAGAGTGTGGAATGAAACCAGCTCCTTGCTAGACAGCTGAGTGTTTCAAGTCCAAACTTGACATTAATGAACACTACCCCAACAAACAGCAGCACTCAGACTAGTCAATAAAAAGCATTACTAATAGTTGCTTGTCTCATCTAAGCCAAGTGGGAAAAAAATGGTGCCACACTGTTGCTGAGAATATATTTTGCAGGTAGCATCATCTCAATAAAACACATGCATTTTCCAATTAAGACATGCGATTCCCAGTGAGGCTTAGCACAGATCTCATAGAGCCACAGTCTGCATTGGTATGAACTCAGTGCTGGTCAGGTCTTGTGTTAAGCCAATTGCTACACCCAGCAGTGTCTCAGTGCCCCTAACCCAAAACTTGAGCCTTAAACTAATTAGCAGTATGTGCTTTTATACATCCCTTGCAACCAGCAGGATAAAAGATAAAGAAGTTGTTAGCCTCTCCTAAAGGCTTCCAGACTATTTATTTATAGACTCATTTATAGGTGCCCTTCACAGAAGCATCTGACCTTTTCATAATGATTACTGAACCTCTCCCATAAAGTCTGAGCATAATGAGACAGCATTATAGTGCCCATTTTAAAAAGATGAGAACATGGACTGAAAGCAAGTAAACTAAATTATCTGGCTGCAGAAGCAATCTGTTCCATAGACACATGCCAAACAAAGACACTATCTCCTTTAGAAGCCACCCAGACTGCTCTGGGGCTGCTGAAAGAACTTTGCAAGACTAACAGCTCTGTATCGGTACTGGATCCAGCAATGGCAGGAATAAGGTGCTCACAGATAAGCCGTCCCATCAAACACCAGTAGGACCTCCTGATTACTGTTCCTCTTCATGGAATGAACCTATGAGCGACAAAACTGAAGTTTTGAGGCTGGCTTTCCTTCCAGTCTCCTTAGTTGATCTTGGCACATGCCTCAAGGTGGGCAAAGGTTTCCTCTGCCTGGAAATTAAAGCATGTAGGAGAGTCAGAGCAAAGCTTCATTTCAGCCCTTCAAACGACCCCATCACTCAATATTTACCTTTCAATTGCTATCGGTGAGACACAGGTTTCTGTACTGACACTTGTTCATAAATACCAACCACATTTCTTTCTGAACCACCACGCTAGAAACTTTCCAGATTGTTTTTCATAGGTGAAGATGCCATCTTGTCACCAAAGCAAATGCAAAAATGATATTGCTAGAGCTGCACCTGGGGGGATTAATTGAACCTCTCTATTGCTAGAGGACTACTGGTTTGAAGCCTGCATCCCAGAGCACTGATCATCACCTGATGAAATCAAAGACATATGAATGCTCACTGGCTTTCATTATTAAAACAGAAAGAGACACCTGCAATCAGATGCAAACCAAGCACTGCTGTGTCCCAACTTTCTGCTTTTTGCCACAGAAGCAGCTGACGTCTCTGCTAAAAATTCTGAGGGAAATGTAAGAAACATAAGGAACCACCCCCAAAACTGATTCCAGGTTGACATTTCTGCCAGAGTACCTTTTGTGCAAATTCAGATTAGGAAAAAATCAAGCCTGAAAGTTTCTCCACTGGTCAGCAACAGCAGTGTGACCATAACATGCCTCTCCCCTGAAGGTAAGCTGTTAGCAAGTCCCTGGAAATGTCCTCAGTTCTACTCCTGCTCGATGTTGAGGGCTGCACTACAGAGGAACATATTTTTATCTTAAATAGTGCTATCAACAGTCTCTTTTCCTATATACAAGATCATAAACTAGTGGAGAAGGGTAAACCTGGCCCACTTCTTTTCACACCAAAACAGCTTCCAGAAGAGCGTGAAATATCCTCTCACCTCTTATGTCTCAGAGTGCCACATTTGAGGCACCCAGGGATTCAAGCAGCAGCGATGCTACAGAAACTCACCCATACAGCCAAGAATAATCCCAGCAAAGTGCATCAGACAGCTTGGAGGCACTCTTTTATGAAGGATTTCATGGCCCCGTGGGAAGATATTGCTCTGACCCATAATAACAGTGTGTGCAAGTTATTAATGGATATTTATCTTCCAAAGAAAATAAAAAGAAGAATAACTGTACATTTTAAGAAACCGAGCAAAGAATGACTTTTTAAGTATGACTAGGTGATCACAAGCACTTTTGAAAGGATATTCTTCTGAGATATGCCATGCTTTACCTAAAACCAGACAGGGTCTCTCAGATGCCAATGTGGCAAACTCATGATGATGCTGAGAGAAAGAAGGCAGAGGAGGAAAAGAGGAATGGGTGAGTACTGCAAGTACTACCAGCTTGCTTAGGTATATTTTAAAAGAGTAAGAAGGTTGTTTTCCACTCAATGCTTCTTATCACTGCACATAGAATTTAAATTTCGAGGTAAATTTTATGTTTATAAATCAAAATTTCAGTGATTTAAGTAAGATCAAATTATTTCAACACAGTGGAGTTGTCTTTTCTTTCAATGAGAACAACCAGAGGTTTTAATTACCTTTTTTTCTATTTTTTTGGCCTGTGAACAAAAAAACCCATGGTATTCATACAGTTTTGTTCTACATCAAGGTTTTGTACTAATGAACAATTTAGGACCTGGGATTTCCATCCCAAATGGTTAACGATTTTATTTTTATACTATAGTATTTTAATTGAAAAAACACCTAAGGGCACCGCTATACAAGTACTCCAGACATCTGTACCACATTAACCGAACCAAATTTTCAAGTACCAGCTCAAAAGCTACATAAAGGACACAACACTCACCTTACATTTCAGTCTGGCATCAGCGAGGGAAACAGCACCATCATATTGTGTTAGATTATATGGCTACTCATTTAAAACAATGCAGTTCAGAGGTTATCATGCTATAAAGTGTTTGTTTTTATTGCCTTCCTCTTCTGATACTTTGAAGAAAGATAAGGGTAAGGGAGGGACGCATATAAAGCAATTTTATTCTCTGTGTGCCCACTGTGTTACGTAAAGATCCATTGCTTGATTTCAGCTTTTTTATTATTATTTTTCAAATAAGAAAAGCCTTGCAGGAGACACAGAAACTGTTATGATTATTTGTTCAATTGACATGATGCCTCTTAGGCTAGTTTCTAGCTTTAAACTATCAATTTGGCAAATCAAGATTAAACTATTTTGCAGACCAAGGTGGATGCGCTAAGCCCCCTTGTACTGCCTGCAGAAATGGTGGAACTAATGAAGGGAAAAAATATCTTTGGAATCTAGTCCTGATCACAAGTCTATCCTTGCCAGGGTATTTAATGAATATTTTGCTAGTTCGTGCTTTTGGTAGATACCTGCTCTCCAACAACTGCAGATACCGGAAAGACTCCGCAATCACAAGAGATTGTGCTGTAACAAGCCATATTTTAACTAGAAGCTCACAAATATTTTTGGTGGGTCTTAAAAGCCATTTATTCTGCAAAGAAAAACTTTCTTGTACTTCTAAACTTTATGGTTTGTTTTGGTTTTTTTTCCTTAAAGAAGAAGTGTTTTGCTACAATTGAGAAAAGAGGCTGTCTGTGAAAGTGGTGGGGAAAAGGAAAAAAGCAAAGCAAGCCCAGCCTTTTTCTGCTTACAGGATTTCCAGTGAAAACCATTAAACAGCAATAGCTGGTCTCCTGAGCCAAGTAAGTCCAGGCTAAATCTTTGCAAAAGGTAACTGACCTGAGCTGTTGTCATACACAGCACTGCAAGCAGCACATCTGGAGGAGACCATATATACAATCTGAATTCACTACACATTGCTGAATTCCTCTATGACCATACCCTTACCTCCATCTCAGCCAGCATCACACCAAGATGGCAAATCACCTTTGCTTGGCCTTTGAGGGACATGCTCCTGCTCTTGGTTCTTGAAGGTGCTAGCAGCAAGAGCTGGAGATGTCCAGGTTCAGCTTGGGAAATGTGGATCTGTGCTGCACAAAAACATAGGCTTAAGACCTGGTGGTGATACAGGGTAAGACACATCTCTTGTGTTCAATGCATGAGATTTAAAAGGGGGTCTTAGAGTGCAGCATCAGACCCTCACCTGCAACCCAGGTGTGAAAATTTGCAGTACTAGTTACCATTGCTGAGATTCTGAGTGGAAAGGCCCAGACCCCACTAGAAGCACTACTAAATCTATTATCTATTATGAAGTTTTAAGTGGCATTTAAATGGTCCACAAGTTTTGTTCTAGACTCTGTATTTCACCCACACCAGAGCAGTACAGTATTTCTTGCTTATATGAGCATTTCAGTGTGATTGACTTTGGGTAATAGGGAGCTGAAGTCATGCCAGACCTGTTTCGTTCTGACATTGATTTGTGCAATGAAATCCAAGGATCTTTTCTTCTCTCTTTTTTTTTTGTATGTGCTTCACTCAGTACTCTGTGACATTAAAATCCATCACGCTGCTGGCTCTAGTGTACCCATTAGATTGTACGTGCCAGCAATGCTAGAGCTCTATGATGAGGGAAAGACAGCAGAAAGAAAACAAATATATGTAGCCTGAGGAAGTCAATTTTAATTTCTTCCTAAGCTTTATCTGATTTAGGGCAAGATTGTGTTGCCCTTAATCATGCTGCAATACACTCACCTCCCTCTCAAGGAGAAGGCAGTGCATAAATGCCATGCAGCCAGAGGCTCTTCTCCTCCCATTTATTCTAATGCTTCACAAGATGCCTGAAGCAGCCCTTGGTAGTGTTAACCTGCCCAAAAGAGAGAAATGTCCACAAAAAGAGTCATTTCCTCAATTAAAAGAAATTAGAGGGACAATTAGAGAGAAGTGGTTCCTTCCTGCTCCTGATTACTGACAGACACACAAAGCCATATAGCTCCAGGGTCTGGAACAGAAAGCCATCTAGTCCTCTAATATTTCCCGTACAAACTACTGCATTTCTTTTTACTGTCTTTTTCTCTCCACATCCAGAAATTGGTTGAAATGGAGTCCCTGTGGCTGATGCCTGTAATTTCAGAGCCCTCTTGCATTGCTGATGAGTAGTCAGTGGAACGAGCCTCCCTCCTGTGGCAAGGAGAAAGGTCACCTGAAGGAAAATGCAGAAAAGCCTCCCCATCACTACCTGCATGCCGTTGGAGATAGAACAAACATCAGTCCCCACTGTCACAAGTCCTATTAATCTTCAGCGGTCACTCAGCATGCTCACAAAATGCCATAGAGGAAGGCAATCCATATAGCCAGCATTTGAGTGTATGGTGGCAATCAAGCATTGCAAAGGCTATGTGATCTCAAACGTAAAGCTGCACAGAAGCAGGAAGAGCAGTACTGACATTTAGGGACAGATATACAATGATGGCTCAAGCCACATGAGGCTAGTGGCTCTACTGCTAATTTTATCTGAGACCTTTTACTTGCAGTTTTTGGTGATTTGTGTTCAATTTGGCTTGAACTTCATTCATAATCCAACGGTCCAAAATAATAGCAAACTGAAATAGCTGAGAGCAAGTGTGCATTTTCATTGTATCTCTTTGATGTAAATGCCATTAGCATTCTTGGGTTCACCGTATTGCAAATACAACATGCCATAGTTCTGTTCTGACAGAATTCAACTCTGTTGTTTCCAGTTAGAGACAACTGATCCTAATGGCACCCAACTCTCCACACCCCTTAGGGTTGCAGGCCATGATCAGGGAAAGAAGCAACATTGGTTTAGTTGGAATCTAGATGCTCAAGCTTGATCTTTAGTCAATCTCCATCAAATGAAGGGTGTCTCCAGTACCCAGGAAAGTCTGCTGTCCACCTGAGTCTCAGTATTTAAATTAGGCAGTATCAGCAGAGACAAAGGTAATAAAATACAGAGAGGGGGTAAAAGAGAAAAAAAAGTCCTTGGAAAGAGTTAAGTGGAGTGAGAAGGCTCAAAACAGATAGATTAGATTTACCTAGAATAACAAAGTAATGAGGAGAAAGAGAGAGGATAAAAAGTACAAAGTGTGGCAACAGAGTTCACAGAAAAAGACAAATGAAAGATGGCTGGAAGGCACTGACAAAGCTGTGACACACAGAGAAAGGAATAAAAAAACCAGAAAATACAGAAAAAAAATTGAAAACAAGTCATATGTCTGACTAATGCCTTCACTCTTCCTGAAACCTATCTGTGAAGTTTTATATGCAGCTCTGTTACCCTGCCTTTGCATTTAGGATGTTATTCTAAATGAAACATAAAAAGTCACAGAAACAACAGGGCACATTAAAAAATGATGTCTTAAAATATCCCGTTCTGGGCAAAACACACATCTTTGTTCATGTCTGTTACCACTGTGAATGAGTTGCAGCATGCAGAGTCTTCTGAGCGAACAGCATTTTTGTAGGACCAGGCAGCTGGATCCCTTTGCAGCTTGCTGTGTCAAGCAGTACTACCTCTAGATAGCAAAGCCTGATGATGCTACCCTCCTTTTCTAGCAACTACTGCTCTTATCTACCAAGGCAGAGTTGCAAACATCAGTTTTCACCTTCCCAAGCAGTGTTTATTTACTTTGATCCAACTGCAACATGTTTACTCTGGAAAAAAGACGGAGGTGTGATGGAGAGTACACAAAGGGCATTTTTTGAGTGCTACCTTCTTACAGGTCTAAGTTGATGAAGGAGAAAACTCAGGGTGAAGCTCTTCCTTCAGCTGTGGTGTTTATAGAAGTGTTCTTCCTTGTGCAATCCCTGCTTGTCTTTAGCTGAGCTTAAACACTGTCTTTCCTTACTGAGGATGCTGATGGAGACTGTTATAATTGGCTAGGCAAAATTTGTCAGAATTGACATACTTGTCAGATTTGCTTAGAGTAAGAATTACTGGAAAGGTAAAAAGCAGAAGAGGATTACTACATGTGCCCTGTTTCCTTTGGAAACCAAGCTAAAAGCACTACAGAAAGGCTTAGAAAATAGTTACACCCATTGATCTTTGATTGACCTTCCTGACGCTATCAAAACTGAGAGCAGTGAACCATGTGTTTTACATTTGATTTGCTGTGTTCTTGTTCAATAGGTTAAAATCTAGGATATGTCTTGAAAGACAACTGTTTGACTGGGGCAACCAGAAATTGTCTGCTTGATGATGCTCTTCCACACTACATGTAAGTGTTCATAAAGTGCTTGCCCTCTCCTGATGGCAAAGGAGCTGCCAGCTCCAAAGACAGCTCAGTGACACAACTCTGACTCACAAAACAGGATCTGTCATTATTGCAAAGAAACTTCACAGCTCCATTGGCATCTCATGTCATTAACAGGTCTAATGAGGATTTGCCTAAGCCAGGTTCAGAAAGTCAGGGAAGAGTTTAAGGTAGTTGAAAACGCTAAGTGTTTCGTGCATCATACCAAACTTCTGCATATATGATAATTCTGATATCTGAAATAACAGACTGGTAAATACAAGTATCCAGAAGCAGACAGAAGGGCTGAAGCTGCAGAAGTCAAAAACACAGCACCAGAAACCACTTCTGGGCATGGGAACCTGACAGTCGGCTATGCTACATCTGCAGATTGGCTCTAGCATGCTTCAGTCTATGCCAAGAAGGCATTTTGCAAATTCTGCTGTTAGCACAGCCCAGGAACTATATCCAACAGGCAGTTTTCATGTGGGCATACAGCTCAGATGAAGGAGCTTAACAGAATGGACAAGGTCAAGTCCTGCCAGCTGGCCTGAGAACCAAAACCTGCTCTCCGTTAGTGTTTAATCTACTAGTGCAGATGTAGCCCACAGCTGATGGGAACTTTGACAGGGCTCGCTTCCTCACATGCCATCCATCATTTGCTTTCTCCAACTTGAATCTTTGAAAAGATGTCCCATTCTTTAAGGATCATCATCCTATACTGTCCTACCCTTTCAACGCATATATAAAACCACCGTAAAACACAGCTCTCACTGAAAAATTCAACACTCTAGATGGTAGCTACCAATCCTTTTCCAGTTCATCCTGTTCCAAACAAGGTAGGTGACATTTTACAGAGATGTTGCTGTTTTGTCTGCTATCATGCTCATCTAGATGCCTCTACATTGCTGTATTTTAATCCTATTTGCACACATAGGGGGAATGTTTGCTTGTTCGGAGTTCTAGTGAGTAACTGCGCAATCTGATACAGCTAGACATCACTGGCTAAGGCTTGCAGAGGACTCCAAGCAGTCAGTAATCCTAACAAACAAAAAGTGAAATATTTTGGTATGTTTAACCTCCATTTCACAAGTCATGCAGCTGCATTTGAGAGGGCAACATAGGAGAGAGTGAGGAAGCTGAGACCAGATTTTGGATTGGACTTTGCATGATATCAACTTAGAAATACTTGAATAAGATACAACATTCCATTGAGCTCATGCTGTCGTTAGCATTCCTATGCATCCATGAGCAATTGCGATTTACACTGCAGGTATGTGACAGTCAGTGTGGCATACATAGGATCATCATCAGAAAAAAATAACAAACAATCAAGGAAGAAAAAATCAAGGAAATTATGAATAAGCCAATTTTAACACCTCACATCTACCTGTACACCTCATATCCATTAAGTGTACTGGTTCGCACCACTGCGAATAGTACATTTTCATAGAATCATAGAACAGTTTGTGTTGGAAGGCACCTTCAAATGAGCAGGGACTTCTTTAACTAGATCAGGTTGCTTAGAGCCCCTGAATGTTTCCAGGGATGGGGGATCTACCACCTCTCTGGGCAACCCATGCAGTGTTTCACTACCCTCATTGTAAACAATTTCTTCCTTATATCTAGTCTAAATTTACTCTCTTTTAGTTTAAAATCATTACCCCTTGTCCTATCACAACAGGCGCTACTAAAAAGTTTGTCTCCATCTTTCTTATAAGACCCCTTTGAGTACTGAAAGGCTGCAGTAAGGTCTTCCTGGAGCCTTCTCTTCTCCAGGCTGAACAAGCCCAACTCACTCAGCCTTTCTTCATAGGAGAGGTGTTCCAGCCCTCTGATCATTCTTGTGGCCCTGCTCTGCACCCGCTCCAACAGGTTCATGTCTTTCCTGCACTGAGAACTCCAGAGCTGGATGCAGTACTCTAGTTGAGGATCTCACCAGAGTGGAGTAGAGGGGCAGAATCATCTCCCTCAACCTGCTGGCCATGCTTCTTTTGAAGCAGCCCAGGATATAGCTGGCTTTCTGGGCAGCACTGGCACATTGCCAGCTCAAGTCTAGCTTTTCATTCACCAGTAGCCCCAAGTCCTTCTCCCTAGCACTGCTCTCAATCCCTTCATCCTACAGTCTGTATTGATACTGGGGGTATGCAAAGTGACACGCATGCTGAAGATGTTCCCAGAAACCCCTCAAGTACTTTATAAAACAGAATTTAACTTTAAAAAAAAAGTCTGTTTCAGAAGAAATTCTATAAATGCCTGGTTTCATAGTGCACTCGAGTACATTACTTCATAATTACTGTTTTGTCACAGGTGACATATACTATTATTTTATTTAAGATGTTTTTTCTTGTTTTTAATTACCTCTTCCGAAAGTGAGTCATTCAATGAGAAGTAACATCACTGAAAATCTGCATTCCTGCATAGTTTCATCCAGTTGGCTGGTTTCACTGATGTGTAATAGGATGTAAGTTTTCTTACTGTAAGGATGCCATTTAAGTGGCTGAACCATGGAGCTTAGCGGGTTGTGATCAGGAGTGCAGAGTCCAGCTGGAGGCCCCAGGGGTCAGTACTGGGTCCAGTTTTGTTCTAAACATTCATCAATGACCCGGATGAAGGGACAGAGTATACCCTTGGCAAGTTTGCTGATTATACAAAACTGGGAGGAGTGGTGGACATACCAGAAGGCTGTGCTTCCATTTAGCAAGACCTGGACAGGCTGGAGAGTTGGGTGGAGATGAACCTCATGAAGTTCAACCAGGGCAAGTGTAGGGTCCTACACCATGTACTGATAGAGCTTAGGGGTAGACCTGGTGGAAAGCAGCTCTGTGGAGAAGGACCTTGGGGTCCTGGTGGACAGTAAGTTAACCATGAGCCAGCAATGTGCTCTTGTGGCCAAGAAGGCCAATGGTATCCTGGGGTGCATCAAGAAGAGTGGGGCCAGCAGGTTGAGAGAGGTTCTCCTCCCTCTCTACTCTGTCCTAATGAGGCCACATCTGGAGTACTGTGCCTAGTTCTGGGCTCTCCAGTTCAAGAGGGACAAGGAACTACTGGAAAGAGTCCAATGGTGGGCTACAAGGATGATTAAGGGACTGAGGCATCTCTCTCTGAGAGACCTGGGTCTGTTTAGCCCAGAGAAGAATGAGAGGTGATCTTACCAATGCTTATAAATATCTGAAAGGTGGGTGTCAAGAGGATGAGGCCAGTCTCTTTTCAGTGGTGCCCAGTGACAGGACAAGGGGCAATTGGCAAAACTGGAACACAGGAGATTCCATATGGAGATAAAGGAAAAGCTTCTTTACTGTGAGGAGCACTGGAACATGCTGCCCAGAGAGGCTGCAGAATCTTCTTCTCTGGCAACTTTCAAAACCTGCCTGGACACGTTCACTCTCTTGACATCTGACCACCTTTCTCATAGAAGCTTAATTACTTCTGTGCACCTTTGTGTTAAATTTAGTTAGAAGTGGCAAAATAATTCAAAAGTTATCTATTAAAGGAAGGACACTGAAGAAAAGACAGTTCAGTGTGCCTCAGCTTATTTCTTCAATAAACTTTCCAAAGAAAGGCAAGGAAGAGTGTCGCTCCTTAATCTCACAGCAGTTGATACTTTGGTGCACAATGTCCTTATCATGCCTGCAGGAGCCCTGCACAACTCTTGGTTCTATCCAGATCATTCTGTGTGTCCAAAAAACCAGATCTCTGATTTACAGTCGTGTCACGTTAAAGGAACATAATTTCAATATTTGTCTGCCAGAGTCCCAAGACTTTCACTGATCCATTTATATCAGCGTCCCAGCAAAGGACTTTCACTGAGTCAGATTCACAAGTAATTCAAAATTAGTTATTTTATTGATGGCGACAGAACAAATTCAAGATTGCCGTTGATAAATTCACTAACTACAATAGCGCTACTAATTAAGGTTAATGTTGCTAGCAGAAAATAGTAATAATACAACAACTCGGGATTAACATTCACCCGAGGTGAAAGGTTTGGCACTTACCCAGAGAGGCATCCCTGGCTGAGGTGGAGGAAAAGAACACAGCCTGTCAACTGGTCCACCAGAGGTTGGGGTTCTTCTCTCCCAATGTAACAATTATTTTCTCCATCTTTTTATCCCCAAAATTACAAGGTTCCCCCCCCCCCCACCTCAGGTGACATGTAGTATGATTTGGGTGGAGAGATGAGTGCTATAGTCATATATGTTTAGTATGATCTCTATAATCTTTATTAGCATATGCAGGGGTGTCAGCTGGAATATGCATTTCACAGGTAATGAGGCAAAGCATAGCTATCAGATTTGATAGCCTTTTCTCAGAAACAACGAACTACCCAGGTTCTTGTTATCTTGTTGTCTTTGCTGACCAGAAGGAGGGCTGTCCTGCCGCAGCACGGCTCCCTCCTTCTCTGCATCCTGTGATATCCAGGAGATTCTCCACTCCTCTGGGTTTCACTGGAGATACCAAGGTCTCTTTGAGCACAGAGCACCCCATCATGGGCAGGGACAGCTCCCACTAGATCAAGCTGCTCAAAGCCTCATCCAACCTGGCCTTGAACACTTCCAGGGAGGGGGCAACCATAACTTCTCTGGGCAACCTGTTCCAGTGTCTCACCACCCTCATAGTGAACAACTTCTTCCTAATTTCTAATCTAAATCTACCCTCTTCCAGTTTGAAGCCATCACCCCTTGTCCTATCACTACGAGCCCTTGTAAAAAGACCTGCCACAGCTTTCTTGTAGGCCCCCTTCAGATACTGGAAGGCTGATATAAGGTCTCCCCAGAGCCTTCTCTTCTCCAGGCTGAACCCTGGTGCTCTAGACCCCTGGTCACCTCTGTGGCCCTCCTCTGGACTCACTCTAACACGTCCATGTCCTTCTTATATTGGAGGCCCCAGAGCTGAACATAGCACTCCAGTTGGGGTCTCACGACTGTGGAGTAAAGGTGGAGAATCACCTCCCTTGACCTGCTGGCTACGCTTCTTTTGAAGCAGCCCAGGATATGGTTGACTTTCTGGGCTGCAAACTCACATCGCTGGCTTATGAGGAGCTTCTTGTTAATCAGCACATCCAAGTTATTCTCCTTGGGGCCGCTGTCAATCCATTCGCTGCTCAGCCTGTGTTTGTGCTTGGGATTGCCCTGACCCATGTGCAGGACCTTGCACTTGGCCTTGTTGAACTTCATGAGGTTTGCACAGGCCTACCTCTCAAGCCTGTCAAGGTCCCTCTGGATGATAGCCGCTCCTTCCAGCGTGTTGACCATAATACACAGCTTGATGTCACTGGCAGATTTGCTAAGGGTACACTCAGTCCCACTGTCTATGTCACCAACAAAGATATTAAACAGCCCTGGTCCCAGTACTGTCTCCAGAGGAATGCACTCATCACTGGTCTCAATCTTCCAGCTGAAAAATCCATCTGCAATGTCCTTAGCTCTGGCTGAGATAAAGTGACAAAGCATTGATGTCCTGAACAATTTTAGAGCTGGGAGATCATTTCCCAGCTAGCTTTATTGCTTTTCAAAATCAGGCTTGTTTATCCTGGTGCTAACATGAGGTGTGAAAATGAGGTACATACTTATCCAATCTTAGTGATCAGGCTTGTCAGCCTGTACTCCAGCCTTCTAACCCAGGAAACCTGGCACGCTGCAAATCTGCCTTACTGACTTCTAATAGTAACCCTTGTCCACAGTATTATAATGCCAGTTCAGCTATTAGAGCAAAAACCCATTTCCTGGGTCCTGAAGGACTGAAGAGTTCTTGGATTTTGTCTTCCAAAGAGTGGAAAATAGACAGAATGCTGTTCAGGTTGCTACCTAAACTGCACTTTAAAAAAGAATCCACAAGAGCAATTATGTATAGAAACTGTACAGAAAAAAATTGCTTCTGCTGGCTCTGCAGTCTGAGCCACAGCACTATTTCAAGGCTGATAGACTACAGGAGAGCTAGATGGTCCTGGCTTGTTTTGGCATTAAAGATGTGGCCGAGATAAATAGCCAAGCTCTACAGAAGAGTTTTATCACAGCTCACCCACAGTCTGGAAGCTGGGCCTTGCTAAAACCCCAAAGCATAAAAAATTGAGTCATACTACCTGCCCAATCCAAAATTCAAACAGTGGAACTAGCCTAGGCCATTAGGGAGAAACTTGCCACCATGCAAAGGCCATGTGCTGTATTCTAGAAGCAAAAAGAAAACCAGCATTTAGATTAGAGTATCTTTAACACAGTATTTATTTATGGAGGGGGGAAATCTACGTAATCAGCTTAGCAAACAAACGGAGGTCTGAAGCACCAGTTTTCACATTTTTTTTCAGAGATTCAGCACACAGCAGTTGTCCTTGGTCTTAATGACGTGAGAAAGATGAGATTTCTCTGGTGTTGTCACAAGGGTACAGATCGCTGAGGATTCCTGCGGCCAAGCACAATTTCTCTATTTGAACATTTTAAAAGAATTTTCCCTCTCTCACTATCCCTCCTGCAAAATACATATGTAATAATGCTTAATTAATTCAGATTCAAGATCCTAAGTTCAAAGGAGTCAATGACAAGATTTTGCAAAAGGAACTGCTGCTGCTTTTTCCAGGTTGAAATAACTTCATTTGGGGGTGACATTAACTATTCAGTGTGCATTTTAAAATACGCAAGAATTGAAACCTAAAGTAAACAATTGAACTCAATTTTACTTCACTCTGCATTTGGGGGAAGGAACACAGAACATTTTTAAATCTGAACAAAAATTCAAATCTACATACAAGCTGTGAAGCACTTGACTACTACAGCAATGGGATAGGGGGTACACAGAAGAGATAGATAGAGAAGTGGGTAGGAGGGATTCTCATGTTATTTCTTAAGCCATACAGAGATCAGACAAAAAACAGGTCCAGAGAGGACAAATGTTGAAATCCAGGTGAAGCACAAAAGTCATTGCTTTGCTTACCGCCTGAAACCCTTTCACTGACCAGGGAGCATCTGATGCAATGGTCCCTGTTTCAATCTGTCCCATTCAGTCTATGACTCCCCAGCCCATTGACAAACCCAAACTCCCAAGGCACTGAAGCATTCTTCAACTTCTAAAATCAAAGAGAGGGAAACCTGCTACACTATGTCAGACCAGTCATTTAAATAACACTATAACAGCAGGCATCTTTAAGGCTTTTTAATTTCACTAGTACCTCTAGTGCATATCTCACCTGTTTAATCCCTCCCTCCTTTCCTAGTAATTTTTAAAGTCTACTTTCTAGACGCTTTCTATTTCACCCATTTGGACAAGCTGCAGTAGGCCCACTGCAGGAAAGACAGGCTGCAGTGAGCAACCTGTGCCACACTGCAAACAGCAGCTAGACTATAACAACAGACTATGAATTTGCAACTCACACCCCAGAGCATTCAGTGAAGGCCATCTTCAGAGAGGATGAATTTGGCATTCTCCCCTGCACAGGAGGGCAGGCTACAGCAAATGAGCCCTGTGTAGCCACAGTGATGCCTGTAGCAGAAGCTCATGTGTGGACATGAATCCATGTGTGATTTCTGCCTGGCTACTTCCACTGAGAACCTGATTCAACTACATTTAGCACTGGCATGGCACTCCAAAAAGCTTGGGGTAGAAAGGAAAGTGTTGGCAGAAATGAGGCACTGCTTAATCAGAAGCCTTTTCATGTGCACTTTGCTTCATTTCATAAAGCAACACTAATGTTGAAGCCCAGATATTGCACCTCAGCATGTCTACTCCTGCAGGAAGGCTTGTGACAGAGCTGGTATGTCACCTTCTTGCTAATGAAGCAAAACCATCATCCAAAGTAATTTAAGCCATTCAGGATGGCCAAATTCATCAAGATGGTGATGACTGTGACTAAGACCCTAGCTGAAGCAATCACATTCAAAGCCTTTTTGCATCTTTTGCCAAGTGAGAAGCAGAGATGCCAGGCTGCAGGCCTTAGGGGAAACAAACTGTTCTGAAGCTCCTGTCTCTCTCTAAGGCTTGAGACAGAGAGGTTATGGTGTCTGATTAAAGGTCTCAACAAAGCATCTGAGACTAAACTGGATAGGAAACACTCTCTGGTTTTACAAAGCTCAAGGATCTTAGTGTTCATCAGCCTGAAGTAATCTCTAGAGAGAAGCTGGAGCTTGCATGGCCAGTGGCAGTGTTAACACTGACCTTCTCATTCCTGCACCTGTGGCTCTGCTTTTCCATACACCACTGGCGTATGGCCCTACAGTCATATAAGGAGTTATAGAGCAATAACTTTGCAGTCTCCATCAATAGCAGGAGGCAACCTGCTGGATACTGCCAAGTATAGTTTACCTCTGGGTTTGCAGGATAGTGCAATTTATCTCTGGTTGGGGAGGATATAGACACTGCAGGCTTCTTCTTTTCCACACCCCCTCCAAAACCAGAGAGCAACCCATGGCCAGCACTGCTTAAGGTTGTGGGGATCAGCTCCCTTAGCAGCAGCTGTTCCAATTTTCTGTCTCCTCCTGTCTTTTTTTCTAAAATGCCAGGTAATTACTCAGGACTGAAAAATCTATGTCAACGCAATCAGTAGTGTCACCTTGTTGACTTCAGAGAAATTGCAGCAGGAATTAATCTGACTTCACAATTCTTCCTTTCCCTGCAACAAAAGGAATAACCTATGTAAATCCTGCCTGTAGGCAGCACCAAGCAAAAGACCACTTCAACCACATCTGTGGGGCTTATTCCCTCTGAAATGCCATTTTTCTCACTGAAACCTCCCATGCCTGGCAGCTAGAGTTAGCAGTTGGACTGAAGCAGCAATGCACTAGGATGTCCCCCATCGCAGCCAAGGGATGCAACAGGACAGCTGACAGGGTCCCTACTCATTCTCCTCCTTCCTTGTTCACAGGCTGAGATAGGCATCAAGGGTTACTGCTGGAATTAGGGTCAGGAGAGAAAAAATACAAGAAAAGATCTCTTTCTGAACTTGTGGAAATAGGCTAGACACATAGTTTACCTTGCTGTCTAGCCTATGTATAGAGGAGAGGGGAGGGATTTTAGCAGGGAGCTTTGAAAGACAGATAAATAGATTTTTATCCTTGCTCCAAATGTTACTTCATTTTTGCAGTTTATTTTCCCCAGAGCTCCTTACAGTCTAACCAAAACCAGTCCATTGAAAGAAAGGGAAGGACACAAAACGAATTGTAGTGGTAGATGTTAGATTGTTAAACAAGCCACCAAACAAAGTGTGAAGAATATTTTCTCCTGGAGCATGGAGGCTTGTTCATCATTTACCTCATGTGCTTACCCTTGGGCTATCATTATATTAGCAACGTTTCCTGACTGAACTGGAGCACCTGGTAACTATAGTAACCACATTTTCATATCTGCCCATAAATTCCCTCGGTTCTAATTAGGACACTCATTTATAACAGCAATAACAACATGGGAGAAATAACAGCAGACTTAGCTCAGATGCAGTCACCTCTCTCTTCCTCACGTCACAGAAATGAGCCATATCTGAGCAGTCCTTATACCATAAGATGTTGCTTATAGCACAAAGCTTACCTTACCTGCCATGTCAACCACTTTGTACCCATCTGCTACACGGCTTGTACCTTCTCACTTTCTAAAAATTCTGTTCATCAGCCTTCCAGTTCAAACAAAAGCCTGATTCTTCTCCTTGCCAGCAAGCTTTACACCAGGCTGCATAAACATGTTTTTCTTGATAGAAGGAAGAATTTACACCTAGCCTACAACAAAGTTGCACACACAGTGCTATTGCAAATTTTACAGAGAGTAGGTGGATGCTATTACAAGCAGAAAGGCTAAGCAGTTCAACTTTCAAATTTACCTATGCAATCTAGAGAGCTATGAAGAGAGGATAAACCACGTCATCCAAAACAAATGACAGGTAAATGATGAAGTGGCAATGTGCAAGAAATCAAGTCCAAGTAATAAACAATTGCAAAGTTCAATGGCTCACTGTATTTCACTACAAATTATTTCCCTCTCTATGACACAATAAAACTTGGCAAACAATTTTAAGTTTGCTGACATGATTTAAAAAGATGGATGGGCTGGTAGGTAGTTGAGAGTGTTTGCTTTATTGTTCACGGAGTCACTGCTCAGAAGTACATTTGTTTTGGAGTCTATGTGAATTATTATCAAAAAAATGACAAATCTATTTCTCACTTTAGGCTACAGTATGCAGGCCTTACATGAATTTCTTTTGCTAGAAGAAAAAAGACATCATGTCTGTGTATTAGCATAGGTAAAACAGCAAATCCCATCTCTGCAGAGATCAAGAGAGTAGGGCTGCTCTGGCTTCAGGTTTTGGGGGACTCGTTGCCATCAGAACATTTTCTCTTGCTAGAAAAGCATGTCATGATTTAACCTCAGCCACCAACTAAGCACACAGAGCTTGCTCACTCCTCCCTGGTGGGATGGGGGAGAGAATCAAAACAGTAAAAGTAAGAAAACCTGTGGTTTAAAATAAAAGCAGTTTGATAGGTAAAGCCAAACCTGCGCACACAAGCAAAGCAAAACAAGGAATTCATTCACTACTTCCCATCAGCAGGCAAATGTTCAGCCATCTCCAGGAAAGCCGGGCTCCATCATGCATAATGGTTACTTGGGAAAACAACTCCAAAGGCCTTCCCTTCCTTCTTCTTCCCTCAGCTTTATATGCTGAGCATGACATTGTATGGTCTGGAATATTCCTTTGGTCAGTTGGGGTCAGCTGTCTCAGCTGTGTCCCCTCCCAACTTCTTGTGCACCCCCAACCTACTGGCTAGTGAGGTGGTGTGAGAAGCAGAAAAGACCCTGATTCTGTGTAAGCACTGTTCAGCAGTAAATAAAATATCCCTGTGTTATCAACACTGTTTTCAGCACAAATCTATAGTAGGTAGCCTCATACTATGTACTTTCAAGAAAACTAACTCTATCCCAGTCAAAACCAGCACAAAAACAACCATGACTGTCAACAAGAGTATCTTCTCTTGAACTTTTATCCACTTTTCCTTCACGTCACCTGGGGGCTGAGGGAACCAGATAAGAAAACATACTAGAGCTTTTGCTGGTGCTGTTGGTGATTTCCACTTTGGAATACTAAATTTCCCACTAGTTACACTGCTTGCCTTCCCAGAATAGCCAGTCATTATGGCAGGGAAAGAGACAAGAAGCCCAGCAGTGATTCCATGCAAATAGGTGTTATTCCCAGCTAGAACGGCTTCATGGCTGACCTCAGCCAGGGTTTTGGGGACCAGATGATCCCCAGGAGACAGAAAGGGTGCGACTTTGCATGAGAGAGCTATGCCTATTCCCATTACCATAACAAAAATCCGGGGTCACATTGAGGCTCACTTTGATCACAAAAATTGGAAGATATTTCACTGAATTTTTAACTTTAGGATCCACTGGCATAAGAAGCGACGTTGTGGCCACACTCCACAAAGCTCTTCCCATGTCCTCCTTTCAAACCAAGTACCAGCGGAGAGTAATAGCACCTTCTTGGCCCAGTGAAGTGATACCTGCCACTGATGAAAGCCAGTGTGTGTACCTCTCCCCTGACTCCAAAAGTGGGTTTACATCAAGGCTCAAAGCACCCTGCACAGAGTTGGGTGAGCCATCCTCAGACTGTGGTTGTAAAAAGCAGGTAGGTTTGCTCACTACATGCTGTTTTATCACTTTATCAGCTCTTTACACCAAATAATAAAAGCTTTCAGATTGAACAGTGTTGGGATGAGAAAATGTAAACTTTAGTGAATTGCCAAAGAAAGGTTAAAGTTATTTGCCAATTTAGTCATCAAGCACCACTTAGAGGTGTGGATAGAAAACACGTTGATGATCAAATTCTAATTTAACCACAAAAATTGATTTAAGATGCTGCCAAACATGAAGCACAGTAACATTCAATACCACATATATGTTTTTTCATTAAATAAGTGTCAAGTAATTTCAGTCACTGCATTCAATACCACATATATGTTTTTTCATTAAATAAGTGTAAAGTAATTTCAGTCACTGACAGACTGGATTAATTTTTGAAGCCTCCCTCAGTTCATGAGATGCTGTTTGGGACTTGAGAGGAGAGCAGCCTGTTGCAAGTGTGTCACTCATTACTATACCCTCATTTCTCTGTCAATCTCTGATTTATTCAGGCTGTAGCCTGTAAAGAGAGATGGGTATTTGCAGTACGCATAATGCATAATGAGGCTCTAGTCTCCATGGAAGCCTCTAAAATTGACCATCATACTTTGCTTACTGGCTCTTCCCATTTTCATTATGAGGGAACACTCTCAGACTGTCAAAATCTTTCTAAATGGCCCCACAGTAACCACTGTAGCCTAGAGTACTTCTTGGCTTATTAAATCTCTTTAATAATAATAATTAATAATAATAATAATGAAACTTTTGAGCTAGTTTCATTGCAAAGACACCCTTTACCTGGCATAATGCATGGTTTGTGAGCCCCTCATGTAAGGTTAAGCATACCTTGGTAGTTGCCTGGAAACAGTGCCGGTGACAGTTTGTTCTCAATAAGGGCAAATGATGCAGAAGGGCTGTTACAATTGTACATCTGAATGTGTAAGTAAATTCCTTTAGGACATGTTTTTTCTTTCTAAAGATCCAAGTTCTGAAATCCTACCAGATGTGTTGACAGGAAATAGATTTCAACTTACATGTATGAGTACACACAGAAATTAATTTGAAATTACCACTATTACTCTTAGTATTCTTTAGTCTAATGAGTGCTGAGCAGGAAACAATCATCTTGGTTTTGGAGAGTTTTTGAGTTTTCACAGTTTTTCCTTCCTGTTTTGTACTGTGTGAAATGTGGTGGTTTTTAGAAAGGTCCTCTGAGATGTAGAAGGGAAAATTTTCAAAGCTGCTACTTGGAAAATGAGCCAGAAGAGCAGAAATCCACCCCAAAATAGCTACCATATTGGGAATTGAGAAAGTCCTTTTTGGAAGGTAGAGCCCACAAGTGTAGTCCTTGCTTCACAGTTCACTGAAACCACACTGCTGCACTGGGGACAAATCAGTGCAGCCTGCACTTACCTAGGGACACGCTTTAGGGTGTCAGCCTCACAGCTACCCAGGCAGGGCTGACATGCCCTATCCTTAAAACACATGTTTTTACTCCATAAGATTCAGTTAATGAATGTGTTAATGTTCCAACTTAATTCAAACTCCTGTGAACCAAATGTAAAACCCATCTGCACAAATTTCACTGTTTCAGTCATGCAAGGGGACTACTTTAACTTTGCCAGTTAACAAAGCTGTGCCCCCAAGATGGCTATGTGATGTTTAAGTGCCACAGTTGGCAATCCTGCATGCTCATTTCACATTTTATCTGCAGCTTGCCTTTTACATTGGATTTGCCTTAGATTCATATAATTGATTGTGAACTGACCTGATGAAGGAGAGGACTGCAGTATTAAAAGTAGCAGACATCTTATTGTGGCCAGAGGCAGGAAATGTCTGTTCCCATCAAAAGATCCACAGGCTTTCACTGAAAGGCACCAATATATTTAGTACCTATACTAAACTTAACACTATATTTAGGAAAGTCCATTCCATCACAAGAAATTTTCTTCGTTTTTTTACAAGAGCATATACAACAGATTGAGAGGATCAATTAAGCAAGAATAAGAGAGAAAAAAGAAGACTATTTTACTTTTGCTTTTTTTTTTTTTTTCAATGGGAAGACCATACACTACATAAAGGATAATTAATCACAGGGAAACATCTTCCTGGATGGACAGAGTTGTGTGAGGTTGACATAAAGACAGGTTAATGACTTGTATTTCTACAAGAAGGGAGAATTTATCCATTTTATTTCCTAAAGCAAGATAAATTCCACTTTATGGAGAAGCTTACAAACAGCTGGATCAGCCAGCCAGCCAGCTAGATACCACCAGTGAACAAACAGATTTTATAAACAACTGAAGAAGTTTGCCATCTGGCAACTCTAGGAATAAGAGATGAGGGCGAACTCCATCCCATTAAGGGAAATGAAGACAAAGACTTGTGCCAGACCATGAAGCTTGCAGGCAAGGTAACCACTGGCTTTCCACAGAGTTGTTTCTCTTCTCCATGTCTGCAAACTCAGTTTATAATCAAACAAACAGAAACTGCTAAAAGAGTGAATGCAAGATATATTTCCTGTCCTCAAAAGCTTTATGTTTTCCAAAAAAGCATGGGGCATGACGGGAAATCTTTGGAAGAAAGCATAGTTTTTCTTGGATAATAATGATTGTCCTATAGCTATAATCTGTGCTTCAGCTTAGATGTTCGCCTGAAGAGCACTCAGAAATGAAGCTGAATCAGAGAGGTATGTACAAAAACTTTGCAGAAATAAACCACCATATACAGTGAATGGGGTCTTGTTTCTGGCCTCCCAGGCTGCTGGAACAGACACTAGTTTGTACAGACAAGCTTAAATTATTAACAGAAAATAACATCAGCTGTAAATTTATCTCATTTCTCTCACTGACCATTACAAATCATAATATATTTGCAAGTCCAATTCCACGCATCGTATAAGGAAGATTTTTCACACAATGTAGAACTTGATACATTTTCAAAGCAGTCTTTTGCTACTCACAACGTGTTACATCGAAGTTGCATCTGTCTTACATGACTGTATCTTTTTCTCTCACTGGAGGACTGAAACTTCCTAAACAGAGAAACAATAAGAAATGAATAAACAACATGTTCCAATGACAGTAACCCTTCTTTATGAAGTGAGATACTTGTATTCTTCCCACCGCAATAGTATGTCTTCTGTTATAAATTCTAGCCTCAATCAAAGACCCAGAGCAAAGTCCTACTAAGATATGAATCTGAATCATCTCATGCTGGCTACCTGCCAAAACGGATTCTTTTACCTGTGGCAAGTAAAAAGCAGCCCCAGGAATAGGCAAAACAAACTGCAACAAGAATATGCAAATACCATATTGCAGCATTTGACCCCCTCCAGTGAGAATACTCCAGTGACTTGTGTAAGACAAATAGACCAACCCGCTTGAAAAAAAGAGTTGTCTTGCCAGTTTAAAGGTGTCATAAATTAAAATTGTAGGATTGACTGAGAAAAAATTGAAAAAGTACATGTCCATAATTGCATTAAATCCATTTTATGGCCTGATCTTAAACTCTGGCTCCTTATACCCAGGGAGAGACAAGGGTGTCTACAGCAAAGGGCTTAATCTGGCCACCAGTTAGTGTTTTTAGCCCAGTGCACCACCACCACCACCTGCATTCCTTTTCTTTATACACATTAAAAGCAGACTCCCACATAGAGTAACTAATGCACAGCACCTTCCTCAGATACCAAGCCATAAGGCAGATGGATGGACATATGCACAACCACAACTAACTGCTAATGTATCCATTAGCGCTCAACAACATGACACCAGTTTGGAACATTTTCTGGAAGAATTTATTTTTATAAATAAAACCTTGGTTGGCATCCTGAGACTGATATAATCCTTCTTTCACCCAATCTCTGGAAGACATTTAAAGGGACACTGAACTCATTCTCCTTTTGCCCCTCTCTGCTCAAGTTTCAGTAATGCTCCTTCCTCCTATCATGAAAATACTATATTGACATGAAGATTCACTATATGATTCTGAACTTCAAAACCTGCTTTTCTTTAACTTCCATATTTTTAACACAGAGGAACAGATTCCTGGTGGAGGTATTTAGGTTTTACCCAAGAAAATTCCTACACTGGCCAAAATAAAACTAAAATGGAACAAAAGCAAATGAGAAAATACAATGAAAAGCCACAACAGCAGAACCCTTCTTCCAAATTATGTGTCTCCACATCAGGAATGGACATGAGTACATATCCATTCATATATTTATTCTAGGTCCATTGCTAAGGACAGAGTTCTCCAAATGTGGAAGGACTAGAAATTCAGAGCTTTAGTAACAGCAACTGAGTCTCTGTTACATAAAGAAAGACAGTTTGCTCCCGGGGTCCTTCCACAACTAAACTATGCTGATGGTGAAGTGGTGCTGCAATAAAACAAACAGGGTTGTCTCCTGTTTAGAGCATTCAGCTGGTAGCTGGTTTCTGGTTTTAGGTGATGTAGATGAGCTCTTCCCCAAGGGGTTACCTCTAATAAAGGAGCAATGTTAAGGCTGTTAATGCAGTACTAAACTTCAGGGGAAGTGTCTTTCCTTTTCATATAAAACTTTCCCTTTAATGGGATGGCTATATAATAGAATGCTGTTCATATATGCAAACACAGATTCAAAAGGACTAAGAGCTCTTTTCAGGCTCCCATGTAAACACTTATGGCCATATTATTCCTGAAGAAAGAACAAAAACATTTATCTTTAAAAATAATGGATTCATAAATATTTTGGGCTTTTTTTCAACATTTATCCAGTAGTATAAATAAATAAGTAAAATGGCTTCCCCCCAAATCAGTCGATATACAAAAATTACAGTAGAGCTTTAACTTTTTTTTCCATGCTGTTTCTTTTAACAGATTGTTCACTTCTACCAGGTGAAGCCAATCCATAGCTATAGAGGAAAAACAAAGCACACAAGGAAAAGACTCAGTCATTAGGTCTTTTTCATTGGCAGCTCTCCCTGTGTTTTCATCTGTGAACCTTCTACGGTAATGGCCAATCTCAAACCATGTGCTGAAGTAATAATTTCATGATAAAACTAATCTTTCCAATAAACAGCTCTCTGAAACACTCTACTTTTCATTTTCAAAGAGCCAGAAGGATTATGGTAGTGATTTGGATATCTATTTTTCTAAAATTGCTCTCCAAGTCTTCCTTATACTAATGTAATGCTCAGAATCCTTAGCAAATAGGAGTTGCATCTAGAAGAGAAGAAAAAAAAATATAGCAAAACTGAATGTAACCTTAGAAAATCACTAATGTAAGTAGTTTCATTCCTTGTACTAAAAACCATTTGAAAACTAATCTACTGCATATTCTTTCCTTTCAGAAAATGTAAATTGATCTTTCAGTTTGAATATCTGTCAAAGTACAACCTCTATAACGTTGATAAGCCATTTTGCTCATCAGTTGATAATGTCTGATATACTGCAAGCTTACATGTAGCTCCACAAGAACTGCTGGACAAGAGCACACCCAAACCAGGGTGGGGGATGTTGACTCTTGGAGAATGTGGCAACAGCATGAGTGAGGAGTGTCTCTCTCCCACCAGAACCTCCCAGCATGTTACGAGAACACATCACAAATAAGGACAACTAAATCAGGTAATAATAGTTCCCAACATGGTGCTGGTTCATTAGTCCTCCACAAACTATTCCCATGCCCCTTCCATTCGGTGAACAGGGAGGATATTAGCATCTGCCAGGAACCTAAGTATGGGTACATTTTCTAAGAAAGAGGTAAAAAAGTTGCAGCCAGTGTTACTGGGACATTCTGGACAAGCTCACAATGGTACTGCTATACAGAGGCCCAGTTGAAACACTGTAATACTTAATATCCAGTCTGGCAAAACTGGATGACACTATGGCTTATTTTATCAAAAAGCACCATTTAAAAAAAAACAACAACCCAAACCAACAATCCTACATACTTTTTTATTTAAACCTCTTCACTTAAAAAGTCTGTTCTCGGGTGTGGATTATGCCAGTTTCGATAATATTGCCTACTATGGGGGGGGGGAGGGGGTGGGGGAAG
>VZZY01005662.1:36098-128870 GCA_013400335.1 Eurystomus gularis
AAAAAAGACAATAGACAAAAAAAGACCCAAACAAACCACCACATCCTGAACCCTCCCAAACTAGCACAATAGTTATATTTCCTGCCATATTGCCTCTGCTCCTGATGAGATCCAGTTCTTTGAAAGACAAACTTTGAGCTAATCATAAGGTATTAACTATGATCCTATAACTCTACCTTCACATCAAAAAACCTTGAAGTAGACTATAATATATTTAGAATATACCATTTCTCTCTTTGGCAGCCAAATGCTTCTCAAAGGTAACTTAATCACCGATTACCCATAAACTTGGTGTCAAGCATTGCCACTCAATATAATTTGCTTCCTGACAAAGAATGCCTTCCTGGGGATATCGATATGCAACATAAGAAACAGTTCATGAAACCAGAGGAAAAATCAGACAGAATGAGAGTACATTAACACGTTTACCCTGCTTTTGATTTATACACATTTAAACGGCACAAGGAAGGCACTAACCTCAAATGAGGAAGCAGACCAAAAAGAGAAAACAACTAATACAAGAAAAGGAGGGATGCACTTAATGCCTCAGTAGCTTGACCTTTATAGTAGAATAACCATAAAGCCTGGTACCTAGCCTAAGGGAAGAAATAACATTAGCTCTAAGCACAACCCAATACTCTGACCAGAAGCCTGATGACTCTTACACGCTAGGAGGCTGAAAAGACGATTACAGGTTATCCAAAAAGTCACCAAAATGTTTGTGTTTGACCTTGCTCTAGGGCTTACTTGCAGCTACAGAGCCTGAATACTTCTTTCTGTGTATTTTGTAGCCTAGAAATAAATATATCCTTGCTTCCATCAGTTTTATAATTGGCTGTAGCATTTCCTAGAAAGACAACATTATGGCCTGCTTGCTCTGCACATTACTGCAAGTGATGGCTGGATAGATAGTCTCAGATAGCATTTCACACACAAAGAGGATGACACATTTCTTCATGGAGACAACACTGCAGGCTTGCCTTGAATTACACACTGTGGACAATGGGCGAGTTTCTACTGAAATGGGAGACTACTCTTTCCTCAAAATACACTGCTCAAGGACAAAAAGGCCACACTGGCCAAATACAGCCTTTATCCACTTGAAAGAAGGCCCATCAGAAAGCACCTATTCCTGTTGGACACGAAGCACGGTCACTGAACGTTGGGAAATTAAGGTGAACGTTGGCAGAGCAAGGGTTGAGTACAAATGACAGCTCAGTGGGCAGTGAACCATGCAAAACAACTGCCCTGGCCAGAGAATTTGTGAGAATTCACCAGCTTTGAGGACCTCAGTAATGCATTTCTATCATAGGACAAAAGCAAGGAAAGCATTCAGAAGCACAGGTTTTTAATTGTTTCTCATCTCTGAAGGCAGAATTACTAGACTTAAATCAGGGTCAGCTCCAACTAGTGTTTTATGCAAGCCTCTAAAGGTTGCTCCTGTGTGAAGACTAAATTAAGGCAAACATATCAAGCCTGTAGCAGCACTTATTAAAAAGCTTCAAGGAAGCAGTCTTAGATTTCAAGGACAAAGAGCAGCAGCACCAAGAGAAGGCCAATCAGTCAGTTCTACTACCCCTTTCTTGGCCCTATATGCCAAGCACATGAAAGTCTTCTACATGCAACAGTGTGCACTCAGTCACAGTGTCATCCTCCTCATTTTATCTTTGAACTGACACAGTAGCCCCTCAGCAAATAAGTATCACCATTTCATCACAAAACTCACAACTTGCAATATGGTGCAAAAGGCGCAGGTGTGGTGCTTCTTGCCAGTGTAAAGAAGAATTTTCTGTTCTATCACATTTTGTATGACACCACCAGTCTGTCATCAAGTCAATGGGAACAGCAGCCCTATCAACTTGCAGCAGTTGCGAAGCCTGGCTACAAGACAGGGATGGGCCCGCTGCATGATAAGGGCATGTGGCTACACCCAGGTTGTGGAGTGGAGAAGCTAGAAAGAAGTTGAAGCACAATACTAAAAATGTGGAACCTGCCACTAGCATGTTTGGGGATGGGACTCACTTTGATGGGTGGTGAGTATTCTGTTCCCTCTTTAGCAATTTAGAGGGGTAGAACTTTTCAATAAAAAATATATACAGTTGACGGCTGGAAAAAGTTTGACTCACTTCCAAGAGGTGAAGAGAGAGTTGGCACCCAGGGAAGAACATGTTCAGGTCTTTGCAGCCTTCCTGAGCTGTTTTGTGACAGTCCACCCAATGCCTAATTTTTAGTGGTGCAACTAGAAATGCAAGGGAGTTTTCATAATAATCTAGGTTCTTGCATCTCAAAATTAGATGCCAAGCCTCAGACATCTGCCTAGGTTCCCTCTAAAGTCAATGAAGAAAGAAGGCAGAGGCATCCCACGTTCTCAGGTTGTTGCTACACTTGTGTTACAATGGATCGGCATAATTTTCAAGGCATCAAATTGACTTACAAGCCTCATTGTCAGGGGAAGGTATAACATCCCATATCTTACAAGATGCTTCAGAAAACAGCTCTCAAATCAACCATTTTTGTCCTATTTGGAACCTGGCCAGCTTGATGTCCTCCACATGGCAGTAGGTCCAAGGGCAGAGTGTCCTCTCCCAGCTAGCTGGTGAAGGAATTTACTCTGCAGCAAGAAAAGTAGCATTTATTTCCTGAGGTATTATAGGCTTTCATTGCATTCCCATAATTCCAGCATCCTTTCAATCATAGATCTTTGCACAAAAGTGAGAAGAGTGGATTAACTGTCTCCTGAGTGTTTTGTTTGTCATTTATTACTGCTTTTACTTTTATTGAAGAAAAAAAGGCATCTTTACAACAAAATATCTGGAATAAGTAGGAAAGTCTTATGCTAATATTTTTTAACAGCTTCAAGATGTAATAGGAATATGAATTCTTCAATGTTAAAGATGCAGAATGCTTCATCCTAGAGCAGACTGAACAGCAGGAAATGCATTATGAGATACCAAGTCCCAGGCTATTCAAAGTTAGATGGTATCTTATTATCACAATTATCAACTTGGAGAACTTGGAGATGACAGGATTGGAATGGACAACTTGGCTTCGCTGGACACTATCTGTTACCCGCCATGTTCTTGAAGTAAAAAGGCAATCTGAACTGTTGTTAAACTAGTGCACATCCAACTCTTGAATAGTCAGAGACAATATTTGAAAAGAACCATTTGGAATATTATCAGCTATCGATTGCTCCTTTCCAGAAAGCAGTTTCTTATCTGAGGGCACACACCTGCTGAATAAATATTTTAACTTGCTTATATGCAATTACAGTCCCTTTACACAGTAGAAAAGCACTTTCCCAGCCCTGTACACCAAGCACATGAAAGTCTTCTATTTGCAGGATTTCAAAAGTGTGCACTCAGCCACAGTGTCATCCTCCTCGTTATTTCTTTGAACCAAAACAGTATGCCCTCAACAAACCAATATCACCATTTCAATGCAAGACTCACAATACGTTCTCTATGAACCCTTAATTTTCATGATTATCAGGTAATTTCAGTTTTCTTTTTAAATCTTTTTTTTGTAACTAACTCATAGAGCAGTAATTAAAAACTGACACAAAGCAGGTCACTGCTAAAGGATTAGAAGCTATAAAATATACAAAACCAAAGAAGAAATCTTAGGATTTAGGTCTCACTCCTACTATTTAAGATATTCTGTTTGGCAATATAAATCGCCCTTTCCTTCCCACAGTAATTCTTGTTCTTCTATCAGAAACAGAATAGAATAAAAAATCATGACAGCCCCTTTACACCACTAGGAACATTAATTTGAGATCTGGCCTTGGTTTAGGACTATCCTTCACTGCACCCTTTCACTGAGTTTTTGTTTACTTGAATGTCTGTGAAATTCCTGCACCAATTTCTCTCCTCTTCCACGTGATGCAATTTGACCATGAATACAGTCCAACGATATTTAAAGTTCTTCCTCTTTCTCATAATCTTTTATTACTTGTTGTGTGAAATAATGTATTATTTGCTCTGCAAAAGAATGAATCCTTCACACTCCTGTAACAATAAGACAAGAGCTTCAGTAAGACTCCTGCCTGTTCCCTAAATTTCATGGTAACAGAATCCATCTTTTATTCCTCTTCACATTAATCTTCCAGCCAATGACCAAACACACTGTAGAACAACCAACAGTTGTGTGTCACCATCACCTCTCTTCAAGCTGCCTGCTGCTTGGGTCAGCCCTCAACATTAGCTCACATTAAAATTCTGATAAAAGAAAACTAAAATCTACTGCCACATTTAGCCATAGAAGTGATACAAACAGCTCTCCTGTGCCCTTAGCGTCATCACGGCAAACTTCAGCTGTGTCCTGGCTTCCGCTAAGTTAATTTTCACAGGAAGCTGGGAGGGACTGCAGCCAGGAGAGCCCAACTGAAGCAGCCAATGGGATATTCAACACCATACTGTTGTCATGCTCAGTATATAAGGGGAGATCTGGCTGGAAGATGTGCATGCAGTGCAGGGTGATGGGCCTGGTGGGGCAGTGACAGGTTCTGGGTGGTGAGCAGTTATGTTGTACCTCACTCATTTGATATATTAATTCATTGGTATCATTGTTGTTTCTTCTCTCTTTGTGTTGTTCTACTAAATTCTCCTTATCTCAGCCAACAGGGTTTTACCTTTTCTCCCAATTCTCCTTCGCATTCTGCCGGTAGGGGAAGGAGTGAGTGAGCAGATGTGTAGTGCTTAGTTGCCAGCTGGGCCTAAACCATGACACACTATCACCAGGGTACCTTTGTTCAACACTCACTACTCTGAACTCATCAGATTGTTACAAGTCCTTGACAATTTATATAATGTAAAATTCCTTGACTCTAGTTCAACAAGCCTTGTAAAAAGTCTGTCTCTATGTCTGTTCTGTGTCTTGGGATGGGCTTTGGTGGGACTAGCTTTGTGTGGGCACAAATGCCCTTGGCCCACATTGCACAGAAGTCCCACCCTAAAACAGCCCTCAGTAGTGCTCTAGGATAAAGAGCCCAGTGGCTGCTACACAAGGAAACACAAACATTTTAACAGTGCTTTTATTTAATTGGCTCAGAATAGCATAAACAGTGTATAGGAACATATTTTAGGGTAAAGTTAGCAAAGCATTTAGGCAACCCATAGTCAACAAGGGAGAAGCACAGCCCAGTATCTTTGAATTGAGAAGGATAAAGCACCTCACTAGAGCATCAAATGCCTATTTTGCATTTCAGCCTTGTCCTCTACAAGACAGAGTTGGGGAACAACATTTGCTCCCTGCTTACCCATGCTACTTGGGGCTGCTGAGCTGACTCTGCCTTCGTGCATCTCTGCTCTGTTTCCACATCAAATGGGGGTTGTTTGGAGGCTGAGTGGAAGAGGGGGCAGATTCCTACCCCAACACAGGCAAGGGCAACTAACACACTGAAGGGAATATAACAGAATATAATCCGTTTCTCCTCCAATATTTGGGTTTAAAGGGGTCAGGAACTACAAAGAAGAGAACATACCATCCCCATTAATGCACACCTCAAAGATATCTGTAAGCTGCACGTGCATCTACAAAGGATAAAATAGACCTGCAATCTCTTCCCAGCAGTAGCAAGTCCCTATGGAGCCATTTCTTTTGTACCGTAAGTATATAACTGGAAGGGTACAACTCTTTCATGTCTAAATGTTTTTGTAGTATTACTTTGCAACAGTATTGCCAGGGCTGCATTAATATTGTTCCTGAATTCTTCCTTTCCTCTCCTGGAATATTCCTCTGGGCAAGCTGTGGCTTACTATGGGCTTTTACAGAATATAGTGAGAGGCAGAGCAGATAAAAATCCAGTTAACTTAACAGGCAGTAAAGCATAGCATTGAAAAACAAGCCTTAAGGAATGCAATAGTTAAGCCAGCAAAAAACAATACTGTTTTCTGTAGCAATTTAGGACTTTCATAAAAGTCAAGGGAGCTTAATAGTGTGCAGCAATGGACAAGGGTGTAAAAGCAAGACATCTCTAAGTCCTTCAAATAGTCTCATCCAGCAGCAGGCTGGACTTTGTTTTTTGTAGGCTCTGTATACAGCCTCCCAAGGAAGCCAATACCCAGCTTCACCCAACAGGCACACACCATCTAGGCAAGCACCCAGTAGCTGACATTTTTTGTTACAATGGGATGAACAGTGCCCATCATCTTCCTGGCCCCATTTCTGTTCCACAGGTCCAAGCAGAAAAGAGGGAGAGACATGGCTCTACTCATTCCTAATCAAATTGCACCTGGGAAGGAAGCAGCTATGCGGCCAATACACCAGCTGAGGAATGGAGACTGGGAATTGGAGCTTGCTGTCCATTAAGCTGTGATCCCATGACATCTGCCATGTTGTGAATAGTTACAGTGGAATCCAAAACTGGCTTGAACTTATCCACTTGAGCAGAAAGCAAGCAGGTTAGTTCATCAGTGAGAGCATTTTCTAAAGCCTCCAGCTTTATTTCTGCAAGGCTTTATGGTGCTAACAGGGATGATGTAGACATACTGAGGCACTTGGAAAGAACATTTCAGCAGAGGGGAACATAATGAAGTTCAACAAGGGCAAATGTAGAATCCTGCACCTGGGGAGGAATAATAGCAGTTGATCTGTTTGGAAAGCAGCTCTGTGGAGAAGGACCTGGTGGTTCTGGTTGACAAGTTAACCATGAGCCAGCAGTGTGCTCTTGTAGCCAAGAAGACCAATGGTATCCTGAGGTGCATCAAGAAAAGTGTGATCAGCAGGTTGAGGGAGATTCTCCTCCCCATCTACTCTGCCCTGGTAAGACCACATATGGAATATTGTGTCCAGTTCTGGGCTCCTCAGTTCAAGAGAGACAGGGAACTACTGGAGAGAGCCCAATGGAGGGCTACAAGGATGATTAGGGGACTGGAATATCTCTCTGATGAAGAAAGGCTGAGAGACCTGGATCTGTTTAGCCTGGAGAAGAGAAGACTGAGAGGGGATCTTATCAATGCTTATAAATATCTAAAGGGTATGGGTCAAGCGGATGGGATCAGCTCAGACACACTTTTCAGTAGATGAAGCCTATACTGCTATTTAAAAGCTATCTTGGACATAAATATATATGACCTGCAATCTAATATCTGTACTGCAATGTAAATCAAACAGCACAAAACTCCCATTTAGCTCCTGGTCTGTCACTGACAAGTTGAGTGACCTTGAAGAAGTCACATCACTTTCTTACACCTTTGTTGTAACTGTAGAGCAAGGATGTGAGAAGCAGTCTGCTATAATGGGACCTTGGTCTTGACTGGGATTTTTGATGGCTCAATAATCCCAATAATAAACATTTCAGAGATGTAATTACCTAGAGTCATCCTGCAGGCACTTTTTGCATTGCATATGTATATATTCTAATTCAGACACCTACACATTAACTGCAGGTGAAGGCATCACCTTATGGTTTTATCACCCAAAGTCCAAAGAAACTGCACATCCTAAAAGCCACCTCATAGGATGAAAGAAGATGAAATACAGAAGCTGGTAGAATGCCTTTAGCTATAAATCTGCATGGTAAAAATTGGTCTCTCTTCCCCTCAGTCTGTTCAAATTGGCTTTTATCTACATATAGAGAAACCCTACTCCATTCACAGTCTGAGGTAAAACATCCATGACAGACATTTGGAGCCTCCAGAGGCAATGATAAATGAAATAATTGGCATATTACCACCAGAGACTCAGAAAAGTCACCTTCCAACTACAATAGGTTGCTTCTGACTAAAGTCAACATAGACACAATGTCATTGCTGTTCATTAGGTTTCCATTAATGATAAAATTTCTAGTTTCAATATTTAATACACCTCAGATATCATGGTGCATAATGTGCAAGCCGATAATTTGCTGATCAGGATACATATTTCACATTAAAGCAAAGCGTTGCACACTTTGCTGATTAACTGAATCACACACACACATACATACGCACACACAAACTATATGGCTCTCTTCTATTAGTCCTCTCTGAAGCTAGCTCCTCATGTTAGACAGCAAAACCCTGTACTTCCCAGCTCTTTTACGTGCAGTATAAATGCTGTATCATCCATAGTTGAACTGCTTTCTATCCTGACACATTAGTTTCTTGCACATAAATCATTTCGGGACACCACTCACAATATTGAAGTAGCCCATGTGTTGAGGCTGCTGTGCCACATGCCTCCTCCTGGCCTCTGTTCTGGCACAGGCCTCTGTTCTGACATTTTATGTGTCTGGACCTGAATCCATTCCTTGCCTGGCATGTTAGGTGTGGAAAGCAGCTCTCTGGGCAGGAATTGTGTTCTGGGGGTTTCTACACTTTCACAGTCAAGCATGAAGGCACCAGGATGAACAATAAATACAAATGGCTTTTAAACTGGTATTGTCAAGGTTTTGTGGAAATGGACATGGACAGGGACATCACTGTGAAGTTTGACTAGGACAGAATTCCAGGTTAAACGCAGAGACATATGAAGTGTGGAAATATTTTTCTTTCATTTAGCAATTCAAAAGTTTCACTTTGCTCTTGGGAGCAGCAAGACCCAGGTGCCAAAGCTCATAACAGTTCAGAAAACAGGGGGGTCATTTTTCAAATTCCTGTTCTGTTAACTCATGTGGGGTTTTATTAGGGTGGTATTAAGTCATCTCAGTTAAAGGAAAGAGCTTAGTCAATGGACAAGTGCTCCTAACCACTCAAGGAAACAAAGCAGGCTAAGGCAGCTACTTGTGGGTTATAGCCCAGTGGTATTTCAATAGGTCTCACTACTATTATTTGGGCTATATAGCTTACAGCAGCTGCTGATCTGAGCTATAAACATCCAAATCAATTTTATTTACACTGTAAAAATTGGGCAGAATATCAGCAAACTCTCTGGAAGCCCAAACAAAAGGCTAGGTTATTCCTGGAGATAGCATTACTCCCTCTAAAAACCAGGACCACGCACCAAAGGGTTTATGCTGAAACCATTCTACAATATTTTACACGAACACTGCCCATTAACATGCAGCTAAACCCCTGTGAACCACTTAGAGAAGGTACCCCCAAGCCTGAATTTGTCAAGATTTCTCAAGACCTCTATATGCCTGAGATCCCAGAAGGTATCAGCAACTTGAAGAGGTTTTCATATTTCCTCTCTGTCTCTGAGCTCAGTCAAATTAATAGAATATATTGGCTCAGCCTATCACACTGGATGAAATTGGGCTGGCCATTAATGATCTCAAACAGCAAGCGGCCCCGGGCTAGAAAAGCTCTAAGTGGAGTGCCACTCCAAGGTTTAGCAAAAGCCAAACTTTTCCTAATGGTTTCACAAACTTTTATTTTTACCCTTTCACTGCCAATTCTCTCTGCAGGCAGCAATATTACTTATCAGGCACTATTTGCCTGTGTGCAAAGTGAGTCTTGTCTCCTGGGTCTGCTTTAAAGCAGTGCCCCCTCATGCTGGCTAAGCAGTACCAAAGCCAACCAAATAGCAATGGGGCCAGATTTACAGTGGAGACAAGTTGGCTTTCTTGGATCTACACCAACTAAGACCTCAGTACTGAGAGGTCTTTGCCGGTGGGCTAGCAGGTTTGTATCTCATGTGTCCCTAACCTGAGCTGCCCAGATTTCTGTAAATAACCAAGCACAATTCAGCTGATTCAAACAGTAACCGGGGAGAAAGGCAAGTTGTCCCTTTTCCTTCTTTCTCTTAAGATATTTGGGAAACTCACCTCTCCTGAGGACAGCTATAACTGAATGTTCTTCACACATGATTTCATGTGACTATTAATCGTGTCAGGCCTTGTCCTTTTACTAACATAATGGTTAAACTTATTTCCTCTTTGAAGCCAAAGAATCTGTAGTCAGGAACAGAGAGAAGTTGCTGGCCACTCGGCAAGTATAACAATAAACAAAGAGGGGGGGAAAAAGAAATCAAATTCAAAAGCTAATGGCCAGGTTTTCAAAAGCTTATCAGCCTGGGTATTTCCTTTGGTTGCCATCTTATTTTGGTGTCATTTCAGGGATGCGATCTATTATGCTTTCTTGGTTTCATCTGCTGAATTTAAAATGCTGATGCTGCTGGGAAGCAGCATCCTATCACTGCATTACAAAGTTAGGTCTTGGCATGTGGTCTTCGCCACTCCTCTCCCCTCCCAAGAACTCCTGAGGATTATGTCATGCCATGGCATCGCTTTGACACCAGACCGAGCAAGTTCCTGCTCTGCCTGGTTATTCCTGTGAGGACCAAATCCTTCCTGGCTGAGGATTGCTTCGACTGCTCAGGGTCAGGATTTCCTCTATTATCAGCATCATATTAACACAAAAGCTCATTTTTCTAAAGACTGCAGGCAATTTTCCTATACCAGGACATCTCCCCATATACCTTGACGCTCACTTAAATGTATAGGTCACACATCCAGATGCAGTTGCCACACAAGGAAACATATCTAGGCCAATGCATGCCTTACAACCCATGACAGAAGAAACATGGCAGCATGAAGCTACACATGAAGGCAATGCTTACCGGAAGACTCCAGGCACAAGCACAGGCTTCTAGCCTACAGAAATAGGAAGAGTAGAAAGACCATTGCATCCTAACTCTTAACTGAGGTAGCTGAGTTTTCTGCACTCAACCATTACAACTGCAGAGCCAACAATCCTTATGTACTTGAGGAGTGGTGAAGTGGTTGTGATAAGCCCAGCTAGTCTTCAGAGCAATACCTCTCCTGACAGAGTCCTTCCTGGTTGTCTGTAAGGCATCACAAGGAACATTTCCCCCAGTGCACTTCAAGAATTGATGGAGGTACGTGCACTAAGAACTTCAGCTCCCTCTGCCATCTGCAGATTGAGAGCTATTCCAGTTGGGTAAATTCCATGGCCAGATGTGCCACATTCTTTCCATTGCACTGACAGGTTATTTACAGTAACTCACATAGAAAAGTCTGATTTTGCCCCTGATTTTAGCAACTAAAAATAAAACCCTCTCTTATTCATTGCTACCAACTCTATGTGCCTTCTACTACAGTTTGCCAAAGCGATTGCCCCCCTGTCGGCATCAAGCTCTCAAATCCAACAGCCAGATCCATCCAAATATTCAGGCACCTACTTCCCACTCAGTCAGCAATAAACCCTAATTCCTGCAGGAGGGCACTGAAATGCAGTAACGTAACCACTCATCATGAGCCATCCCTCCCTCCAGCTGTGCCAGTTTAAGTTCAGTGCTTTGCAGGTGTCTGTATGGCAGCAGACTTCAGACTAAGCCACTTGCCAAACATCTTAAAGTCAGAGATTTTAGGCTTTGAAACCTTAAGCACAAAAAGTGCACTTCACAACAGCTCCTGTGGGTGTTATAAGGAGCAACAAATGCTTTTAAGCACTCTTAAGAGAGAAGATGACAATGAAATTGAGGGGAAATGAAGAAAAAGATAATCACACTGCAAGTTGCTGCTCTCATGTCCCAACTACTTCCAAGACAGTAAGAACCCAGGCAGCTGGCAACAGCTGCCGCCCTTATTACACTCAACAATTTACAGGTGCTCTGAGGGAGCACTTGCATGCAATTAGCTGAGCAAATTCCCTTACTTCAAGATGCAGGGCCCAGCTCTCCGCTGTCACAGTTTGACTGCGCTTCGTTGACTCTGTGGAGTACTGCCAAGTTACTCCAGGCAAGGGTCTGGCTTGCGGATGTTAAGGAAGCTGGGAAAGCCTTGCTCTGCAGTGTGAGCTTGTAAATGATTACAGGTGTGTTGCAAAGTATAATGCACTCTTCTCACTCTGTAACTGCTCTCTGCCTATGGAGGGTACTGATGCAGTCCATCAGGCCTACAATAAAAATGAGAAAATAGGGCTCCATTCCATGCAGGCCTATTTAGTAGCATTAATCTAGCCAGCACAGATAACACGGATGGGAAAGACACAGAAGATTAGATTTGGTGCAAGCAACAAAGCTCCTACGCTTGCTTGAATTCCATGGCACCGTGCCACTTGTGCTGGATGTCACATGTGTGCACAGGGAGCCCTGGCCAGGAATGCTGCAGCCCAGACACACAAAAAATAAAATGCAGAGTCATGAACACCATCTCTGCAGCCAGGCAAGCTACCTGCTCCCACCCTGACCTTTACCCAAAAGCCTCCCATCTAGCCATCTTTGCCCTACCCTTGCTTCTATTTCTTGACAAAAATTATAACCAACAGCAATAAACATTGTCTAGCAAAGCCACCTCTACAGTGAGGCCTCATATTTCTAATTCTTTGCTTGCTCAAGCTGGCATGAAGCATGGATAGTTTGGTGAACACAGCCTTCTGCAATCAGTGGAACTACCTGCATTTATTTCTGCTGAAACTCTGGCCTGATGAATTAGGAATCAGAAAAAAAGAAAGCCAGGATGACTGTTTTCAGTGTGGAATAAATAAATATGAATACTTTGTGATATGATGTCTCTTCTTGTGCTGTTCTTTCTCTTCCAGCTAATCTCATTATTGCAAATTAGGGAGTTTCTCTGGCAGTTTAAAAGGTGTACTCTCACATATACAAAGGAAATAAACAAAAGTATTTTGCTTCAGATCTCAGCTGCAGTCAATTTATTCTTTGAGCCTCTTGACTTGAAAACCGTAAGACTTTGGTCTCTGCTTGTATCAAAGTCACACACAAATTGAAACAGCCCCTGCTCACATCCACTTAAATTCAGTAACACTGCTGCTCTGATTTCACAATGACCTGAAAATACTTCTGTATTCTCTTTGTTTCTACCTGCTTCTTTATTCCTACTCTCCAATTAAACAGCAGAAAAATTCAAAGTACCTACTAATTGACGTAAATCCAAAATGAAAGCTGGCTAGAAGGCTGAAATCAAAGAGCTGAATAGGATATCTTTACTTACTCCAAACAGTCCCATGATAGCATCTAGGAGAGGATGATGGCTTTCTTCCATAAAAGCCAGGGTCATACTTGCTGTATAGGAATACAAAATCGCAGAGCACAGTGCAATAAAAGGTGATGCAGTGTAATCCTCAGATACTGCAAATTAGTTTCCTACTGTTTGGTGCGCACTCTGTGCACAGGATGTTTCCAGTGGTCAGAAATGTCCTTTTCCTCTGCGAATGTTTCAGGTTGAGCAAGAACAGCGCCTGAAAGTAAGATGAGAAGGACTGATGTTAGAAACTCCTTGCTTGATAATCAATGTTTTGTTTAAGATAATAATTAGAACAAATACCTCAGAGACTTTGGGCAATATTACAATTTTAAGCCAGCCTGCAAGCACTTAAATTGAGTGTTTAAAATGGTTAGCACTCAGAGAACTAACTAGCGACAATGCCCTCTTTATGCTCTTGTTAGCACCTTTAGGAAGAGTCTTGTTCTTAGACTCTGTATGCTGTGCAGTGGTGATTGCCTCAAGGTACAGTATGTACCAGGAGCAAATAACTCTATGAAGACATCAGAGACAGGGGCTGATAAAAACAGCTGAGCCTCCCACCTATCCATCAGGGATCAAAATTAAGAACATCTCCCTGGGCTCCTGCTGTACTCAGCAGAGGGAGATGGCTTCAAAACATGCATCTGGCACTTTAAGGATGCCTAACTCCTACAAACTACAAAGATGATGATGTTCAAGACCTATTGTAGCTGTCTTCATTAGATACCTGAAGCTACAGGATGGATCCAGACTAGGTGCATGGGGATTGTTAATTTTAGCAATAATGTTGCCTGACTACACGACTGTGGAATAACAGGAGAGCAATAAAGAGTGAAGATTTTTGCCCTTCCTGCTATGACTTGTGCAAAGAATTCTGCACTGTATTAGTCATGGCAAGCAGACAGTCACAAAGCACAGGAAAATTTTCATGTGCCCCAACTCTATTTATTGTGAGATAAAAAAAATCAGATGATTATTTTGCACATTGTAACTCTTAACTGAGTGGTAATCCCCCAACTTCACCTCCTATTTTCATTGTAGCTGCTGCTTATTGCCATAATCCCTGCAAATAAACTTGCTTTATGACACACCAATTCATCTCTACACTCAGCCTTAGGCCTCCTGAGGTATTACCAGAAAGATAAGATCCACTGAGAGATGTGAATGTAGGCTCAGTCAGCCAATAAACAACCTTTTACCAACTGGGCATAATCCCTTTATCAGATTATGCCTGACTCATTGTGTTCTCTAGTCTTCAAGTGCTTTTCCGGGATCAATTAGAAGCAGCATTAGAGGTAAGAAAAAAAACCTTACTGATTAATTTTGCCACAAGAAGGATTTCTCAACTGTAAACCACCTAGGCTGTTAAAAAACCAGCCAGGCTTAAAGGAGAGCAGCAACTTATACAACCTGAAAAGGCATCCTCCTAAACTCAACTGGGCACTGCAGTATATCCCAGAGCACCCAATTCATGAGATGACTTATGTGCAAGTAGCAGAGAGCCAGGAGAGGGTGCTCAACAATAACTAGAAGACGTCCTGTATACTGATTATGCCCTGGCAATAGTGATGCTTGCATACATCTATTTACATGGAACTGCCAGGACCAAGGTGAAGATTAGAAGACTTCTTAATTCCTGTTTTAAAATTTCCAAAGGGATTTTAATCTAGCTCTTCAAAAAACATTTTTGAATACAGGGAAGTCCACAGTATAAGACTTAAAATATGCAGGAGTCTGTCTGCCAGACTTCAGGCATAAGCAGTTAAAATTCCACCCAAATCCCTCTATCCATATGTCCTACCAGAGTATGAAGGTCTCCAGTCAGTCCATAGAAAACACTAAGCATGGGGATCTTGAAGAATCCTAATTTGTTCTTAACTCATTTAGACAAAATATTATGTCCTTGCTCCCAAAAGTACTGAACTGCCCAAGGATTTTGGTCCAGAAAAGCTTTTCACCGCTTTTTTTCCAATTTTGAAGAAATTGTGCTACTGGGATGCTAACTGTAACAGGGCTTCAAAACTTGATGAATAAGGTAGTGTTTCTTAAGTATAGAAAATGCCATCTTTATGCAAGGAGATATTAAAATAGAGGGGGAAAGAAAAGGCTTTGCAGATTCAAATACCTGATTAGAAATAATTACCAGTATTAAAGTCATTGTCTTTAAAAATTATTCATAACCAAGAAAGGCATGTCCTCAGCTGTCCACATAGATCATGCAGGAGTAGGGCAGAATCAGGATTCCAAGCAAAGGCTGTGTTCCTGCAGTGTGGATATGTGAGGTCCAGCAAGATGGGAATCTGGGGCTATGAGTTTACCAATGACATGTCCTTTATCCTGCTAAGTGTAAAGGTTATTACCCAGTCTGTACTGTTTCTAACACAAATAACTACATGGGATTACATTTGGATAGCAGAATGGGGGGAGGGGAGGAAGTGGTGTGAATTTATCAATTAAATTTGAAGCAGGACTTTTTCATGGAGTCTGCTGTCACAGCTGCCTAAATTGGAAAACAGTGAACATTCAGGCTCTCCGGACTGAGTAAATGACTATAATTTGGATCTAAATGGCATAGGAATCAAAAGTTTACTCTATTTGCTGATTCTATAGCCCTGCTTTTCCTCATTGTTTCTTCCTGAGCCTCCTACTGTTTATAAAATTGAAAAATCAAGCTGAGCTGAAAGTTCAATGCCTTCACTATGATTGAATCTCTCTTTCTGTGCACGTGATTGACAGCATCAGAAAAGAATGTTTTCTTTAGCCAACAAACACTCACATTGGCTTCATTTTATCTGCCTTTGCTTTGGATCATTCAGCCCCTGAAAAGAATGCCACTAGGAATTATCTTCTTGTTGATAACCTCCTAATAACTCAGACATATTAAAACCAGTTCTGCCAGTCAGGTGCTGGAGAAGTGTCATGTGTAATACTTCCAAAATAGCCTTCCATAGCTCTCAAAAACAGCAAAGCATGTCTTGAACCTACTTGGAAAAGACCCTGTGCAATGTTAAAGAACCTTGGTCACTTTATTTTCTGTACAGGGGAAAACACTGATCCACACTGACATTACTTTCAACAGCAGTTTTAAGTCACTGTAACTTCCTAGCCTTCTGTGGCATTACTACTGCTTTATTTCCATGTGTGGAACAGGAAAGTCAGAACACACTGTGTATTTGGGTATTACAAATCTTGCTACCTAGTGTCACAGATTATTAATTTCTCATAGAAATAATTGGCCACTAGATTTGTGTTCTCCATGGTTACAAGTACTGTTACCTTTAGAAAGGCCTTTAAAAAATCTTTGGAAATAAGAGGTGGAAGGGACCTTAAGAGCATATCTGTTCAATTTACCTGCCCACAGCAACATCGAGTAGACTGGTCATGCAAGATAGACACTTATCCAGACTCTTCTTAAAAAGAGCTAGTAACAGTCAGGGTTTAATGTTTTCAAGCCTGTTCTTCAGGTGATTCTGAATGACAATGACCTGCCTTTTACTGTGAGCTGCATGTTCTTCTTGGAACAAAATTTGTATTAAAATACTATGCTATATGTGATATGTCCTTCTCAGCATTCTCCAAATGTGTATTACAAAGTCCCAGCTATATAATATTGGTGCATTACCTGAACAGCCCGCACCTTCATGGAACCTCATCTAATGACTTTTGAAGCCAGATACTGCAAAAGCCGGTGTCTGTAAACAAGATAATTTAAACAGCCTAAATAAGGCTCAGCAACAAGTTAACTTCCTATTACAAATGTTAACCAACCAGTATTTCCCAGTTAAATCAGCTGAGGGTAAAAAAAAACCCCTAAACCCTCCAAAAAAACCAAAATCCAAACCCAATCCAGTAATATTGCATTCACTCTGGTCTCTTTATCATTTTTACTTAAGGGATCTCAGATGATATTATTGCTTGGTACTTTAGGAAATCTGATTATTTAAGCCTCTACATATGAGCGTCCCCATGCAGAAATATATCCCTATAAAGACACTGACAGTGGAAAGAAAGGCTGATTTCCACAGAGAAATATTATTATCCCATATTCTGAGGTAACAGAGATGTCTTTAGGCTAGCAGCACATACAAGGGAGCACAATTATATTCAAAACTGAGAGAGGCAGAGCTCCCTTTGCTTTGGCAGCCGAGTTGCCTAGTCAGAGAACCTGCAAACTCTGAGGCAGAGGGGACTGAGTGGTGACCACCCATTTCTTTCTGTTATGAGCACCCAGAAATTGTTTGATCCAATGTGCAATGGATGCTTGAGGAATGTTGGAAGAGGTAGGAGGTAGAAGTATTAATAGCAAGGCTGTATTTCAGCACCTGCTCTAGTTTTACTTCAGGTGCATTTTACTGGACAAGATGTTGTTAATGAGAACCTAAAGGCATGCAAGGTCAGAAAAATGAAAACACAGAGTCTAATTTTTGAGCAACAGAAGAAGATGCCCCTGCTCTATTGTCCTGGCCAGCAAAGAATGAATGTTTCATTGGGGTAGCAGGTGGGTTAATGCTCAGCCTGTTAGCTGACTCATTTTATTCGGTGCATTAATGTATGAATAATGCTTTACAATTTTCACTTTTATATATATCCTGTTTACAGTCTATAGTGAAGTGACCCAGAGAATGAAGGTTATGACACATGTAAGAAAGCCACCTAAAAGTACAGTAGGAAAGAGACAAAAATATGATAGACTAATGAATAGCACAGTCTGGCTTTCTTATTAATCACCAGGTTTAATCAGATAATAATGAGTTAGCTCCATATTTTCTACATGGCATAATATTGGATCAATAGTAGATGAATATTGGCCACCTGTTCTCAAAATCTCTGCAGATCATCTTAAATACTCAGGTCAACAGGATACTTACCTGGCTGCTAATGTCGACAACCACAATTGTTTGATGCAGAGCTTTAACTGAATTAGATGCTCCTGCAGTCACTGATTCATCCTCCTAGTATTCAGTGCAGCTCTGCTGGAAAATCTGCAACATTTCCAGCCCTTCAATGGTGGCCTTACTGGGAAGAAGATCCCTTCCCTCCTAGAAGCTATTACAGATACAAACAGCTTGGCACTGAATCATTTTTATGTGACTATTCTAACACTAACCTGAATTAGGGCTGTATTTACGTAAGTGTGGTAATTGTCTTTGCTCCTTTTTTTTAGTTAAAAAAGGAGAGAAGGAGGGAAGGAAAGAAAGAGAAGGAAGCTGAAAAAGAATAGGAGCTGCAGTGACATTCAATGGAATAATTTTGTGCTGTTACAGGTCAACGTCTAACCACTAATGACAAGCTATGGAGATATATAGCTATAAAACCAGCCTTATTAAAAAGCCCTATTCCAATCACAGAAACACAGTCAATGCCCAGGTTGTAAATGCTACCAACTGAATCATCAAAGCTTTCAGCCTTAATTTGTAATGCTGGACTCATTACTCAAAAGTGCTCTGCTCTTCCTATTAATAATCATGTTTCTGTGGTAGCTTTCAGGTTCAGTCACACCATGGTCAGGTCCTTCAAAAGTGTCAAAAAAAAAGATCAAATTGGGAGTGCCATTTTCTCTCCTTTCTTCACATATGCTAAAAACTATATAATTCTAAAATAGGGCTTCCTCTTGCTTCCTTCTTAAGGCCAGATAGTCTCCAGGAGTCCCACCAGGGAACAATCAAATTCCAGCCACCAAATTTCCCACTTAGGTATCTGAAAGCAGACGTGCTGGGCGCTGAGCCATTTCCATGTCTGGCCCACTACCAACCACAGGGCTATTCACGGCAATATGGTTCATAACAATAAACATTTCTGAAGTGCTTCTCATTAAATTATCAGCACAAGCTGATGGTAATTCCTCCTTGATGTGGAACAAGCCTTTGCAATGTTGGGAGCCTGCTACGCACTGTGCAGAGAAACACAGGCTCAGACAGACAAATCTCTGTGGCAAACTCCATACCTCATGTTTCCTGCAGCAAGATCAGGAGGCAGCTCATGAGAAGCACAATCCTGAAGGATTTATCTGAATTTGTGCCTAAAAGTCTGCCCCTCTTTGCAGGCTTTTGTATGAAACTGAAAAAAGCTCCAGCAACTCCTAGGCTCCTAAACCCCTCTGGTTTTGGCAGCTGCACTGAGAATACACAAGGAAGACGCAATTTGCAACAGTCTTGTGAAAATGCAGTGGGGGAATGCAGGCATTTGCCTGTCCCCTGTGGTGTGCTGTAGCCCTCTGCACTAAATAAAAATGTATTTCAAGATTTTGCTATAGACATAAATGCTCGGTCTCATAACATCTTTAGAGGGATGTGTAATGATATATATACACATGAAAACCTCTGAGTTCCTTGACTGCAAGGAGGCTTATAGCTAGCAAGTATGGTGCTATTATATACTGAATGTCAGGATACCAGAGTTTGACGTATGGCTACCAGCCTCCTCTAGCCTAACATATTGGCCCTTAGTCTGGTTCCCCTATGAGAAGCCATACTATCATGTCCACATGTAATCAGACCTGTGCAGCTGCCGACATGTTCTTTTTAATTGGATTGAAGTTAATCACAGTAGGATTAATTTGAAGAGATCAAGGAAACAGAGTGATTTTTGGTATAAAGCAGATGGTTTCTTCTAGATGGAATAAAGCTCTGAAAGCAACATGAGGTGTTTAACTTTTCAGGTTTACCAAGATTAAAAGCTCAGGGATTCTGTAACTTAACTATAGTATATTTAATCACATTTATGCCACATCAATGAAAGAAACCTTTGGAAATTAACTGTGTGGTTTTCAAAAAGAAGTGGCTTACTGACCGATCATGAAGCACTGTGAAGGGAGGTATAAACTCATACGTCCAAAGCATAATTATTCCCAAGCACAAAAAAAGTTAAGCACTGCTGTTTTCATCAGAACCAAGAGCATCTTGCCTCTCCAAATGGCATAACATGTCACTGTTAATAATTAAACATAATAAATGGACTGGCAGTTCAGCACTGACTTGTGATTTCAGCTGTTTCCCTTTTTGCCCTCCAAACAGAGTTATTTTAAAGGAGTCCTGTATCAAAGTACAGAATAAGTACACAGCCTCTTTAAATTAGGCCACTAAATTCAACCTCCTAAAGCCTTGGGCACATTTGAAAATCTGGACTTGAAGTTACAACAAACTCAAAGAATCATTTCATTAATGAGCTGCTGTTCTTTTTCCATCTCTTACATATGCATGTAAAACACATTTGCCAATTCCCATGCTCAGACGCACACAGATATCCTGTTTTCTCTACAGAGTCAGACCTTGCTGAAGTGCCGTAATTTGTATATGATGTACACATTAAGCAGGAAAGAAGCATGTTGCCACGTTGAGAATGCAAACTAGATGAAGATGAACCAGGAAAAGAGATAGCAGGTCTGCAGAGCAGTGGAAATGACAGCCTGAGGAAAATCCATGCAGAGTTATATTGGTGTGTCCCTCAAACTCCAGAAAGAAGAAAGTTTTCCAAAAATGCCAAGCAGGTACAAGAATCTTTGGCTTTCAACTACAAAAAAAGGCACCTAGAGCTCACTCATACTTTGTAGTCTGAGTTGCCAAATCTTGTGTGAACAAAGCCATTTCACTCCCATACAAGGTCCAAGAAAGAAAGAAAAGCTCCATCAACCATTCTGAAGTTGAACAAGAAAGTGCATTATCTAGGCTTGCATCATTCCTTTTAATAATATGTCTTCCAAGGTTATACATGTGGGATTGCCATGTACAGAACTGGGATCAGCTAAGGCAGGACTAATGAAAAGGCCTATACAGAGATGCTTGATTTTATTTTATAATTTTTCTTAGCACAATTTCTCCCAAATCTGATCAATCAATTTAGTTCTGCCCACAGTTTTTCTCTTTTACTGAGTTTAGGGCAAAAAACAGAAGTCTAAGTAAACACCACATTTCTATTTTATTTCTAAGAACACTGAACAGCAAGGACTACTCACCTAGATTTGCCCTTTGAAAAGAGGATCTTGACTGACTTGAGAAGTCTGTCCACTTTAATTATATCTAATTATCTTGTGTAGGGGTATTAAATAACATGTATCAGTAATATTAGCAGGGCCACAATACCATTATGGTGAAATGCATTCCTTCATCCAAAACTTCTAATCAGAGCTCCCCTGTAATGCAAGATGCTTCCCTACAGACATGTCCCCTCATCTTCCACTCCTCATCTTGCACTTACTGTAAGTACTACAGCCTTCATTAACACAATACGTAAGAGCCTCACAGCCACAAGTTTATCTTCACACACAAAAAATTGGCATGATGTCACTATTCCCTCTTTAGAGCCAGGAAACAGAGACACAAAATGCCAGAACAGATCCTCACCTCTTTCTATGCCTGCAAAAACAGGAGCAAGTGGAAGAACAATAGACTCTGGAGAAGGAAAAATGGAGAGTTGCCAGTAGAGAAGAAGGCGCAGCCTTAAGAGCACAAGGTTACTTCTGTATGCCCAGAGGCTTGCAGTGCATACCCTACTTAAAAAACTAAATACTTTAGGCAGAGGAAGCTATAAGAAGAATGAAACCTATTAAGATGTATTTTAAACTGCTTTAAATATAACATAATTATTCATTTGCTATAAGCATGTGTCATTTAAACCCTGGGGTCTAGTTCTCCTCCCATTATATGCATTTATTTAATGTTTCATAATCTGTTAGTGCTGAGAGGCAATTTAGGGCAGGACCTCATAGTGATTATCACTTAGTGCAAAGGAGTTTATTACATTACACCCACCCTCCAGAGAAGTCACTAGAGATATGGTGTCAGCTGAAATTAAAGATTAGCTATAGAATAGATACACGATAATATTTTTCAGTAAGATTTACCTAACTACAGACTTGTTCTATTGTAAAGCTTTGCTTTTCATTGTGTAATTAAAGGTGATATACATGAAATTGAAGGCAATAACAACATTTAATATATTACCCCTTTGACAAACTAAGAAATACTGCTAATAGCCAAGTATATTTACTCTACAGTTATTATAAATCATGTAGGAAAATGCTTGGTTATATTATTAAAAGTAAATTACAAATACGAAAAAGCATAATTAGTGGTTAACTTGTAACTAAAACATAATTACACTGCAAGTATAGCAATTGCTGTAGTTTTAAATATGAGCACAGACACATATTTAATTTGGTCTGGACAGCTTTCAAACAAACATGGTGCACACATACCACCACTTCACAGAAAACAATCTTCCTGGTATTTCTTTGGCATAGAGAACACTGCAGCTGCAAAAATAACACGATTTTTCACTAATATTAAGTACATTGAATTAAATACTATTTTGGTGCAAACACAAAGTGTCTTTTCATCATTAGAGAACACCTACAATCTTACCAGCTGTCTTCTGAGTATCTTGATCACTGCCTTGGGGTCATTTTACACCAGTGCAAGATGGGTGAGTGTTACAAGCCTCCCTCTCCCAAATGACAGCCGTTCTACTCACAGAGCAAGGATTATTTGATTTAATGGCATTAGGATCAGCAGCTAAAAAATCCCCCAAAAACCAAACTGCTTCTAGTTGGCCCTGGATACAAACAGCTAGTTCAGCTATGAGCAAAAACTACATCATCCACATCTCCCCTTCTCTTTTAAGACTGCAAGCTCTCTGGTACATAGTACATATAGACATGTAGTACAGCATAGCATAGCATAGTATAGTATATACCTATACAAGTCACTTTGCACAGGTCAAAATATGAGGACTGTATAAATTGGCAATTAAAATTTCCTGGAATGGTACTTTTCTGCATTTATGTTTTCTTCTAAAACTGTGGCCTATAAAATGTACCATTCCCTTTGAGTGTTGATTGAAACAAACTCCCCCACTTATCATATTCTTAATACAGACTTCTGTTTTGGAGTTGTTCTTATTTATGACAGAAGTAGAGAGGTCTTCTCAGCAGATGTTTCTATTCTAGCTGCAAAGCTCTCAGGGGAGAATGAAAGAGTTAATTAGAAAGAAAGTTTCAGAGCGAAAAAAAAGTACAAATGACTGATAGGGGAGAAAACAAGAGATCAATTTTTATAAAGTGAATTGTATTCAAATGTCAACTTCATCCAGCAGTCTGCATAATTCATGTAATATCTCTAGCCCATACATGCCAGTTGATAGCTGTACCTGTTTGAGGACATTAATCACACACTAGAAAAGTCAGTTACTGTGTTAAAAAAAAAAAAGATTGGATAGATAATGAAAGTAACAGGTACTGAACAGGAAGAATATTAACTCTGATGCCAAGACACCACATGGGTGGATGGATAATCTGACCTTCATTCCATAACAGAAACAAGCAGTAACAGAAAGTTATTTCACTATGAAAATTGAAATTAGTGTAATACAGCCTCTGGACAACATTTTTATCTAATTTCAGTTCTGGAAAATAAAGATTAAACTAATTTGAAATAAGTAACTTTTCAAAGTTGATTTTCCTGAGAAAAATTCAAAGGACTTTCAAAAATGAACTACCTGCAAAATGTGAAAATTAGGCATTATATGTTGTTCTAAAAAAAATAAAATTGAAAATGTCCCTTTTGATTACTCAAAAGCTGTAAAAAAATTTCACATTGAACCAGATAAATCCAACTGAATTCAATAAGAATCAAATCACATATTTTGGGACAGTCCTACACCAAATCTAAAAAATAAGAAAAGGTAACTATTGTCTCTGTCATATTACGAACGTCTCAAAATCTGCAGCACACTCATTTTATCTGTCAAATGCATAAGCTAGGAAAGCTAGTAGCTACAAACAATGCCAGATCACAGTTTTCCAGGACTGTCTGCAGCATGGGCATGGGCACTTGGCCTGAATACCCTGAGATGCGTCAGCCACTGAGAACAACCCGCTGTTCTCAGTGCGTACATACAGCTTGTCCTGCAGCATCCCAAGCTGCTCATCAACGCTCATCACTTGAATATGCAAGATAAAAATTAGCTCAGATATGTCTTGCTTTATGCATGGTTCCAGCACAGGTGGACTGAACTGACAGTGGTCAGAGTCAGCATCACCCCAGAAATAAGGACTCAGGGCTTCCTTTGCTGAAGACTGAATGCTTTTCCCACAACGGCAAAAATACTTGTTGTAGTGTGCCTCATTAACAAGCCCAAGCACAAACAACCTTGTATCCCCTTCTAGTCCATATCCCATCCACCTCCGTGGGTCCTATGATGAGGATCTTTCAGTGTACATCATCCCCTATTCTCCCTGTTGCATTTACTTCTGCAGCCTGGCAATACTCAGAAGCAGGTGTGCTTCGCAGAGCTCTATCTCTATGCCCAGCTGGTTATGTAATTTGACCTGTCTCTCATCCGTTATACAGTGAGGACCACGATCTCTGTACATAAGTAAATACAATAGGATGGTGTAAGAGCATTTAGTAATCAGTTATGCCTGCTGCAATCCGTTGCTTCCCCTTGATTGCTCCTTTTGTATTGAGAGCTTGTCCTTCACACATCTTCAACAGCAGAGAAATTCTGCAGCTAATCAGTGCGCTAATGAAACAGTTGTTCTGTTAATAAAAATTTTGAGAAACTGGCAAAGAAAGAGGCAGCTTTACAAATTAGCCCTTCTCTTCAGCTAGGGCTCCCACTCAGCTCAAGTGCCACAAAACGGCACTTCAGCAGTGCTTAAGCTTTACTACTTCAACTGTTGATTTCTTTCCTCCCAGGATCATGAACCAATTAGAAGTGTTACAAGAACAACCAAGTCAGTCCTATGGCTGTTACTGCAATAAAGTCATACGTGAAGAGTCCAAGCTCCAGTTGAGAACAGAGCCTGCTGTGTCATGGACTGCATGAACACACACCAGGGTACCCCACTTCTGACGCTGACTGTCCATGTTTCATGAGGACTTACTCATGCATGTCAGTGCTGGTAACAGAGCACTCTACGCCAGGATTCAGAGCAGCCAGAGCAAACAGGGGCTTTCTGAGTCCATTCAAGACAGCTCTGAAGATGCAGGGTTACCTACCTCCTAGTTGCTGATTGGACACCTATACTTGTGCTTTTTGTGGCTTGACAAATTATTCTTTTCATTTACATGAAACAAGCAGGCCTGAGAAAAGCAGTAGCCAAGTAGTTAATGTGTATCCTGTTGTGCCAGTGCTTTCAGGAAGGCAATGGTTGCTACTAAATGGCACAGGTTGGAGTACTGGCCATTTCAGCCTCACAAGCAGGAATCGGGTGCTTCAAGCAATTTGTGTTGGTGTTGACACCAAAGTCATTATGGCCACAGGTCAAAGGCAACAAAGACAATGAAGGAAAAAGGAAATTGAAGGATATGCACTTGCATTGTGGCTGCCAAGTCCCTGGTTACTCCCCAAAGAAGTGTAGCTCCAGAGGTGGGGGGAACTGCTCCCTTGTCTACATCCAAGAAAATTGTTTTGGTGAATATCACAGCTTCACAAAATCCAGCAGCTTAATATTTAGAAAAAAACAGAGGAGTAGTGAAGAAGCAAAAACAAGGATGGAAAACTGGGGAATAAAAAGGCCAAGTAACCAAAGAGAAAATGAACAGCAGATAAGGGCAGTAGAAAGGCTGGCAATGAGTTTATGCCAAAGTGAATGATCAGTGACTCTCTATGTTTTTTAAAGAGAAGTGAAGATTGTTTAAAATGTCTAACTTTTTTTGTTGTTGTTGATCGGTACTTTTTACACTGAGCTAGTGTAACACCACACTCATAAGTTTTGCCAAAACCACAGAAATTCTTCCCACCTTCCTACTCCTGGGCACTGACAGGAAAGTCCATCTTTGCCCCACGTACCAAAGATCTCTCATTGCCAACTCTGCTCCAGTGAAATCTCTCTCTGCTAGAGGACTTGGCCAGGACACTCAGGCCACCTGGACAGCAAGGTTTTCTGAGACTGACACACGTGGTATGTCAACCTCTGACAGCATGCTCATGGGAGTGGGGAAGTCCTGTTTGCCAGCCTGGCTCCTTTGACAGCTTCTTGCGAAGCATTTTGTAATCAAGGAACTACATGTCCTACTAAAGTCCTTTGGCAAAGGGAAACAGAATTTGTATTCAGTGTTATTTCAGATGTGAAATTATAAGCTGCTTTGTGCAGTATTAAGTAAAGAGCTAAGGACAAAGCAGATTTTAACAAAAAGAAGTGGCGAGATACTCGTGGATTAGTTTTGCACTTGAGCAAGCCTCAAAGAATTGTCTACAATATCTCCCCATTCTCAGGATGTAGCTTTTTCTTTTCAACAAGCCTGTCACCTCCTGTCAGCATCCCCTCTGCCTTCCTTCATTCTCTTAATTAGCAACTGGGTGCTCTGCCTTTGTTCTCTCCATTCAGCTTTAAGCTAGAGAAATTAAATCGGAGGAATCCTCCAGAAGGCTTTGTACCTGTGCATGAAATTGTCATAAATAGCTTGTTAATGATTTGAAAAGTGACTAATAAGTAGCTACACTGGGTAACCTTTCAGCATTCTGAATAATTTGTTAAAAACTTAATCAGTTTAATGGGGACTAGTTTAGTATCAGTATGGAAACAGATAAATTGAAACTCATACCAGCGTTGTTGTGCCTCTGTGCCTCTGCAACCAAGAGACTTCCCCCCAGATGTCAGTACTGGGGCAGAGCCAAGAATCAGGGGGGAATTAACTCAAGGCCCAAAGCCTAAGGCATATGTTAGGCCTAAACCCAGTAAGTTTGCTTAGTAGAAAACCCTGTATATAAACCAATCTAGTTCAGACATCTCAGCTAAAAATAATTGTCCTCTTCAGGGGATACCCGTACATCTTCTAAGTCCAATAAAAATTAATTCCTCAGTTTTGTACACCTATGTTGTCATTACAATCCCATTTCAAATCCCTGTTGTCTTGTGGAAGGTTCAGTGTCATAACAGTGCACTGGAAAGTTATCAAATACTTTAACTTGTAGCTGTTCCTGCCAATAAACCAAACAACTCTGAAACTTAAGCCATGGCAAGAGACCTTGATGTACTGTTCACATCTACTGCTACATCTGACAGTGTTGGTTTTCAAAACTTGAGATTATGGCAAAAGTGTAATTAAATTTTTTAAAAAAAAATTAATAAAACTACTTGTTCTCAGAACACACATCCCTACACCCCAACTCCTCAGAAACATTCCTATGTCATAGATAAGGGGAACACACATATTAACAGGAGCTTCATTCTTTTAGATTTTGTGCATTAATGAGGACTGAAAAATGTGCTACTATGGCTGGGCATATCCCAACCTGGGATGCAGTGAGACTGCAGCTGAACCATTGTATGAGTCTAAACCTTTTGGCAGGAAAGTACCCAATGTTAACAATTAAGTAATAATTACTCAGGCATTGACCTACAAGTTTGGTAAAACACTAGGATGCTCATGTCTAAATCTAACTCTAAGTAGCAGAAATACTCTATGAAAAATCAGCCCACTGAGAGCTCTGTGAACTTACATTAACAGACACAACACTGAACAAAATAAAATGTTCCTATTGTTAGTGACAAGAAATCAGGGTGCTTCTGTTTCCAGCTGGGCCAAGCAAAGGTTTTTTTCAACTGCAAGACTGCGGATTTCACAGTTTCAGCAAGGATGTCACAAATCCTTTCCCTGAACGAGACTGCTTGCTCTGATTCTGTCCAAGAATCTACAACAAAACATTTTGATTTTTCATTTTGAAATGGTTACTCATTTGGAATTATCTTTGAAATTTTCTTCACTTTAAATATTTCAAAAGTCTTACTCAAAACACAGTAGTTCAATAAAGGCTTTGACAAAATATAGACGTCAAGTGGTATCACAGTGGGGTCTGCTACAGACCACCTCATGAGGAAGACTGAGCAGACAAGGCCCTCTACAGATAGGAGCAGCTTCACTTTCACAAGCTGTAGTCCTCATGGGGGATTTCAACCACCCTGATATCTGTTGGATGGACAGCCCAGCAGGGCATCAGCAATCCAGGAGGTTCCTGGAATGCACTGACAACAACTTCCTTCTCCAAGTGGTAGAGGAACCAAAGAGATCTGGGGGCTAATGTGAAGCTCAAAGGCAGCCTTGGCTGCAATGACCATGAAATGTAGGAATTCAAGATCCTTAGGGTAACAAGGAGGGTGCACAGCAAGGCCACTACCCCAGATTTCAGGAAAGCAGAATTTGACCTCTTCAGATATCTGCTTGGTAGAGTACTATGAGATAAAGTTCCAAAGGGGAGACAGGCCCAAGAAAGCAGGCCAATATTCAAGGACCACCTCCTCTAAGCCCAGGAGCAATGAGTCCCAAAAAAGAGGAAAACAGGCAAGAATGCCAGGAAGCCTGCATGAATGAACAAGTCACTCCTGGACACACTTAGATGCAAAAAAAGAGTCTACAGAGAGTGGAGCTCCTGGAGAAGAGAAGCCTCTGGGGAGGCTTTATTGCAGTCTTCCGTTATCTGAACGGGGCCTACAAGAAGGCTGAGGAGCGACTTTTTATAAGGGCTTGCAGCGATAGGACAAGGGGTAATGGGTTCAAATTGGAAGAAGGTAGATTTAGATTAGATGTAAGGAAGAAGTTCTTCACTTTGAGGGTGGTGAGACAGAGGAACAGGTTGCCTAGGAAAGTTGTGGATACGTTCAAGACCAGGTTGATAGATGGTTCAAGATGGGGCCTTGCACAACCTCATCTAGTGGGAGGTGTTCCTGCCCATGGCAGAGGGGTTGGAACTAGATGATTCTTAAGGTCCCTTCCAACCTGAACCATTCTATGGGTCTATAAAAATATCTGAATATTTCTTTCTGTGGGCATTTTTTTCCTTTTTTTCCCCTTTCTATCCTTTTCTGGAACTGGCAAGTCACTTGCCAAATCCCCAACTTCCTTTTTTTCTCAGGCATAGATCTGAACTGGCTAATTTATCACCATAACTGTGCAGCTATAGATCTTGGATCCTATTCTCACAGCTAACAGCACAGTGGAGTTTCTAAATGTATAATGGTTGAGGTCCAGCAGCAAAACCAATTTGAAAATCTTTGTCTGAGAGCCTGATCCAAAAACTATCAAAACAGTCATTTTGGTGTTAAAATCCAGGGCACTGAATCAGGTCCAGCCCAAGCAGGAGCCCCAAGAGAAAACAAAATGAGGAGTTTGGAGAGAGAGCAACAAAGCAGTTTTTTGTTTGAGGGTGGGTGGAGTTCATTTTTTTTTTTGCAAGAGTGTGTTAGAAAACAAATTTCAGTTTCGCATTTCAAATTAAAAAAAAAGGGAGGAGGAAAGTGTTGAATTACAGCATAAAAATATAAAGGTTTGCTTTTAATTTTTTTTTTTAAATTCATATAATTATGAAGCTTGTATTCCCATTTAACGGTCTCTGAGACTCACACATACAAAGGCCACTGGCAGTCTATTTATGAGGCATGATGCTGGAGTTCTTTTCTCTACTTGGGAATGTGCTTACTCTCCTGTTCCTGCCTAAGCCATGTCTCACTAGCCTCGACTAACCTTCAACTCTGTAACTTTAATGCATCATGTTTATGCTCCAGTGTGCTTTCAAAACCTTGATACCCACCTATAAATGGGAAAACATGACTCCACTGTAGTTTCTTCCATTTGTAGGAAGATAAATATGTATGGCATCAATGCTTCTTGGCGCTCTGACAGTAGAGCCATCACCTCCTGATCTGAGGCAAGCTTTAATGATGAAAATCAGTAGTGCTTTCTGACTTGGTACTCACAGAGAGACATTAGCGAGACAGAGCTCCAAGTATTTTTTGATTAGTGCATTTCTCCAGGCAAGAGTCTGATTGAGTAGTAATTTCCAGGCTGAAGCTCTTTGCACCATGGAGGCATCCTTCACCTGTCAGAGAAAAAGTCAGTGGCAACTAATTCCTTTACTTTAGTGAGCTGAGACATTGCAAAACTCTTTCACAGAAAGGCTACCTACAGTCAAGTAAAATAAACCAAACAAAAATCAACTGAGTCCCTAATTTTGACAAGATTTCTGATCAGCCCAAGACTTCTGCACCTTTACATCCTGCCAAACCTGTATTTCGTGGGAGCATAGCAGTAGAGAGCCTATCTGTAGGTTAATACTTACCAATACAAACACCGAAAACCTGTATTTCTCCCACTGATCAAAGTACACAAGTTCAGGTAAAGAAATTCCACTTTTTAAAGAACGCAATACAGTGACAAATCTACAACTTGGGGTCAATCTTCCTGATTTTAAGAGAAATATAGTACAGTTCACTTCAGCCTACATTTCTCTCATTTCACTGGCTCATGATACACAGCTTATGAACACTCTAGTAAAACTAATTATTGGCTTTTCTGTCTTGCAAAGGTAAAATCCCTATAGAATTCACTGGAAAGATGACAACAGTTTTGAAGAATGGTATTGCTGGTCCTTTGTACTAAGGAAGTAATTAGAAATTGGAATCTGTGATAAACACAAGTTTTTCTGATAAAGGTCCATGGTAGCAGAGCAGGTAAGATGTAGATATTTTATTCTTCCTAGGTTTTCTTCTTTCATTTTTATTTATGCGTTTGCTAAAGTCAAATGTATATTATGCAAAACCCTTTACAAGCTTTAGTAGCTATGCCATAGTCTGTAAGCCTGTATTCTTTTCTTGCTTTAGTGTATTTATCAATGTTTTACAGTGTTTATTGGACACATTTCCGAGCACAAAAATCTATGATTCCACCACAAGTATTTGTTTTGCTTTTCTGTAAGCAACAGCAGTTTTATACTCCCCTGTAATTGACTAAATCACTGCTGAATCTCAGAAAAAATAAAATACTAGCTCAAATTGGCTACTTACTACTTTCAGTAGAAAAGTTAGACCAGGGTTTGGTTTGTTTGGGGGCGGTTTTGTGGGGTTTTTTTTAGCATTGAAATAAATAATTTGGAAATAAATGCTTTTTGGCTTCAGATTTTTTAAATTCTGACTTGAAAACGTAGCCACAAAATCTTCCTGCACAAAGCATTTTGATCTCACTTAGATTTTTATCTTTGAAAGCAGCTGCCATTATATTCTGAGAGGCTGCATAAGTTAAAACCTGCTGAAAACAGTATTAGGAGAATAAAGGCAAATTTCTCGCTTTTGTGTCCTCCCAGCTTGACTCTATTATAGTACGGAGGTGCGCTAGCTGTCACATGAGCCTACGTGTGCTGTGATGTGCTGTACAGATTCCTTCACTAATGAGGAGCAATGAGCACACTCCCATGTCTCTCTACATTTTGCTCAGCCTGTCTCTTAGCAAGGATCTCTTCTCATCACTTCTCAGCGGGAATTTCTTTTGCGCAGAGGAAGATGGAGACAGCTTGGTGGGTGTTTGTCTGTGTATGGCTTCAGAAGAATATTTTTGAAAGCTGTATGTTGTACAGAATAATACTAAGCTGCTTAGCTTCCCCATCTCAGTTACCCTCTTAAATAATAGGAGCTATAACACAGGGACTTACAAAGATAAATGTGTAGAAAAAGACTTAAGGAAGCTCCAAGGTTGGAGGAAGAAGTTATATAAACACCACAGACACAGCAATCATTCATTGAACACACCATACTTGAAGAAATAAAATCCATGCCTGTCAACATGGACAAGTTGTGCAAGACTTTTCCCAGGCTTGAACAGTAACTGGACCCAGATATCTTCAAGAAAACATTTGGACCCCCAATCCCAGTCTTCTGCTCTCATCATTAAACTTCAACTTTTCTTTAGTATTTAAAATCAGTACATGACTACAACTAACAGAATAATCCTTTTTTGTTGTTGTTGTTTTTTAAACTGAGAAAGCACCCAGGGAAGCTACAGAAAGAATCCCCTCTGCCTATCACAGGGATTTACCTGGAGCCTAGACCGCAAGCAAATAATGAATCAGCTCTCTTCAAATGATTAGACAAGACAGTCCTTTGAGTTCTTGCAGTCAAAAAAGTCTTAGGTGAACCCTACCATCACCTCTCTTCTAGTGAGCAAAGTCGAGTTTCACCTTCACTGCCAAGAAGCCACATGCTGTTACTGCCTTGCCTGTCACCCACTACTGCTTTTCCTGTTACTCTGGCTTGGAGCAGGGAGAAGCAGCCTGTTCCTAGGTTTATGAGGCAGCCTGGACCAAGCTCTATGCTGCTTTGCTGCTGGTTCTCCAGGCAAAAACATTTCAAGACAGCTCTGGCACCTCATGGTTAGACCATGGCCCCAGCACCCTCACTTCACAAGAGCTCAACTCTGAGCTTCCACAGCTTCTCGGATGCATTTGGAAACATCAGTGAATTTCCGGTTTCGGTTTTGACAGCTCTCCTCCTCTGAGCTACTTCACACAATGGCTTCTCTCAAAGCTTCCTATCCTGCTAAGCAGCTTCCTGACTGTTTCTCCTCAGTGCCTGCTTCCAAACAAGAAGCAGGACAAATACGAATTTTGCTATAGGTAGGACACAGGCAGGTTCAAAAAGACTTAGCCGGAAGCCCCAAGAAAGACTGTCATTGAAGATACACAGCTAAGTGTAAAGTGTTAAAGCCATGAGAGCTGAAGCCTGTTCCAGCACCAGCTAAGAGGTCTGTCATAAAACTAGTGGCACAGACATACGGAAAAAAAAAAAAAGCTAAGACAAATGTTCCCTGGCAGACCTCACTGGAGTAGTGTAAGATCTCACCACCCTGACCGGCTATAACGTATCACAACTAACGTATCTGTGTGGCTCATGCAAGTGCTCTCAATCCATTTCAGGGCAAAGTAATATAGATTCATTTAAATAATTCCCAGCACTGAAGCAGATCAGAAATCTTGCACAGGTTTGGGTGACACCACAACTATGAGAACAGGCATCCTCCTGGAAGGATGGAAAAAGGAAAATAAGGAGCAGATAGTGATACAACATCTTCAGCAACTCCCAACAGACCCACAGGAGCACCTTGTCTAGACCCTAAAACAACAGGGGCACATAGTTGTGCAGGTGGCTACCTCACCCAGCATATAAATCAACTCTCTTGAGTCTCATTCCAGGTCTTTATTAGCCAGACCAGGCTAAAAAGCAGCCAGAAACCTAACTATATCACATTGTGACTAGGAAGTATCTGACAAAACTCATCTGAGAGAGAAGAGAGAATGAAGCCATAACTTTCTGTGCTTCTAGCTCTCTTCTTCTGCAGGCCAGTGCTGAACTCTGCAACATCCCATCAACATACTTCCATCTTTTACATATTCTTCATCTTTTTGCTCTTCTCCATCTTGAGTCAGCCACCACAAGAGCCAAGTGGGAACACACCAAGAGAGAGCTCAGCAAGCTGCCTCCAACAGGAAGCTCCTCCAACCAGCCCCAACAAGAATTCCCTTCAGACTGATCAGCTCCTGTTTGATATAGTTCTGGCCTCACCCACCACACCAACCACAACCACCTGGGGGAAGGCGGGGCTGCATTCAAGTGGGCCAGGCTCTGCCTCTGGGGCCTGAAGTTACTTGGGGAACAAAACACTGCTAAGTTGTGACTCATCCACAGGTCAGCTCCAACTTGGGGCCTACATCTTAGGCCCCAGCACTTCACCTAGTTGGAAGAGAGCTGCCACTATTGCCAATGAGCAATCTGCAGCTCCCTTAGTCTGAAAGATCCTCCATTTGGTGCCAAGCTGCATGAGATGGGCTGGATTTTATAAGATTGCAAAAAGTCCTCGGGCGTTTGTTACTTCCAACAGTTCACCTTTTCAGGTTAAATAAACACATGAGTGATACTGGCCTCCCTGCAAGGCATGAGACTTCTTTCCTTCCTCCTCAGCCTCTTCTCAAGATATCTCTATTTTACTTTCTTTTCTTGCCCTTCTGTTTCCTGCTGAATCACACTGTGAGTAATAAGTGTTTTGTGATCTCTTGTATTTTTCTTCTCAACTTTCCTTTCAAAGATGCAAGAACCATAGGAGAAAAACACTTCTTCAGAAAAGATCAATTTCACATCTTATGACCTGCAGGACAAGGTTTAAAGAGATAAAGTCTTTAATGAAGTAAAGAAACTGCCACCCACCCTGGAAACAGAAGGTCATGGTCACTCTCTATGAGATAGTCTTCTACACAAATCTTCCTGGAGGGAAAAGACCAGTTTAGCCATTTCTCCATAATGCGGATACGGAGAAGAAAAAGCTCTCTTGCAGACCTGAGTAAGGACAAAAGAAAGGATTCACGCGAGATTCAACTAGAAGCTACAGACTTTAATAACACGCCTTCCCTGCACAAGTACTTGAAGCTCAGGAGACCTCAGACCTAGAAGCATCGTCATTGTTAGAACAGAGCTTTTTACATTTCTCATGTGGATTTTTCCAGTGGTTTGTTCTCTTTCTCGGTTGTTGAGATTTTATATTGTTGGGTTTCTGTATCAAGAGTTTCTATGGTTGAACTATATGGTTTGTAAAGAAATGCTTCCTTGACTTGCTTTAAGCCTTTGTGTGATAGTGTTTCCTCACTGATTCTAGTACCTGAAGTCCTAGAAGAAACACTGAACAACCATTCTCTACATTGAACTCATTTCACAGTCTTCCAGCCATTGCTTCCCTAGTTTGAGAAGTCTTAAGCTGCTTGATCATTCCCTGTACTGAAGCTCTTCCATATTTTGATTGTCCTTAGTATGTCCTTTGGATCTTTTCCAGTAATGTTATTCAAACATAAAGCTGCCAGAAATATGGAGTGCTCAAGATGTGGGTCATGGATTTATACAGTGCTATAATAATGACTTTTACTCTGTTGTCTATTCCTTCATAATAATTCCTAACCTTAGACCTGCTTTTAGGACTGCTACTGATCGCTAAGCCAATGTTGTGGCAGAACTATTTATTTTAACCTCAACCTCTTCCTCTTGAAAAGCTAACAGGTAGCTGGTGTTAACCCTGCTGAGTGTACAGTTAGGACTGATTTTTTCCCCAATGTGCACCGCTTCGTGTTTTTTTCTACACTGAACCTGATTTGATATTTTATTATCCAACCACTCAGAACAGTGAGTTTAATGACATTGCCCCCTCCTTCACAGATAAGAAACAGAGAATGAAGACAAACAGGGGTTTCAACAGAGCAGAGGGCAAAAAGATGGGTCTGTCACATCCTTACTTTTCCTCCTGCCAAGGTTTAGAGCTAGGTTGGCCACTAGACAAATGACAGATGCTCCCTATTAACCCCCTCTTGCTCCCCACAGGGGACTAGAAAGGGAATAAGGGAGAGAGACTTATGGATTAGAAAAGATAACTAAAACAGCTTTAATGAAATAATAATAAAATGGAATAGATACACACGTATACAAAACCAATACCGAACAATTATGTCACCCTCACCACTGAAGCTGTAGAATAGGCACTGGGGAAGTCCCAGACTGGAGTCAGTGGCAGACAGGAACTGGATTCAGAAGCTGTATTCAGGTACACAGAGATTGGAATCAAGGACAGAACGGATGGAGTCCTCCTTGGAAGGAGAAACCTTGACCCTCATGACCCCTCAGCTTTATACTGAATATGATGTCTATGGAATGGAATACCTTACTGGTCAGTTTAGGGTTACCTGTCCTGTCTGCTGCTCCCTGCAGGTGCGGCCTTTTTCTTTTGCAGCCCCCAGTGTGGTACACAAGATTTAGCACTGACCTTGGTCTGCATACCAATCCTTGGTAGTAACTCTAAGCATCAAGTGTTATCACTGTTAGAAGCAGACGCTGTCTGTGAAAATATGCTGTTAACTTCAGAAAGTGCAGTTAGTTAGAAGAGACTGAACTGAAAAGTAAGATCACTGAACAGAGTTAGTTCTGTTCTAACTCAAATGAGGATACCAACATGCTCCTTTTACAGCTGCTTTAATGTTCTTGGATACCTGCAGTGTTTGAGGGGGTCCACATGAAAGCAGCCATTTCCCTTTGCTTCCAGAAGTGGGGAGCATGTATACAGATGGAAAAAAATCCCACAATTGAACATGGGGATGGAAGATGAGAGCTGAGAGGTTTTGAGGAAGAACAGCCAAAAAGTCCTGAAAGTGCCACAAATTGGCTACAAGGAGAGAGGTTTTATGTCCTTTATGCCAAGATGTTCAAAAGCATTGGTCAAAACAGTTAGTCAAGCTACATCTAAACTATCACCTAAAACCTCGATATCTTGTAACCAGCTAGTTGCTGAGTATGGAGTAAGCAGTATGGAGTCATTCAAGCCACAGGAAGGAGATGTAGCTGAGATGAGGAGACCAGGAGAGGGCCCTGAAGATGGGGGCTTGATGTTTCTTCTTGTCACTAAGAAAGCAGGTGTGTGCATCGTGCAATGTCCCTGACAAGGCTGCTGTGGGCCAATATGAGCCACCCAGCTACAAATGGACAGGCAACTTGTTTCTGCATCCTGCTCATGGAGGGATCTGCAGCCATGATGGCCTGGTGCTGCTGCACACCTTTCTGAAAGATCATCAGCTTTTAATATTGAAATTAATTTTGCTGCTTGACTAGCTTCACATTCAAAACCCCTCTCAACTACAGCACTATAAAAGATGTGACAGCATTTGGGGCTTTAATTAAAAACACTGCAGTCAAGACATACATATTAACCCCTAGTTTTCTGCAGTTTGCCACAGTTCTCTACAAAACAACCTGCTACATGCCACCCACAGAGACTACTATGAAATTTCAAGATATACATGTTCCTATCTGACACACATGTCAAGTAGCAGCACCCTATTAAGGCAGCACAGTCTTGTTAGCCCCAACTTAAGCCTACTCTTTCCAGTTAGCACTAGAAAGACTGGAACACACTGGAATCTCAGTGTATTCAGAAGGCCTCTTGGCCAGTCTTGCTTGGAACCCACAAACTCAGCTCTTTCATTGACTGGGTCAACCTCAGATAGCTCCACTTCATTTCTGTGGGGCAGTATCAACACCACTCTATCACAAGTACCTATCTCAAGAAAGGCATCTTTAGTCAAATACCTTGTGCCCTGGATGTCAAGTTTTTAAGAACATTTAAGTAGAAAGTAGACAGAGCTTTGTAAATTAATGAACTCTGCAAGAGTGGGCAAGGGGCTTGCTGGGAGCACACTCTCCCAGCCCAGAAGAGCAGCCTGCAACAGGGTGAAATCTTGCATTTCACTCCACATCAAGGTATTGTAGCATTGATCACATGGAAAGTGATTTCCTTAAATGACACTCACCTATCACATATGCGCCCTTGTACTGCAGGGCAACAGCAGTCCAGAGAAAAACTGAAACTATCATATAATCAGCTTAATGATCATAACTGTTCTTCAGAGCTGAGCTAAAGGCTGTCTCCTGCAGAGAAGTTTCTTCTGGCTTAAGCATATTTATTGAAATGTCTGTTGGTCAAAACCATGGATGTTGAATATATTCCTGACCAATATAAGCAAAAACTCAGAAGCAACAAAAGGTCTGTATTATCCATACTGGAAATCCCTATCAAGGACACAAACTAGACCAGCATAGAAAGGAGATTAGCAGCAGACTCTCATGCCTGGAAGCAGACAAACACTTGGTTAGAGAAGGGCTTGACTAAACTGACTGAAAGCAATCAAAAGAGTCTTGGGAGCCTCTGTGAACTTGGACGAGACTCCATTGCACGCTTCCTGCTCTAATTTTCATCATGGTGAAAACCTAGGCTGCTCCCAGACTCGTCATCCTGGTCAAAAAAAATTACTTCCATAACCAGAAGTGCCTTCTGCTGTATCTGCCTGCACTGGTAGTACACAGCTGCACCAAGCCTATAAAATAGATCCCTGTCTGCCTTTTTATCCTTGCGCTGTGGGCTCTATGACTAGGGAATGTCTCTTCCTCATATGCATGGAGTCTGACAGAGTAAGACCTTGAGATAATTTCAGCACAAGCTCAAGGAGTACCTATGCCCTGAGACAGAGGCTACAGCACAGTCCCTTCTAGCCCACACACTGGTTGATTTGCTTTACAATGTAACGTAACCTAGAGGAGTCACCTATGGCCTGCAGCTCCAGACGATAATTAAGTTGTTGGTGGGTTGCCCCAACATTACAGTAATTGATGATTAAAGCAGGCATAGGACACCGCTGAGGCTTGGCACACGATAAGGCTGCTCAGTTGCTCTCCTCCAAATTCACATCATTGAGCAATTTTGTTACACGCCTCATGTTCCAGAATGCTAACAGCTTCACTGTTTCCTAATCAGCTGGGGCAATTTACATAGTCTCTGGCTGTGTTTTACATCAAATCTCATTTGATTCTCTGGTATCTTGCAATACTACTAAAGACAACTGTCTTTCAAATACACTTTGCATACACATCATTTCCTTTCTCTACCAGTTTTAGATGAAAAGGGCAACACATAGCTGTGTGTGCTAATTGAGTCCTTACACGCTGCACTGAGCCTACTTGTCCACTTTGTTTCCAAAAGAGTTCTCTTATCTAGCCCCACAGCTGATATGGTAAAACATTGATAATGGCAATGATATTACCAAGCATGGGTTTGAGATGGAAACCATGACGTTTCATCTTGTCTCATGCAAACAGCGTGACATCCAGCTAGCAGAGACATAGGAATCTGAACACTAGCTTAACCTAGCACTAGCTTATCTTTTTACATACACAGAACAGGGACAAAAAACTTGTGAGATTGCTGTGCATAAGCTTGTATTGCTACTTTATAGATCACCAGCTCAGAAGGGATCTCCAGTAACAAAGGCCTCAGGTGAGAGAACTGATTTCCTTCAGTCTGAAACACTGCCTAATTGGAACTGAAATGCTTCATAACGTATTAAAAAAATACATTTCTATCATCAAATGCTTACCCATAGGCAGATGGCTGGAATTGCACAGTGGGGTTCCTTCTTGTAATCTGCTGCCACTAAGAGCTGTTTGAGCCAGATCCAAAACCTCTTCAAGTCAATGGGAGTTTTTTCAATTAATTTCAACAGAAGTTGGGTAGGATCCAGAGAGTTAAGTGATCCTGGAGGTGTCTTCTGGGTGTATGCTGACACCCTCCAGGGGGGAATTTCCAGCTCCATTGGGGTTTGTTTTTTTAAGCAGCTCCAAAACAAGAACGGTTTGGTTTAAATTTCCAGAAATTCACACTACAGGAAAATCCTGGCCCTGTTGAAGTAAAAGGAAATTTTGCCATTTACACTTGTGATGACCATTTGCTCTACTCCAGGAGTTTTACTGGCTCAGAAAGCCGTTCAGATTGGTAAATTGGTTGTTTCATTACCAAACAAGCAAGGCCAAAAATAAGCACCTCATCCTTGCACTAGAGATGCCTGCTACGATTCTGTAGTATCAGGAAACTTTCCGCCACTACATTTCTTGGGGGCTTACAGCAGCCCTACCTGCAAGATCTATTAGCATCAGCCTTTCTGTCCTCCCACGCTTGAACTATTTTAAAACAATCTCCAGTTAAGCAAGCTAAAGTCTCCATAAGTTTAACATTAAACTGGTCTACTTCTCAGATGTGAAGGGTAGCTATTCCCCAGTTCAGTTTTACTTCTGCACAGAACAAAAAGACCTACTAAGTACTGCTGAGAGCTATGGCATGGCCCATTGACAGTAATGCAGCTTTGACAAATTTATATGCAAGGTCATGACAAGCAGACTTGGTGGCTTTTTGGAAGAAAAACAAAATTAAGCATAACTTTCACTGAAAGAAAGCAGCTTAGATATTCAGGACTCAGTCTTCTGACAGCTAGTAAAGAAGTCTACTGGGGATACAGCAGGTAAAAATTTTCTACATTTACCTCTTTTTCTTATGTCTCTAGGGAAAAAAAAAATAAAAAAGGGGGAAAAAAAAAACTCGGTCAATGGTGGAATAGAGTTAAAATTGTTTCGCAATGTGACCGTTCTGAAGCCTTATCAAGCAGGACATTCTATCTCCTGCCAAGTCCTGCTGGGGGCCAAGGGGATCATGTCCATTGAAAAGGCATCTTCAGGGGTGTAGGACACTGTGGAAAAGGCAGGCTGCACAGGGCATGTTAAGGATGCAGTCAAAAGAAGGGGGTTGTTTAGGAATCTCTATCCTATCGCCTCCTTTGTGTCTTCAATTGCTGTGTCTCCTGAATTCTTAAGGCTAAAGAGGTGCAACTTGGCCACTCTTCCATACAGAGCTAAAAGAAGCTGATATATACTGACACATATATATATATACATACACACATATACTGAATCAGTGTTCTGATTCATGTCAACTAGATATTCATGTCAACTAGATATTCAACTAGCATATCCAGTTTTGGTTTAACCTGAAAAATTCAAGACTCTGTCTTGGAATTTGAAAAATTAAACTCTTCTATTTCTTTCCAATTGCAAATTTTCCTTTTTTATGGGTAGAATACAAAGAATACACAGAATATTCAAAACTAAATGCTTGCATTTTAGAAGAGATAAAATACTTACAAAAATTTTCATTCAAAAACTAAAAATGGGAGTGTTTTTGTTATTGTTGAACTTGAATGTATATACTGACCATTTTTCATTTATAAACTTCTGGAAAGCCTGCACAATCATCCTGCTCTGAGTGGAAGATCTAACTTCCCACAGTGCTTCAATGGCTTTCCAATGGAAATCCCACAGGCCCACAAATGGGAGGATGTTGCACACTTCTTCCTTCAGTCCACCTTTGTTCTCTGCCTTCCACATGGAGGATGTCTGCCTGGGAGAGTCCTAGGAGACTCTGTGGATACAGACCTGGTATCAAAGCACCTACAGACCTCCATCAATTTGAGGTTCTCCAACAGTTCAAGTTACTGCTCATTCTAGGCTTTCTAAAATATTAGCAGAAGGATACTGAAGAAGTCATTATTCTGTTTGTTGGCATCATCAGTGATATCATAGTCCTGGCATGCAAGTACCTCTGTGATATAACGCAGAGCAGAATATAAGTCTTACCATTCCTTGAAGTATGACTATAGACAAAAAGGTCTGGCTTTGTAAAGAGTCAGTCCACCAAAATGAGATTCTTCTGGGAGGTAATTTTATCTTTCACCACCTTTTCAAATCAATCTCACCAGTGTCCTGAGCTACTGAATATATATATATGTATATATATACATATATCCGTGTTGTACACACCAGGACAAAGTCAGTGTAAAAATCTCACCATCAGTTAACTAGCTCAAAGTCTTTCCTATATTTTGTATTGACTGGAATGATGAATAATTTATTTTCAGAGTACCAGATCTCAGAAATAAATTTCTAAAACAAAACTCCTGCAAAACACAATTATTATTCAACTCATTTTAACAATTCAATAAATGCAGTGCAATGACTTCCGTTAGCTATTCTCCTAGCTGAGGTCTACTACATCATTAAATATTATTGAGTTGGGTCTGCCATTTTACTTGAAATTATGTGCCTGGCATTTTACTCTATGGCCATAAACGCTGGAAATGTCAGTTATACAAGCATCCATCTTTTTCACTACTGTCTCCCATCAAACATTAATGGTAGTAGCTCTAATCCGCTCTACACAGTCCCAGATATCTACATTTGCTAGGAAAGGAACTGTAACAGAGCTCACTGACAGCTCACAGTAAGTAATTACTCTTAGAAATATCTCAGTAAACTCAATTTGCTCCCAGAGGTCTTTTAAATTATATCTCGTTAGAGTGCAATGCTTTTTCAAATGACAAGGTCACACAAAAAAGCAAAACTCTATTTTATCTTTATCAGAGCTTTACCCCCCCAACCATAAAACTGTTATAACACATAATTCCAAGCACATAGAGATATTGTGTTTTACTGTTGGAGCCCAGGAAAGCTATAAAGCAAGCAGAGTTGTTGTTTACAGTCACAATAAATTTGGAATATCATATAGCATTCTAGGTGAGGCACACGCATCTACTAATGTCTGTTGAATGGGAATAAGTACTTTTTTGGTTTTAAACTTCACTAGTAAAATAATTCTATCTTAAATTTATGCTAAAGAACTCATGAATCAGAAAAGATTAATCTCAAACCATGTTAACAGAGCAGAGCACACACTTTATCTCTTCACCCTGCTTACCTGCCTTGGTGACTTTACAGAAAGCAGTTACTGAAAAGCAACCAGGATTATGTAGTTGACCAGCACTTATTAGAAGTCTTCGGAAGTCTTCAGAAGTATTCTTTGAACCCAGCTTCTGAAGTAATGCAATTAGGGTAGTATATGAAAAATATTCTTGCCTTTGTTTTTCTGAATAGCATGAAAATATGTTCTAATGTACCATGAAGTCAAAGCCAGGAGCTAGATGAACTCTTTTAAAAGTTTAATACTCTCTGAATTTATATGCCAATCTCTTGCTCTTTGGGAATGGGGTAGGAAAGGACTCCTCAGTCTTAAGTTTTCACCAAATGTACCAAAATAGTTGCCATGAAGTCACATGGGACAATGAGAAAGTCAACTACAGCACAAAAGTAGCATCATAATCACATTTTAGCAGCAGTCATTTTGGGTAATAAAGCTGCATCTTGTATTAATAAACAGGGATTCCAGTTTAACCAAAGAGAAGATGGTAGAAGCATCTAAGCAGACCCCTCATTAAGGATACCCTTAATTTTGTTCCCATTTGAAAAATTATGCCGTTAAGTGAATACATGCATTTTTTAAGTCCAAGTTACCCAACACTTTAAAAGAATGCACCAAAACCAGCAGCACTGGTATATCTTAGCAAGTAACTACCTCCAAATAAATTCTCCAAGGAATTCAGAGGATAGCAGCATGCCATCCTAGAAAATGGCACAGCCCAGTTTGAGAGCTACTATACATCGTTCTGCAAGCAGAGGTAAGTCCAAGTCTTTCCATAAATGTTCCTAAATGAACTCACCTACTCAAAGCAGAGGTCAGAAAATCAGGAATAACTTTGGAAGAATAGATGTCCTCATAGTAAGGGTTTTAAAAATCCTTTTCTTTCACAAGGATATTGCACAGGAGTGGTTTGGGAGAGACTTGCAGGAAATTTAATGGGCATAGCACAACGACTGTGATAACATTAAAGAAAGTTTCTGAGCAGCACTTCCACTTCTATGGTTTACCATCTTGTGTCTGACTTATTTCCATTTTTTGATTCAACAAGCACAGGCTGAGATTTGCAAAAGGACAGCATCAACAGACAAACATCTTACAAACATTTTTCCCAGAAAGTTTATCTTCTCTGAGCCCTGCCAGTGAAAACAGCAGACTCTTCTTCTGATGAGGGATATTCTCATGTTGCTTTATTTCCTTGCTTAATCAAGACAATATATAAAAGTCAAATGCCTAAACTAATGCTTATAAATACAGACCACAAAGCTGTTTTTCTAGCTTTGGACTGGAATGGAAGAGTTGCAAAACACCATTCAAATATGGGAAATATTTAAATGAATAAATCAGATTACACCAATTTGATAGAAAGTAAGATGTGAGCTTTCTAAATACCGTACAACTCAACTGCATGGTCAGTAACATGAGCTCAGGCAAAAAATGTGCCCAGGACATTAAGTCCCTCAGTCTCTCATTGGCTTTCTGAATTTGGGCTTTGCTGCTCTATTTCTGACAGCTAGAAACCCATACCTCTCCGACAATGGAGAGCAAGGACTTGAATAAAATCTTGCTGACATGCCTTGACTGCCTCTTGATGCTACAATGGCATTTGCTGTTATTTGCTATAAGTAGAAAAATAAAAATTATATATAACCTTATCCTATTTCTTCAGAGCTATATCTTAAATGTACCTGGCATAGTCCTTCTAGAGGTGTTAAGGAAAGGTAAGGGTGGGTGCCCAGTCAGGTACTACAGGACTGTCTGTTGGGAAATCTTTTAAGAGGGGCTTTTTGGACACATTATACCAGTCAGAAATTTGAAGTCCTTTTTGAACAAGACAAGAGAGAGTCAGGAGCTGGGGTGGGAAAATAATTTCTCTTCTCCTGAGGAGAGATCTTTGATCTTCATTAAGGATTAGATGCTATGAAAAAGATCGTGGATGGAAAGCCTCAGAACAGTGATTAATGAATATATGTTTACACTCTGAAAAATCCCCTGTGAGGCACCAGAAGGCAGCTGCTTGGACATAAAGCAGAAACAACAGTGGAAGAAAGAATCTTTCCCCTTCTCAGCTATCTCTGTAAGTCAGGGCACAAAGTCAGACTTTTGACTGCCTGTCTCTCCATCCCATGCACATGACAGTGTCTATGGATCACTTGGTGCAGCAGTAAAAGTCATCCAAGAGAAAAAAGTTGGATAGAACGGAAAATAAAATTTGACAGCACAGGAAGTATAGATTGCAGGTCATTTCCTGCATCCATATACAGGTTTAGACTATAATTTGCACGACCCACAATCACTGTTCCTTTCTCTTCCCTTTTCAGCTCTTCTATGCAGAGCAGCATGAACAGAGTCATCACCTCTGAAGACTGATTTTAGAACACCTGACCCTGTTCAGAACTCCTCAGTCAATAAACTGTGACGAAAACTCCTCAAATGGTTCAGACCATTCAATAAAACCTCAAATAGGTCAAATCTTCCACTGATCTGCATCAGGTAACTTAATGGACTTAGGTTTATACCCCTGCAGATCTGGTCCGCCTGACTTCATGAAGAGAGCTGTGCCATTTTATTCCAGATGTAAAGCTGACTTACAGCAATAGAGGTGGTCTGATTCATATCAGCTAGGAATGCAAAAGACCTGAGTTAATTTATGTCACGGGAGAAGACCGGGACAAATGTCTACATCTGTAAAACCATAATCTGAGCTCTCTCTTACTATATGTGTTGGTTTAGTAAGAGCTGCGGGGTAGCCGAGCTGCGTGGCCGGCCGCTTTCTCCCCGCCCCCTCCCCTCTGCCGCGGGCCGTGGACAGAGAAAGGAAAAGAAGGTTTAAAAGTGCCTTTTTGAGTTGAGGTAAGGAAGCTTTAATATATATATATATATAAAAGAAAATAACATACAATGGGCACTTTGCAGTTAACAAGAACAAATATTAAGCAGTAAGAAAAGAGCAATACAAAAAAAACCAATACCAGAGAACAACAGCGAGGGACCAAACCCGAGCGAAGTTCAAGGCGAACTGACCTCCAACTGCACTGCCCCCAATGGAACTGGCCCCTCCCCGGAGCTGGCCCCAGGGCATGACGTCAGCATGGTGTAGAATTACCTGGCTGCACACAAAATTAACCCTGTCCTGGCCAACCCAGGACACTATAGTATCAAACATTTCAAAACCAACTCAAAGTCTGAATTATCTTTCCTTTTTATGGCCCAGTTTTTTAGCAAATATCCACAAAACCTTGCTATATTTTAAGAAAACTAGAACTGGCTGATAAAAAGTTAAATAAACAGAATTGGAAGTTAGATTTATTTCTTTCTGCAGAAATGTCTTGTGTTTGAATTTATTGAAGTTTTTGCTGAGCTTTGACTTTTAACGCAGTGCTTCATTTTGTCTTGCCCTAAACAAAACCAGAACATTTCAAAGCCCAGATGAAAATGATACATTCAAGCTCTGCACAACGACTTTTGCTTGAGGAAAACAAAGGCTTTCATCAAAACCACGGTTTTAGGTAGGAAAGCACTAGGATGGAAGAATTTTCAGCCAGCTCTGCCAAATATCTGCATCCTTTCATTCTGACATTTTTACCTTGCTAGTAACGCTTCACTCCACAGTGAGTCCCATTGATTTTCTGGACGTAAGTGATGTATTTGCAGACAGCACCTGCCAGACAGTGATGCCTGACCCATGCAACCCTGGGAGGGCAGTTCAGTGATGTTGGGCTCCACGGATCCATAAAGTAGGATTTCCTCTTATTTCCTTCTTGTTTCTAAAAAGGAAGAGGAAAGGCTAGTAATTCACCACTGACTTAATTTATCCAAGCAGAAAGAGCATTTCTAATGTTTCTAAGACTTTTCAGTCTATCAGGCACACCATTCCTACCTTTGCAGACAGTAAATTGTACTCAGAATGAGAGAATGAGAGACGCATTTCCATTTGCTTTTTCTTTAAATTGAGTTTCTAACTGGCAGAAGACCATCCAGAGGCCTTGGAGAACATCGTCCATCTCCTTAAATCTTAAAGATCTCTAGTTCTTTTAAAATATTTTAAGTTTCTCCATCAAGACTGAACACATACTTTAAGAACTTTGAGCCAGTTCAGCCACATATATGTAAAATGTAATGCCTGCAGGTCAGTTTAGAAGATCATCACAGTCCCTTCTGCCATAATCTACTTATCTATGCAATGAGCAACAGAATGCAATCAAACTTTGGCTATACTTTCTCATTCCCCTAGCTGTATTTTTTATTGCAACACTACAGAGACATAAAAATTAAAAACATAACAGCAAGCCTGAAATCAAAGCAATAGATGGAGAGCTAATTAATCAAACCAAATGACCAAAGCCAACTTCTTTTTCATCACACCTTTTCTTTTTAATGTATAGATCCCACTTTCAGCTTTTCAGAATCACCAGAAAACTGAAACAATCTATTATACACACAGCTCTGCCATGAAAATCCAGGCTCTGCAGTCACTCTTATTTCCTACTTGCAGCCTCACTAAACTCTCAGACATCACTGCATAAACAAGTCTTTTAACAGAGCATTTTGTGCTCCTTTTACCATTCTCACCATGAAAATATCCTCTAGGCTTTCACCAAGCTGAAGGACGATCAGAATTTCTGTGGTGTGCTGATAACAACCACACACAGCGAGTCTTTCCATCTGTAGTTTGGACTGTGGCTTGTATTTCACAAGTGCATGGAGAAAGATCACAGGCAGCCATTAACTCCTTTTCACTCTTTGCATCAGTCAGACAAGTCACTATCTTCATGATTGTGTGGCATAGGAAATCTGCCACAGCTTGCAGCAGGTTTAGCTATTGCAAATCAATGACAAGGGGAAAAGCAGCAATGGGATTATTTTTACCCTGATTTCCCACTAGCCAGCAGTCTGGAGTCAGAGTAGTGGCCAGGAGAGCACCTGTGCAGCCAGTTTCAAGCAAATCACATAGGCTCATTCACAAATCGTAGAGAAAATCCATTAACTTCTACAAGGCTTAATCCAGATTATACCACCACTGCTGGAACTGGATGCCGGCCCATAAGCCACTACAAATGAAGCTGAACTTGTGCCACCTTGTATTTCTATAGCTAAGAATTGACTACCATCATTTCAATGCCCACTATCACCCACAAAAGACCATAAACTTTTAACACAATGATAAAGCTAGACTTTAGCCTTTTAAATAATCTGCATCTTGACTAGCTGTCCAGTCTACTTTCTCCTTGCCAGCTATATTGAGGGGTCATAAACAAAGTGGAATGCAAACAGCCAATAAATTAAAGTGCAGGCAACTGAAAAGGTCAAAGCAGTATGCTTTATTATTATCTGTCACTGAGTATATGGCATGTTAGAATTCATACACTGGTCTTTCAAGAAAATGGAAACAATCTCTAAAGTGTTTGAGTAATCAATCAGCATGCACCAACTAGTAAAAAGGATCGGACTTGGTGTATTTCAAAAGGCCTGTGGAGATCAAGAAACAAACCTCTCTTCCTCTCTACTACCTTAACAGATGGGAACTCGGAGAGAGGCTAAATGACAGTTGTTTGCATGCATTTCAGCAAATGCAAAGGTGGTGAGAGGAACTGAAGCAGCAAGGATTGCATTGCAGTCCCTTTGCCTCCATGCTCAAATCTCTGTAACAACAACAAAAAACATTAAATTCAACAGGCGATTTTTACCTCAATTATCAGCTGCTGAAGTGGCCAAGGATGAAATAAAAAAATGAGACTGCTCACTTTTTTCATAAATGGTCTGCAGCATATTAGCATCAAGGCATAGATTCATAGCCCTAAGTGCATCTGCCATTGTTAATATTCTTGTTGCATTTAGTGTCATCCACTGGAGAAAAATAATGGATTTCAAACGGGATCTCTTGGACTGTGAGTGCTTTCTGGCCTGGGTATCTCAGGAGGACATAGTATGGCCAGCATTGGTCTTTGAATGTTGCACTAAGCCAGTAGTCATAACACAGAACACAGGGCAATTCTATATCATTAGTTTGGTTAAAAATTACTGCTTGCTTACCAAGAACAGCCTAGTCGCTTTACTCTCTCAGAGTGTAGCTGCTGAAGGATGTGTCCCTTTAATTCCAGCAGCAAATTATCAGAAACAGGGCTGGCCAGATGAAGTCTCTTTCCAGGAACTGGCTAATTTTGAATGTGATTGTTTGTGAGCATAAGTAGAGAAGAAGAATTAGAGGGAGTTGACAGTTTTGAAACATGTTATTTGTGATCAAGTCCACCAAACACTACTGAGATACGTCTTGTCTGCAGCACAGCCTGATATGTTTTTTGTCACATAATTATACGCTACTGTGGCAGAACATATTTTCCACAATGATTTTCTTTCTTTCTTTCTATCTGTCTATCTATCTATCTATCTATCTATCTATCTACCTACCTACCTACCTACCTACCTACCTACCTACCTACCTATCATGGGGGAGTAGACCAGCAATTTGCAAAAGTCTGCCTTTAAACAATGATAAAATATACTGAAGTGTCTGGTATTACCATGTCTCTTACAACCTAAATGCTCAAGATCACAGATTCAGAATAAATATATTTTCTAATTTTTCCTAAAAGAAGGATATGGGAGTTGTTTTCACAGATGCTGGATTCATCGCCACCATAGTTTTATTCTCGCACAGAATCAAAACCTATTGTACTTCCATGCTGTAACCGCAGTCCTGTGGTCACAGAATGGTACCTTTCCACCGGGAGCTCAAGAGTGTGAAGTGGCCAGAGAAGATGCCTGTGGCTGATGCAGCAAATAAGTAGTGCTTGTGTTTCACTACTTTGCAAAAGAGGATGGAGGGTAAATCCTCAGACACCACAGTGTCTCTTTCTTCACCTGGAGGAAAAAAAATGCACATATGACTTTTATTATGTTGTTAAAACCACCGTCTTTTGTCATGCTTTGGTCAGCTGTAGAGATTTCAGCCGAATTCAGGTTGCCACAATAGCTTCTCCTCTCGAGTATTATTGTTACAGATAATGAAATACCATTCAACAACACAGTTCTGCACTGAGCCTTGCAGAAACGGAACTAATAATCTTGTCTAAAGATTAAATACTTTAGAAATCTAACCCAGGAGAAGAGCTGTCTGTTGAAACATGTTCCAAACCTGAGTGAGACACACCAGAAAGATAAAGAAGCACACAGATTCCTAGGGTTAAGCATGTAAATCCTATAAAAAATAAAGTAAGATGCAGATGAGACTTTCCCATACTCAAAAAGCCTTGAGGACAGGATTTTCTACTACAGGTTGTATCAACTCCCTCTTGGCACTGCTACTATCCTCAAAAATACATCCAAGAGGAAACTAAATCTATGAAGCTACAGTACATTTTCTGGAGACTTTCACAAGTGTTAAGGACTTTGCAACTTAGACTCCTTAGCTGCTATCTCCACGTTACATGCAGTATCAGTATGCTGGTGCCCAGAAAGAATGCATCATTTTACTTACAGCATTCAATATTCAACAGAGATAGACATACTCACAGTCCAGCACAGGTGGGACAAAATGAATAGCAAGCACAATTTCTATTTTGGGAAAAGGTCCTAAAAGCCATTTTTGTACCCTTTTAATACCTTAATAAAACTTGTTCACACATTCTGTAACAATATAGAAGGATCATATGTAACCTGTAATAAACTCTGGGTGCAGTATGCTATCTGTTCTATAACTTATTAGCACATACATTGCAATTATGTTAAAAACTCATGTATGTAACCTTTTGTGATGAGGAATAACTGCTCCTTCATAAAATTTTAGCTAAATTATGCCTTTGCAACCCCTTATATGAACCAAATCTTAGTAACATTGAACAGTGATTTCCCTCCTTTAGCCAAAAGAGAGTCTGGACTGATGATTACTCCAGGCTCTGACACTGGATGGGTCCAGGTAACAACGGTACCCTTGCCATTCATTGCCCATAAAATCCAGACCTTTGCCTCTTTGCTAAGAGAGCTGCTCTTTCCAAACATCCTTTCTCGATTTCTTTGATCAGAATTTGAAATGCTTTGGACAGCCAAGAGAACTTTGCTAGGACTACTGGCTGTCTGTCCAAATGAACATTAAAAATTATCATAGAATCATAGAATGGTTTGGGTTGGAAGGAAACTTAAAGATCATCTATTTCTAACCCTCCTGCCATGGGCAGGGCCATCTCCCACTAGATCAGGTTGCTCAAAGCACCATCCAACCTGGCCTTAAACATTTCCAGGGAGGGGGCATACTCACACCCTCTGGGCAAACTGTTCCACCCTCACAGTGAATAACTTCTTCCTTACATCTCATCTCAATCTATCCTCTTCCAGTTTGAACCCATTGCCCCTTGTTCTGTCACTACACTCCCTGATAATGAGTCTCTCTCCATCTTTCCTGTAGGCCCCCTTTAAGCACAGGAAGGATGCAATAAGGTCTCCCTGGAGCCTTCTCTTCTCCAGGCTGAACAACCCCAACTCTCTCAGCCTGTCCTCAAAAAGAAGGTGCCCCAGCCCCATGATCATCTTTGTGATCCTCCTCTGGACCTGCTTTAACAGGTTCATGTCCCTCTTGTGTTGGGGGCTCCAGAGCCGGACGCAGTACTCCAGGGTGGGGTCTCACAAGAGCAGAACAGAGGGGCAGAATCACCTCCCTTGACCTGCTGGCCACACTGCTTTTGATGCAGTCCAGCATGCAATTAGCTTTCTGGGCTGTACGGGCACATTGCCAGCTCATATTCAGTTTTTCATGCACCAAATATACTTATTATTAATAATTATTTATTATTAATAACCAATGTTTCATGATGCTGTAGTTGAAGGACATAGTGTGTAATATAAAGCCAGCATCTGTCATGGCTGTTGCATATGTTTTCTGCTTTTAGTTTGAATTCTGCATAGCAGGGTAACAAGGTGATATAGGCATAAGTGATATTGCTAAATAAGTGATGAATCAACAGCTACCACTGGGTAAACTGTAAAACAAACTTGTTTTATCTCTTTTCCCACCTATTTATGACCTATAAAATTTGCTTTATTCCCTCATATTATAAGATCAGCTCACAATCTCTCTTTCTTTTTGTTGAGGATTGGCAAGAGGTCATTGAAGGCTGTGAACCAAGAGGTCACTGAAAGAGAAATTCTGATGGCAAATCCTCCCAGCCTTAACTGGGTGGAATATGGATTCAAATCTATCCCAGAAATTAAAGCTTTGATTTCACCCCGTTGATATCCTTCACTTAGCATTTTTCAGAGGTTTTCAGAAAGTTACCCTTCTTGGACTGGGCAGATCATCACAGAGACCACTAGAAAGGGACACGATTTACAACATGGCTTCCAACCGAACTTTTTACTATTTTCCAAATGAGTCTCTTGTCAGCCTACTACTTATTTATGTTCTTTTCCTGCTCATTAAAGCTGCCATACTTATGACTGAAAATGCTAGGGAAGGCTTTGGTCTAATCAAAGTAAATCCCCTTTTCAATCTCTTTTGCATAGGCAGTTTCTTCATCAGCAGAAAGTAGAGCTAGGAGAATGAGGCTGAAGAAAAAGAAGTGAGAATATGTTTCCAGTGGCTCCCAGGAAGCTAATTTTCACCAGTATGTCATATCCCATTGCAAAGGGCTCACTGCTCACTAGTAATTTGTCCATGCAGGATGTGATCTAAATACACATAAAACCCTCAGGAACCATTGCTGTATATATATTTTCCACTTGTGGCATCCCTGAGGCTCTCTAGAAGCCACCAGGTGAGAAATAAACGTGTTGTAAAAAAGCATGTGTTGTTGACCAGAGAGGTCGCATTGGTCCCGGTACCTACTGAATGCTGAGGATTACAAAGACACAAACCAGGCAGACATTTCCCAGAGACTGCAAGCACATGCCCCTGCAGACATACCTGGATGTGTCCCTTCATATCTGAAATTTGGGTAAAGTGGCCATAGTTACTCAAAATAAAATAAAAATCCTATGTTGAACAACCGATATGTACCATCTATAGCAACTGAAGATTTTGAAGGATGTAGAGTCACTACATTCAGCTAGCCCAACCTAGCGGATTAGAAAACCAAAGATGGATTTTAAATCAACCTAACTCCAGTCAGCCAGCCAGCAAGTAGATTTAAAGACTTTCTTCAAAAATACTTCCTTTTCCTTTAGAAGCTGTTTGAACTCTGGTCATGAATATTGTGCCAGGTAGTTTTAGCAGACAGGAGAGAAGAGTAGGATATGTTTTAAAGGCATTTAATCTCAATACCATTAGTAGGAGAAACTGCATCATCCAGTGACTACATCAGTAGGCTGGAACTTATGACATGTCTAGAACCATGTAAGGAGCACCATGTTGAATGCAGACTCAACTCTTGAACCAAAAGCAGGAAAAGGCATGACAGCATCATCCTGGGCCATGTTGCTTAGATCTGCTGGGAGCCCAAGCTTGTTAACTGCAATATGGCACATCAATGATGTGACTGTGCTGCTCAGGGAACCCAAGGGAATGTCGCTTGCCAGGTTGCAGCGTGATGCTGTTGAACTCCTTTGTTCACAGCAGCTGGCTCACATGCCACACATTGTGTGGGATCCTGGGCAAGGCTCTCCACCTCTCCCATGCCTCCTTGGCTTAGGTTTTTCTTAAATATGCTAGCTTACACGTTTTCACACCACTTGAGAGTTTTGTTTTTATATCTTAAGATATTTTTTAAAAAATATTCTAGTGTCCGCAAGAAGCAAAACTTTCCCTACTGAGGTCAGTAGCAGAATTACACGTGTTCTGTGATAGCTTTCTAGGCTTCTTTAGTACTCAGGAGGCAAGAACTAGTCTCACAAAGGATCCTGCAAAATTATAATGGGGCCAAAATTCCTCATTCTAGGTCAAACACCAGTTCCTAATTCCAGATGGGAGATACAAACAATCTAATTCCTCTGGCAAACTCAGAAACAGGAGTCTCTCATATCACAACCTGGCTTCATCTGAATCATTTCAGGACAGATTAGTTTAAATCGAGGCAAAGCAGAGACTTGATCCCATATCACTACACATACTTTCACTACAGAAGGCACAATGAAAGCACTGCACATAACTATGTAACAAAAAATTAGCAGTAAAAGCTTGAGGAAAACCAAAGCCTGGCCTCAAAGCATTTCAGTTTTAATGAGAAGAGCCTGTTTAGACAAAATTCTCTATCATCAAAAACCTGTCTGACTGATTCGAGGCAGCAAAGCTGCTGTGTTTTTCATCACCTGAGATGTTCCCATTCTCGAAAGTACATCTGCTGAGATAAAGGGATAATTCTGACATGTTGGTATTTTACAACAAAGACCTACGTGAAAATTTTCCATTAGAAGTGCTGAAGCTTTTGATTAAATAGGAAAAAGCACAATTTTCCACTGAAAAACCCGAAATGCCCCAAATGGAAGATCTCTCTAGGGTTTTGCTATTGTAGTGCATCAAAACAAAATTCAGTTCCCTCTTCTGCTCCACTGAGATCCCAGTCTACCCTGTTGTCTAAGCATCCCAGTTGATCTGTCCATTTCGCACCATGCACAGGGACTCCAGAAGAGAGCTGCCACTTCTCTCCAAGGGTTATCCCTTGCCACTAATCACTGAAAATATATTTCAGATAAGGTTTCCAGCACCAAAGAAGAGGGATGTACAATCCCAGGGAGGCAAAATCAGACATCAGGGTTCACCAGCTCATGTATACAAGCATCATTCTAGATGTGTTCAGAGCTCACTGCAAAACTCATTCCTCTCTTACCCCTTCACTAGGTATTGAAAGTGATGGGAGTAGAGAGTAGTGGAATAAGGGTATTTTAAGCATCAGGAAAATGGACTGATGAAGAGGCAAAGGGCTAGTACGAGATTTTTATAGGTTCCTGCCTTGAAGTTGGATTCATTTATGTGCTCTTGCCTGACTGGAAGTCAGTTTACTGCATTTTGCTTTACTTTTTTTTGCAGGCTGAACCTTATGCCATTTCTCCTCATTCTTCCATGCCCTCATCACCTACTTCTTGTGTGAAGCAGAATATCCACCAAGCAACACGCCCCTGTGCAAAGCAGCTTCATCCTGAAATGCTCTAGCTGAAACAGGGATTAACAGGGAATACCAGTCCTCACCAGGGCCTCACAAAATCTTAAACAAAGATGCAGGTTAATCTAACCCTGTATGTAAGAAGCCTGTCTCTGGTGCCATCAGAGATACGCCTCTTTACTGCAAAGAATAATCTCTATCAGCACTTTCAAAGGGGCAATAATCCATTTGATCAATCCAGCACACCAGACAAAGGGCAAGACACAAATCTGAGGGAAAAGTTTCTGTTCTCTTCTTCTGCCCCCTGTGCAGGTGATGTCCGTACTCAGCACCACTCTCTTGCACTCTAGCTGTCTTTAGCTCATAGCTTCCCCAAGCTAGGAACTGCAGACACTGCATAAAAAGTGATCAGTGAATTATATTCTTTTCCCTTAAAAAAAAAAAAAAGTAATCAAATGAGATTAATGTTTAAATCAGACTTTGGGGAGAGGTTCAAGGTTAATTCTTTTGTTAATCCAAGTGTACCTCTCCCATCCGTCATTTCAACCTGCAAAAATAACCCTACTCAGTGTTTTCTGACAGCCCTGGCTTTATCTTCACCAGCTGCTGAGTTGCTTTAGACAGACTTAGGCTGTTCTCAGCTAAGTCAGCCAGTCTTAAAAGGAAAAAAAAAAAAAAAAAGAAAGAAAGAAAGAAAAGGAAGATATGGGAAAACAGAGAAGTGAAACAACGATGATGTCAGGCCTTTTTCTACCCTATTCTATTCTAGTTTATGTACCTAAAGTCCCTGCTCCCCCTGGCCATGCTCTGCTGCATTAACCAAGCCCTTCTACTGCTATCAGGCTCTTGGCCGCAGCAGTCTCACACAAATGGGTTGGCACCTATGCATCCACGCACTGGCAAGTATAGGAAGGTAAAGTTACACAACCTGACTGGGACTTCTTGCTTGATGGCAACCCTTAAGATTTGCCTTAATTTCCCTAGTAAGCCTAATGAGACTGTTTTGTTACAAGAGGGCAGAAATCAGACCGTCTTTCCCTGAAATGGAAAAGGCCAGGGAGGGCGAACAGAGGATGCCTCCCATGGGAACCACCAACACAAAGTGCATGTACGGGAATGCTGTAACCACAGAGTCCCTAACTCTGTGCCCTTACAGCCATTGCTGTGGTTAAGATAGCACACAGCAGGGGAAGGCTATGCTGTAAGGTACTGCATGCACCAAATCCCTTGCATTTGGTTCAGCAAGTGGATAGATTCACTCTTGGCTGTGTAAATCAGGTTATCTCCTTCACTCTCAGTTTCCCTCATATCTAAGAAAACCTGACATTTTGAGAAACCGAAGGAGAATTACTCCAAACTCTTGAAAAAGCCAGCTGAAAGGCATTGTCAAGGTTCCAGATGATCATTAGTACAGAGAGTCCTGGCTCAGCCACAGGAAGGGATGCTAGTGTGCCACACACATTTGGTGGCTTAAGGCAGTGTAAATGGGGTGAGCTTGTATGAATTAAGCTGCTCTAGTAATGGGTATCCTCTTAGGTAGGACTGAGCTGAGTCCAGCAAAATGAAGCTGCATATGACTTAAGTATTTAAACAGATAAATGTGAATATCTGTGCTATAATAAAAGAGTAATTTATGTGAAGGAAAATTGCATTATGCTTATTCAAAGTTGAATTTATTTCTTCCCTTTCTTATTAAGAAACTCATTTTAAAAATCCCAGTCTCAGGTCAGGGTTATACTTATAGGGCTGACTTTCTATCTGGCAGTGTAGAATTCAAAATTCCTACAAAATTCCTTAATGTAGTCAATCGACAGCATAAGCCCCCTACTTGGGCCAAGAATTTTCTATTTTTCTTTTAATTAAAAAATAGCTTGAGGGCATGTAAGGCTTAAATTACTTGCATAGAGAAAAATGCTTCTCTAAGAAACCTATTAGGAGATAGGGCTTGAGAGCAACAGAAGTCCTTCAGAATAAACAGAAGTTTAATTTTTTGTAAGGTAATGGAGAAGAGGGGAGATATTCCAGAGAGTTTCCTTCGGCTCATTTTGGGCTGTCATTCTGTGCCCTGAAGCCATAGTTGAGTTACCTCTGAGGAGATCAAGAGAGAGCTGTTGGGTATAGAGTCACTTAGCAGAACAGTGGCAGGAACTTATCTGTGCGTGGATTTCTGTCAGTGTGAGTTTATTTAAAATATGCAAACTCTGGATCCAAGTCAGTTACAAAAAAAACAAGCCAATGATCACCATAGCAGTTTGGCTTGCACACCAGCCGGCAATTTTATGACATACCTATTGTTAGTTGGCATAAAGCATCTGTAAGCTCTATTGCAAACAAGAGTGCCAAACAACCTCCACTGCCCCCCAGAAAATAAAAAGGGCAAAACCCCAGATATCACATGCTTTTTGGCTTCTCAGAGCTGCAACGTACTGAGGACCTGGAGTCCCCCTTGTCTGCAAGCACAGTGACCACATGCTTAGGCAGCCTATCTGTTTGCCCTAGAGGGAGATGCAAAAGCCCTATGCCATCTGAACACAGGAGCAGAAAAATTAGAGCCAAAGAGGACTCTGAGTTGTAATTTTTAGCTGGCAGGTGGGGAGTCAACAGCATCAGGTTGTATTGGGCCAGCTGGAGCCAACAGCATTTCAGTTGGAGTCTATGTTAACAGAAGACTTACAGTTTGCTTCCTAAGACAAGTTAACTACTGCACACCCTTTCCTGGCTAGGGTAGTATGCAGGGTAACAGAAAGTATGGACCTGACAGGCTGTCCAACAATCTCTTTTAGAGAAGCATCAGGAATATAGCACAGTTTACTATATCACCCTGCTCCTAATTTTCTTCTGATATCCCTTGTTTTCACTTAAATAATGCAAAGCACCTCACTCTCTAGTAGCCAACACTGAAAAAAAAAACCCACCCAGAAATGGCACATTAGGTTCAGAATTATCCCTTCTTTGAGAGGCAATGACCGCATAATAGTGTTACGCTCTAGTTAGGCTTGAAAGCAAAGCCTTGAATTAGAGAGCAGATCATAACACTACAGTGACCAGACACAAGGCTTAAATGAGTGCGAATTTCATGCAAAAATATGGATGGGCTCATTTAAACACTAACAAGCTGTTGCCTTGGCCTGTTTGTAGAACAACCAAAAAGGGACAGATGAACTTTCAAAGGGCTCTCAAACAGCAACTGCTACTTTTGAACTACTCTTCTGCAAATGGATAAGGGGAACAGTAAGGGGAACAGACCAACCTGATACTGGTAATGCCGAAGAAAAGCAGAATGTCACACAAGATGCATTTCTGCCTCATCACCAGGACAGGATTTTCTTTCTTCCCTAGTTGCTTAATGAGGACTTACCTAGCCTTGTGGCAAGAGCCATTTGCAGCTATCTGAGCATAGGTGAAGACCAAGGAGCATCTATGACTCCAAGTCCTGACCCTCGGTTTGCTAAGGAGTATGGAGGAATTCAGCTAAGGACAACAGAAGGCAAAACAAAAGTTAATTCAAATTTTGTGCTGAAAACTGCTATGCTCACTTATGCTTTATATGTTGAGACACTAATGGATTAGAGCAGGATTAGAGCAGGATTTCTCTGTCTTTGTGAACATGTGGATCCTCTTTTGGCTTATCTGCTTGCATGTGATCCTGAGTTGGCAGCAGCTAAGTTCTTCCAGGCCAAAAGTACAGGCTGCAGTCCCAAGCTGTGAACATTTCCGCCCCAATCCCACCCACTGGAACTGAGTGGTGACCAGAGATTCAAGACAACAAGCAGCTCACAAACCAGTGTAAGCACTTACAGGTTGTGACTTTACCTGGATCTCACAGTCCTGCCCTGAAGACCAGGAACTGGTGCTGCCAGCTCAGAGAATATGTAGCCATTTTGGACTACTGCCAACACTTGATTGTACCTTTTCAACATTCCCAGTTACATGCAACAGCATCACCTAGCCAGCAGTGATTGCTGAAATAAAACAAACTTCACATGACTAGGCGTAACGTATATTGGGGCAAGAAACAACCTGCAAGATAGAGAAGCTGCTACTGTGACCCTACCCCAGGACGTGTCCTCTGGCCAAGCCTGCCGGGATGCATGGTTAGGCCCGCTAGGACAAGGCAAAAGCTGCATCATTTCTTAAATGACTACAAGCTTTGTGGCACTTGCACGTGCAGTCATCTGGGAGGTAGCAGTAGAAAGTTGCGTGGTGGCAAGCTCTAAAACCATCTTTCAGTTGAAACTGCCACAACGAAAGCAGCAGTTTATGCTGACATGTTAAACTTCACACAAAGAGTGAAGAGCTCCACCACAAGCTCTATTCAAAGGCATCTGTAAGAAGCTGTCACCTCTTTGTTGTCAGTCACCAGCTCTGATTCGGCCCAGATGACCTTAACATGCCCTAATGTATCAAAATAATACAGAACTGACCTGGCAAGTTTGATCCCACGACTGCCAAAGCTGGATTGTCCCTCCACACCTCCTGCTGCTAACAACCTCTAGGATATAAAGAGCATTTTCAATGGCTCAAAGAAGGCTTTTCATTACAGAAAAAAGAAAAAGGATTTCATGAGCTCAACGCAGAAATCTTGCAATGTGCTGAAATTTCTTTTATTTATATGTATTTTTAAACTACAGGGCCTTTAGCTATCTAGCAGATCCTGTAAAGACAACGTAAGAGTTTCCTGTTCCAGATAGGTATCATGCCATCTCTCAAGCTTTATGTACAGTCTCCAGACCTTGCTTCTTTTAAGGCATTAAACCTGCTGTGTAGAGCAAATGAAACCAAGCCCATCTCCAAAAGCACAGGGCAGCCCTTTGTACAAGATGAGGCAGAAAATGTGATAGCAGCAACCACTTTAGAGACCTATGGTACAGACCTTCTCAGACAGAGAAGAAAGAAATATATTCTGCTGGGCTAATTAGGAGATTGAGTGAAGGTAACACTGCCACGTTTTCCTGTTTGCTTACAAGAGTGGAAGCTGGAGAGAAAATTTAATGTCAGGTTTCACTACAAGAGATAAAAAGCAATGGGGACATAATAAATATTACACATTCTGCCCGGGTTGCCTTGGATACAGCATCTAGGAAAGATAGAGTGGGTGAAGTATGAACCAGTCCCAATTCTCACAGCAATCATTGCCACCAGAATGCATTCATGTTGTGCCATTTTCCATCTTGTTATAATCTTTGTCACAAGAAGGAGGTTATTGGACGAGAAAGGCTTTTCCATATTGGCTTTAGCAGTATTGCTGCCACTTCCTTGGTCTTTTCAATATTCTGTAATTGATCGGTTTGTCACCCCAATTTGCCATTGTTTACAGCCTCTGTAACTTGTGGCTGGCCAGGCAATTCGAGTAGATAAAGGACCGCTGAAAAATCCCTGTAGCAGTTTGCTCCACTAGAGTAATCAAAAATCAGGGGTCACACCTTTTGGCTGCTGTAAATAGATGTACCTCCTGCTACAGGCCTTAAGAAAGCAAGGTCCATTCTGCAGTCTGTTGAACAGGCCACACTCCACAGAAATGCCAAAATAAACCAAAAGTTTCCGCAAAAGATGTCGAATCACAGTGTCTTGTTCTTTCTATAGCACTGCTGGGGAAATAAAAAAAAACTAAATAAATTCTGACTAAAAAATTCATAAATAATGATGAGGGAAATTTGTAAGATTTAAACCCTTTAAAATAGTTCTTAAATTCAGCTTTGCTGTAATGGAGGCAAGGCTCTGAATCTCTTCTTGGCAGTGACCAGCCCTTTGCAAAGGCACAAAATCCCTAAGCAACTTGTTAAAGCTTGCCATAACTTAATGCTGCCTTTCCATCTACTTCATTGGGCCTTAAAACTACTCCTTTGGTCTACAGCTTGATTCTTCTTCTGTAAAAGGGAATGGCATTTTTTCCATCCCATTTACTTGAATGAAGAATTTGTAGGATAGAGGTTCCAAACTCTGGCATTTTTAACATCACAATAGGCAAGCTCATTTCAAAAGGTACTTACGGCAGCACAGCCTATGCTGCTCACTACCAGTGGAAGAAGTTGTTAAAATAGGCTTGCTGGCCAGTAGTATAGGTTAGAATTCCCTGCCCAATTAAAAAGCATCTCTTTCCCTATTAAGTAGCATCTAATGCATGGAAAACCTGGTCTCTGTCCCATTAGGGAAATAAGAACCCTTTTGCCTACTGAAACATGAGCTTCTCCTTGCAAGAAGCAATATTGACAGAGCCCCTCTGGCAGCAGAGGAACTGCACTGTCCATCACATTCATTTGGGCCTCCTATGGATGGAGCAGCACAGGGATATCAACATCCTGTGGAGATAGCTCTGTGCAAACACATTTCCACAGTGAGGGCAGCTGGATGGTGCATCATTCACCAAAATTGTCATCACAAGCCCTGTGCACCTCTTCAGTGGCGAGAATGTAATTTTCACCCAGAGAGGAGGAGCCCGGAGGCTATCCTCAAGCTCCAACCTGCCAGCTGATGTTGCAATTATCAGGCAGCTCACAAAGGCCGTATGTAAATTTACAACAAAATAATCAGTTGGGGAGAACAAAGCACTCCTGCATGTGAGACACTTACTGCATTAACTGCATTGGGTATGGACACAGAACAGTGAAGGTCAGCATGGAGTTGTTCTACAGAGGCCGTTTATTTTTTCACTCTGCAGAGGAGTGTTTTGTTTGCAGTCCTACAACAGAGTATTAGCAGGATTACGCTGTGTATACATGCAACTTACTTTCCATTGCATCTGATAAACCATAAATGCTCAGAAAATTACAATATCTTTGAACTTTCCAGATCAATCTGATTGAACTACATACATCATTTTAAGTTTACAATACACTTCTTGACATCAAAAGAGAAGGAAAAAAAGAAGATAGTGTGTTTTTTTTAATCGGGCTGATTAGAAGCACTGCTGTGACATGTCTTCTACAGAGTTTCAATAATTCAGTAATTTTCTTTTAAATTGCAGTATTTTGTATATTTTAATCTCTTGTTTTACTTGGCTGGCCTTTGATTTCATTTCCAGGGAGCTCTTGTGCTAGAATCCTGGTAGTAATATTTTTTTTTTTGGTTTGACATTTTAGGCTTTTAATGTTCACAAGAAACCTTAACTGGGAACAATTTGGTTTCATATTTGTAAAATCAATTGATTGAAGGGAATTCAACAAACAATCACCCCCCCACACACACACACCCCCCACACACACACCCCTCGACAGAAAAAGAAAATCACCTTATACTGCTGCTTCATTTTCTCCATCTACACTGAGTGATGTGGGGAGTTGCTGGTTTAGAGGCACATGTTTAGCTCCTGCAGATCAGTTTAGCTGCCTTAGTATTAGCTGGGTTATGCTGATTTTCATCAGTTAAGAATCAGTCCCCTGGTTTTCCCCTGATTTCCTAACAACTCAGTAATGTGCAAGTTATGCTAGAATACTAAAGTAGCACAGCTTCTTGTCTAACCCTGTGTAGCAATCAGAGGTCACTTGGTAAGCTTTTTCTTCTTTGCTCTCTGAATTTTAATTGTGGCTATTTCATAGCCTGGCTCTGATTTCCAACACTAATTTATAATGAAATCTCTGTATTTTGCTTAGCTCCTGGCTTTATGCTTCTTGCTTGCTCTGGATATTGTTAGCTGACTCCCTGCTGAGAAATAACCACATAATTACAAAAAAATTTTACAATGCCCTTCACCAAAGGTTTTCCAGGTAGAGTTAGAATCATAGAATCACAGAATCATTCAGGCTGGAAAGGACCTCTAGGGTCATCTAGTCCAACCTTTGTTGAACATCTCCCTATCCCCTAGACCAGGGGTCCTCAAACTTTTTAAACAGGGGGCCGGTTCACTGTTCCTCACACACTGTTGGGGGCTGGACTATAGTTTGGAAAAAAAAGAACAAATTCCTATGCACACTGCATATTTGTAGTAGCACACAAAAAAACAGGAAAAAGAATGCTGTATCTGGCCCACGGGCCGTAGTTTGAGGACCCCTGCCCTAGACCATGTCTCGAAGTGACACATCTACCTGTTTTTAGAACACCTCCAGGATGATGATTCCACCACTTCCCTGGGCAACCTGTTCCAATGGCTAACCACTCTTTCGGTGAAGAACTTCTTCTTAATATCCAAAATAAACCTCTATTGGCACAACTTGAGGCCATTTCCTCTTGTCCTGTCATTAGTTACCTGGGAGAAGAGACCAGTACCAGCCTCACTACAACCTCCTTTTAGGTAGTCGTAGAGAGCATTGTGGTCTCCCCTCAGCCTCCTCTTCTCGAAGCTAAACAACCCCAGTTCCTTCAGGAGCTCCTCATACAACATATTCTGCAGACCCCTCACCACCTTCGTTGCCCTTCTCTGCACCTGCTCCAGCACTTCAATGTCCTTCTTGTACTGTGGTGCCCAGAACTGGATACAGTAATCAAGGTGTGGTCTCACGAGTGCTGAGTCCAGGGGCATGATCACCACCCTACTCCTGCTGGTCATACCATTTCTGATACAGGCCAGGATGCTGTTGGCCTTCTTGACCACCTGGGCACACTGCTGGCTTATGTTCAGCCAGATGCCCACCAGCACCCCCAGGTCCTTTTCCACCAAGCAGCTTTCCAGCCACACTTCCCCAGGCCTGTAGCATTGCTGGGGTTTGTTATGACTGAAGTGCAGGACCCAGCACTTGGCTTTGTTAAACCTCATACAATTAGCCTCAGTCCATTATCCAGCCTATCCAGATCCCTTTGCAGAGCCTTCCTACCCTCAAGTAGATCGACACTCCTGCTTAATATCGTGCCATCTGCAGATTTACTGAGGGAGCACTCAATCCCCTCATCCAGGTCATCAATAAAGATATTAAAATTAGCTAGAATCAGATTTCTTCCATACAACTCAACACTGCTTGCTCTATTTACATCATCACTGTTTAACTCAGTGAATAAACCAAACACACAGACCTTTAAGATCATGTAAAACTTGCAATAATCTAGGACCTAATTATGAAAAGAGAGTTCGTCAAGCCTGTCACCAGAGCAACTATGCTGGAAGACTCACTAAAGACAACAGGATATATGACCATAAGCCATTAAATAAAGTCAAGCAAGTTGACTGCATAAGGTATCCATACATTTCCTCACAATCTTCTCAGCAACAGTTCCCAGTGTTTTGGTTCATTTGCTAACATGGAAACTGGAGTCAGACACCTTCCTCTGCTCAGTTCACCAGGGGTGCTAGGAGAAGCCAAAATGCAGGCAGAGGGGCTTTTTCTGCAACAGAGAACTATTTGCCACAAGAAAGAATGTCACAAGCTGGCTCTAAATTAATTATGTTTTAAATGTCAGCCCTGCAAACTCCACTTAATACAGCAAGTGCAAGCCCAGCCACCAGCGAAAGATTTTCCAACAGAAGCCAGATGGGAGCAGCAGTGACAATGCCTAACCAGGGGTAAGACATTCCCTGCTCTTCACCAGCTCCTGCAGCACGGCAGGGCTGCAAGACAACTGGGAATGCACTCAGCAGAGCATAAAGCTGTCTCACCATCACTTGTTCAGTCTCTATCACGCCTTCCAAGTTTTAAGTTAAACAGATCACTGCAGGAGCCCCAGCCTATCTACCCTTACTTCTGTTAGCCAATGGAAATATTCCTGTAGGTAAGGTCTAAGCAGGCCCGATCTGGTTTGCAAGATCCTGCCTTGTGCTCTAGCCTGGCACCACCATTGTGCTGCGTTCGATTTACGGTTGATATTCCTGTCAACACCACAGGCCTTTGACACTCAAACCACATTACGCAACTCCACCTACTGTTGCAAATAGCAAGTACTGAAGTATCATTTCCTAGTGGTTTGCTATGTGAAGCTCAAGGATAGTTAGATTATCACCAGTTATGCAGACAGCACATTTGACAGCCTTGCAATAATGTTTTCAGCTGTCAGTTATTGCAGCTACAGTGTGGAAACTACAAAAGGGGCCTACACTGAATATGCACTACAAAGACATCTACTTTGGAAGAGGCTGGCTTCTGGAGAAATACATTTTATGACATAATTGTGGTAACTAAAACCTTCTTTATCTCTTGGCAGAAAGGCATTTTCCACATGCAAATTAATTATAGTAAGCTTGACTCGCATCAACACTAAAAGAGAGGATAGGTGTGAATATTTTCAGCACTAAACTCTGTGCTGCAGCAATGTCTCACATAACAAATGTCTATAGTACTACAGCTTACCTCTGTTGTAACTAAACTGTAATATTTGGTCAAATTAAAAGAAATAACTCATTTGCCAGTCAATATTTTGACTTATATGGACATGGTTTATAGAAGGTGCATGATCCAACTTTTCTCTGGAGATCTGGCTCATTTGCAGTTTCTCAAACTGGGTAACCCACACCACTAATCTCTTCCAAATTATGGTTTAAGTCAAATTATTGCTGGGTGAAGAGATTGAGGTTGTACACAGTTTTACTCTGATTATTTTAATGAAAGGGCAATACAGAAAAAGACAGACATCATGCCAACTAACGAAATCTTTGAAAATAGCATCATTGTTTCTTTCAATCTTACCTTTAGATGATGCAATCCAGTTTGTTTACAGACACTATAAAATAAAAGAGATAGAACCCTACTGCTAGTCACTGCATTAACACATGGTGGTAGGCTCCTATTTGACTGAGCTGTCATAGATACCTGACTACTATTTTCATTTATTTTTTTCCATTGTTCCAATGAAACTCAGAATAAACATGCATATTCAAAGTGGCCAACAAGAGTAGCTCAGGGCAGAGTTACAAGGACACAACAAGTTTCCCCTGCATGGTCAGCCTCATTAAATTCTTTTGCAACCATTTGAAAAGCTGATGTGTATTTTAGGTATGTTGCCTACCAGGTTTTGTATAGGATGCTGTAGAACAACATAGCCAATGTTCCCATCTCTGATCTCACTGAAGACATGAGGATATATACTTATTTGCCTTCATTCCTGAAGAAGCTTGGGCTTCTCAGAGAGCTGCCAGTATCCAGTAGCCATTTTTGCTTTCTCTGCTGCTATCATGCAACAAAGAGGAGATATCCTGAGTTAACTTCCTTGGCTGACTGGGGAGGTCTCAGTGGACTGGAGGTTAGTAAATGTGACACCCATCTATGAGAAGGGCCAGAAGGTGGATCCAGGGAACTACAGGCCTGTCAGTCTGACCTCAGTGCCAGGGAAGGTTATGAAGCAGATATTAGGAAAATATTAGGAAGAAGTTCTTTACTGAAAGAACGGTTAGGCATTGGAACAGGCTTGCCCAGGGAAGTGGTGGAGTCACCATCCCTAGAGGTGTTAAAAAAACGAGTAGATGTGGCACTTCGAGACATGGTCTAAGGGTCAGGGACATGTTGGATAAAGGTTGGACTTGAAGCTTCTAGAGGTCTTTTCCAACTTAAATGATTCTATGATCTTGAGTGCCATTATGCACCACACACAGGACAACCAGGTGATCAGGCCGGGTCAGCATGGATTCATGAAAGGCAGGTCCTGCCTGACGAACCTGATCTCCTTCTATGACAAGATGACCTGCCTAGTGGATGAGGGAAGGGCTGTGGAGTAGTCTACTTAGACTTCAGTAACGCCTTAGACACTGTTTCCCACAGCATTCGGATGAAAAAACTGGCTGCTCATGGCTTGAATGGGTGTACATTCTGCTGGGTAAAAAACTGGCTGGATGGCCAAGCCCAAAGAGTGGTGGTAAACAGAGTTAAATCCAGTTGGCAGCTGGTCACAAGTGGTGTTCCCCAGGGCTCAGTACCGGGGCCACTCCTGTTTAACATCTTTATCAATGATCTTGACAAGGGGATGGAAAGCACCCTCAGTAAGTTTGCAGATGACACCAAGATGGGTGGAAGTGTTAATCTGCTTAAAGGTGGCAAGGTTCTACAGAGGGATTTGGATCAAGGGGCCAAGACCAATTGTATGAGTTTCAATAAGGCCAAATGCCAGGTTCTGCACTTTGGCCACAACAACCCCATGCAATGCCACAGGCTTGGGGAGGAGTGGCTGGAAAGCTGCTCAGCAGACAGGGATCTGGGGGTGTTGATTGATAACTGACTGAACATGAGCCAGTAGTGTGCCCAGGTGGCCAAGAAGGCCAATGGCATCCTGGCTTGTATTAGGAATAGTGTGGCCAGCAGGACCAGGGAAGTGATTGTACCCCTGTACTCGGAGCTAGTGAGGCCACATCTGGAGCGCTGTGTTCAGTTTTGGGCCGCTCACCAGAAGAAAGACATTGAGGCACTAGTGTGTGTCCAAAGAAGGGCAACAAAGCTGGTGGTGGATCTAGAGCACATGTCTTATGAGGTGTGGCTGAGGGAACTGGGGTTGTTTAGCCTAGAGAAAAGAGGCTCAGGGGAGACCTTATTGCTCTCTACCACTGCCTGAAAGGAGGCTGTAGAGAGGTGGGGGTTGGTGTGTTCAACCAAGTAACAAGTGATAGGACAAGAGAAAATGGCCACAAGTTGTGCCAAGGGAAGTTTAGGCTGGATATTAGGAAAGATTTCTTTACTGAAAGGGTTATCAAACACTGGAACAGGCTGCCCAGGGAAGTGGTAGAGTTACCAGGGAAGTGGTGGAGTTACCATCTCCGGACATGTTTGAAAGTCATGTAGATATCATGCTTCTATGCCCAAATTTTAGGAAGACAGGAAGGTTTTGAGCTCAAGTGGTCTCCCTCTGCCGCCACTTCCGTAAATGCTGGAGAATCAATGGTATCACAAATGACCCCCATCCCACAGTGAACAGTCCAAGACAGGTAGATAAACAGCTCTTGCATCACTCTTCCTCACATATGGTTTCTCCTGTGAGGAAGTACTCTGATTTGCTTCAAATACTCAGGAACAGGTTTTAGAGAAAAGGCCCACAACCAGCAATATCTCACTTGTGCTATTTGCCCACAATTCTAGAGCAGGACACTTAGGAAAGGTAGAGGTGAGTTTCCCATTTCTATCTTAATCCAAAACTAATAGAGAAAGCATCTTTTGTTTGGGAATGGTTGCACGCTAAACAGAACTGAAACATTTACTAGCAGCTGCAATGAAGGCTTTTGCAAGCAAAAGCAAACAGGCAATTCACTGTTTCAGGCAACATTTCACTTGTCCTTTCAAGAGATTTTTTTATTGTGCTAATCAGAAAAAAAGTCTATTAGATTTATCACATGGGGAAAAGGAGGACCTGAAGCACAGTGGCTGAGTAACAGAAACCAACACTTGAGATTCTCCGTGTTTTACTAACAGCTCTGCAACCCACAGCATTTTGACAAGCAAGCTCTAGACCCATGGTGCTGCTCTGTGGCTTCATCAACAGTGTGCACCATTGCAGATTTGCACAGTGGGATCTCATTTCTTAAAAAACAAAAATTAAAAAATAGCCAGCAGCTGTGAGAGTGTTCCCATTGATACTGAAAGCAGCACAGCATTAAGAGCAAACATACTAATAGCACAGACAGATAGGTGTGCAGCTATGCATGCCCACAAAGACTAGAAATAGTGCAGCCCTCCATTGAGCAACTTGTATTCAAGAGTTATTGATTCTATCTTCAGCTAAATGAGAAGAAGTGAAGCGAATCACAGAAGAAGCTAAACGGAGCAGAACAACATGAAACTTGTGCGGGATGAACAGCTCTCTGCCCATTGCCTGAGGCAACCTGCTGCTGAAGGATAACGTGCCAATGCTAATAAGATGATGGGTTTCCTTTCCCATTAGGCATTCTGCTAACTCAACAGATAAGCATTTGCTCTCCTATTGTTCCTCTAGGAAAGCCAGCCCAACTTGGGATGCAGCCCTGTTTCCCTTTGGAGTTACATTTTTGTATTCTTGCTCTTCCTCTGTTTCAAATGCAGTCCCGGAGATGCTGACTCCCCTTGTGAAAGACTGTATGCAGATCCCAGACTCAGTAGAAGACTTAACTTACAGCAGGGATAGTAGAGTATGTTGTGGAAATAAAAAAAAACCCCAAACAACAAAAAACCCCAAAACAGCTACAATTACTTCCTTGAGGTGCTGAGATTCTAGCAAGCCTGCAAACAGCTTTTCCTGGTCACACACTTGCATACACATATGTTTTATCAAGCACTAATGCATTAAAGAAAACAGAACCAGACCACAGACTGTGGAAGAAGTAAAACTGTAGGCTATAGGAGTGTCGTGGTTGACCCCCAGCTGTAAGCTGAGCACCCTGTGGCTGCTCAATCATCCTTCCCTCTCCCCATGAGATGGGAAGGAGAATAGGGAGAAAAAGGCAACACCCCGTGGATTGAGATAAGGAGAAATTAATAGAACAATGCACGAGGAGAAGAAACAACAGTAACAACAATGATAGTAATGAAACAATATATTAAAGTGAGGCATATAAATTTAACATATTGGCCACCTAGACCTTCACTGATGGCTTGTGCCAGAGACTCACACACTGCCCGGCTGGCCCCCCAGCCATATGTCATGGGCTTGACATTAGTATGGTATTGACTATCCCATTAGCTAGGCTGAAGTTGCTAGGCCACTAGCCATCATATTTGAGAAGTCCTGGCAGTCTGGTGAGGTTGCTGCAGATTGGAAAAGGGGGAACATAACCCCCATCTTTAAAAAAGGAGCCAGAGACAACCCGGGAAACTACAGACCAGTCAGCCTTACCTCGGTGCCAGGTAAAATCATGGAACAGATTCTCCTGGCAGCTGTATTGAGGCACATAAAAAATAATCAAGTGGTTGGCGACAGCCAACATGGCTTCACCAGAGGCAAGTCGTGCCTGACTAATCTAGTGGCCTTCTACCACAAAGCTACAGCGCTGGTTGATGTGGGAGTAGCAACCGATGTAATTTTCCTGGACTTGTGCAAGGCGTTTGATACTGTCCCACATGACATCCTTGTCTCTAAAATGGAGAGACACGGGTTTGACAGATGGACCACGCGGTGGATAAAGAACTGGCTGGATGGTCGCACTCAAAGAGTCGTGGTCAATGGCTCGAAGTCCACATGGAGACCAGTGACAAGCGGTGTTCCTCAGGGCTCTGTTCTGGGTCCAGTGCTGTTCAACATCTTTGTCAGCGACATGGACGACGGCATTGAGTGCACCCTCACTAAGTTTGCCGACGATACCAAACTTTGTGGTGCCGTGGACTCACTTGAGGGAAGAGATGCCATCCAGAGGGACCTTGATAGGCTTGAGAAATGGGCCAGTGCAAACTGCATGAGCTTCAACAAGTCAAAATGCAAGGTCCTTCACCTGGGTCGGGCCAACCCTAGGCACAAATACAAACTGGGTACAGAGTGGGTTGAGAGTAGCCCTGAAGAGAAGGATTTGGGGGTGTTGATAGATGAGAAGCTCAACATGAGCCGGCAGTGCGCTGGTGCAGCCCAGAAGGCCAACCGCATCCTGGGATGTATCAAGAGAAGCGTGGCCAGCAGGTCAAGAGAGGTGATTCTCCCCCTTTACTCTGCTCTTGTGAGACCCCACCTCGAATACTGCGTCCAGTTCTGGTGTCCCCACCAGAAGAGAGACATAGATCTGTTGGAGCGTGTTCAGAAGAGGGCCACAAAGATGATCCAAGGGCTGGAGCACCTTTGCTATGAGGACAGGCTGCAGGAGCTGGGGTTGTTCAGTCTTGAAAAGAGAAGACTTCGGGGGGACCTAATAGCTGCCTTCCAATACCTGAAGGGAACCTACAGGAAGGCTGGGGAGGGACTTTTTACAAGAGCGCCCACTGATAGGACAAGGGGTAATGGGTTTAAGTTGAAGGAGAATAGATTTAGATTAGATCTTAGGAAGAAATTCTTCAGTACAAGGGTGGCAAGACTTTGAAATAAATTGCCCAGAGATGTTGTGGCTGCCCCCTCCCTGGAGGTGTTCAAGGCCAGGTTGGACAGAGCCTTGAGTAGTCTGATCTAGTTGAGAGGCATCCCTGCCCATGACAGGGAGGTTGGATTAAATGATCTCTAAGGTCCCTTCCAACCTAGGCCATTCTATGATTCTATGATTCTATGATTAGCTGGTTCTGTTGTCTATCCTGGCTGTGGCCCCCTCCCAGCTTCTGCTGAAAATTAATGCTATCCTAGCCAAACCCAGGACAATCAGCTTCAAGGCCATGAGTTTCCCAACTCATCTTATTCCAATGTAAATATAACCATGCTTTCTAACACAGAAAAGAGAAATGCTGCTTTGGGACACCTGATGAGACCACAGGGCAGGGAGATACACAATAGATTTACCTACCTTCCATCTTGCCTGATAAGTGGCTGGGCTGGCGTACAAGGCCTGATTCAAAGCTCTTGGAAGTCAGTGGATTACATTAGGCTCTGAATGCATCCCAGTGGCTGATACGTAAAATAATGGTCAAGTGAGAGAAATTATGGACATGGGAAAAAAACCCTTTTGCATACTAAGTAGGATTGATTCATGCTGCTCCATGCTTGATAATCTGCTAACAAAAAATACAAAAGTGTGCATGTGTGTATATATATATTCTCCACTGAAAAAAAAATATATTCCACAATAAGTGATGTTATTTAACTGCTGAGTCAGACATACCACTCACCAACGCACATATATCACACACAAGCTCGGACACATTCCCTTCTAAATGAGACAGATTAGCTATTATGCTAAACACATCAGCCCTTCAACTGACTATAGGCACAACTGGGTCAGATACGCAGCATGCTCAAAGTTATCGTCTACCTATTAACATAGATAATTTAGTAAACCACATCTACAGAGACTGTGTTTCCCACCACAATCTATAATAGGGTAAGATTGATATAATGTACCTACTTGAAATAAAACTCATTTCTGTATGACAGCCATTAATAGAAAATATATCACCTTTGAAAATTTGGCTTTCTGGGGACACACTATGCATGTGGCTGGGCAAAGTCACTGTTAGAAAATGTCAGTCTGCAGCAGCTGCACAGGAATAGTCATTTTTTTCCACAGCTGATTATTGCTCTACAAACACAGGAGACACCAGCTAAACTGTTCAATTAACCAGGGATTCAGCACCATCAGAACAGAAGCGCTCTCTCTAGCACAAGAGACTCACCATCCGTCTTTTGTATCAGCTTTCAGAGACATTTCTGGAAAATTTAGCAAGCAAGCAAACAAAAAGTCAGCCCAGGACAAGCAGAGCTCAGATACCAGGTCATTGTTGGTGCCTATACTACAAGATAAGGTAGTTACTTACCCATGTGTTTAACTACATTGCTTTCTTAAAGCTCAGCATCAGACTGAGATGGTACTCTATTTCTTTAAGGTACACAAACTTACCCACTGCATCAGGTGACCTGGGGTTGACTTATTGCTGATATTAGCTTTTTGTAAATGAGGTAAGGAGGATTAAAGGATATTAATCTACATTTTCTTTTGCACCTATTCTCTACAGTGGCATTGCAAATACACTTTGGGAGGCAGGCAGAATGCAGATGAATAGGCTATCTCAGCACTTAGATTTCTCAGTCCTGCATGATGACAGACAGTCACCTCTTTTCCATGTCCACCTAGTACGGACCAGGTAATAAAGCATGTTTTCTTCTCTTCCCAAGGCACTGGTTCAAATTAACAATTTCTGCCTTGCAAATAGGAAACAAGGGACCTTACACTTCCTTACATGTTGCTCTTATCCAGTTCAAACCACCCAAGAGTCTGAGCTCTTAATGGCGGTGCCACATACACGCACATGTCTGCCAAGTGATGTCCACCTGGTCTATGCCAGCTCCTTGACGCACTCAGCATCTCGTGGCATCAGGAACAAAACCTCCAGGACAGGGAACAGTGCTGAATTACAGATCAGACCTGTATGAAAGAGGACCTGACAAGGACAGATGAGGCAGAGAGGTAACCACAGGGCTGCATATAGATATTAGCTGTCTTTTCCAATATGTCATTTTACAAATATGTCCACAATACAGAAACGGCCTGCTCAGTGCCATGAAAAACAAGTAGCAAAACCTGAATGCAGGAATATATCACCTTCATACAGTCCTTCTCTCCATGAGATTGCCCTATTAAAATACTTCCTCCTCATTTGCAATCTTGATAGCAACTCACCCTGCTATGCTTAAATATTCTCCAGCCTCTCAAACATCCTCTTGTATTAGGGTTAGTTTGCTTCACCTGGAGATTCAAGCATCCACCTAAAACTCCTTCTAAACTGTTAGCCTACCTGACTCTCTCACATTACACTCAAACACTCTCATGTGTTGTGACTGCTGTTCTGTGAGGAGAAGAAAGGCCTGTCATTTCTCTTCCCCCCAAGGAGGAAGGAACAAAGTTGTAACACCTGGAAATTAATTCACAGTCCCCGGTATAATTATGACATCATTTTGCTTTTGCAGCGTGGAGTTGAACTGTATCTACTACACATTAATGTAATACTGATCATACTGGAAACTATCAAGGGTCTCAGTTGAAACAGATGCTTAAAGAGGAACTATAAATCCATTATTTTCAGGAAAACAGAATCTTAGAATCATGGAATGGTTCAGGTTGGAAGGGACCTTAAAGATCATCTGGTTTCAACCTCTCTGCCATGGGCAGGGACACCTCCCACTAGACCAGGTTGTACAAGGCCTCTTCCAACCTGGTCTTGTCACATCCAGAGATGGAACATACACAGCTTCCCTGGGCAACCTGTTCCAGTGTCTCACCACCCTCATAGTGAAGAATTTCTTCCTTACATCCAATCTAAATCTACCCTCTTCCAATTTAAAGCTGTTACCCCTCACCCTGTCACTATAAGCCCTTGTGAAAAGTCCCTCCCAGCTTTTCTGTAGGTTCCCTTCAGATACTGGAAGGCTGTTATGAGGTCTCCTTGGAGCCTTCTGTTCTCCAGGCTGAACAACCTCAACTCTATCAGCCTGTCCTTGCAGTAGAGGTGTTACAGCCCTCTTATCATCTTCGTGGCCCTCCTCTGGACCCGCTCCAACAAGTCCATGTCCTTCTTCTGTTAAGAGTTGCTCACAATACTCCAGGTGGGCGTCTCATGACAGTGGAGTAGAGGGTGAGAATCACCGCACCCTCAAAAATACTCAAATATATACCTTGCAAGGAGACTACAGTCCTTGCTAAAACTTCCAGAGTTAGCACCAGGGACGGAGTTGTTCAAGATTAAGACTGTACTAATGCTGATGGACTGATTTCCTCATCAACACTTGTTTCAGGAGTTGACCTACTCCAGTCATCCCACCTCATCACTGTAAAGCTATCGCATGTCACACACAGCAACACGTACGTGACCTCCTACTGACTGCGTCTTGTCAATTAGTCATTAACTAGGAAGAATAACTCAAGTGCAAATAAAAAGGTGCAAAAGGGCCAGATCTAGAAACTTAACAATACCCAGTTGCTCCCACAGAAAAGTGTAGGAGCAGAAAGAGGCTGAGTCCTTCAGGGCCTCTGTATATACAATTGTTTAATAGGAGCTGTGCTCCGTGGAAAACCTAATTCATGGTCTATGGTTTAATTTTGTCTATTCATTTTCTTTCAGTAAGTAATAGCTCTTTTATTTAAGCATAGATTAATCTAGGTTGGAAAAGACCGTTAAGATCACCCAGTCCAACCATAAACCTACTCTACCAAGTCCACTGCTAAACCATGTCCCTAGCACCACATCTACACAGCTTTTAAACATATCGAGGCATAGTGATTCAGCCACTTCCTCAGGCAGCCTGTTCCAGTGCTTGATAACCCTTCCAATGAAAACATTTCTCCTAATTTCCAACCTAAACCATCCCTGGTGCAACTTGAGGCTGTTTCCTCTTGTCCTATCACTTGTTACTTGGGAGAAAAGACCAGCACCTACCTCTCTACAACCTCCTTTAAGGTAGTTGTAGAGAGCTATAAGGTCTCCTCTCAGCCTCCTCTTCTTCAGACTAAACAACCACGGTTCCCTCTGCTGCTCCCCATAAGGCTTGTTCTCCCTTCACCAGCTTTGTTGCCCTTCTCTGGACATGCTCCAGCACCTCAATGTTTTTCGTGTATTGAGGTGCCTAAAACTGAACATAGTACTCAAGGTGTGGCCTCGAGTACTTATTCTTTAGGGTTTACTCTTACACATTAATTTTAATTTTTACTCCATAGAAACAAACTGCTATGTCAACTGTTAAGAATGTGGGGTTTTACAAGAGGGATTTATAGCTGAGGTTTCTCTAACATGCAGAATTCTGAATACAGGCACTGTGAAAGCCACACAGGTGAACAAAGTGAGAGAACGCAAGAGATGATGACAGCATGCTTTTGTGATGAGGCCAAACACAAAGAGCACTTGCAACTATTGCAGAAAAGCAATTGCACTTGGCTTCTTTTTTTGTTTGCTTTTTTTTTTCCTGATAGCAGCACATTTAGAAACCTACAACCTGGCTTCTTTTTAGCACCTCTTACTTTCCAGAATGGTAGTACTGTGGAGAACACCCATATGCTCCTCCAGCAGCCTAACACTAAAATAACAGTCTCTTCCCAGCAATGTGGCTGCACAATCTGGAATTACGGAGATGGACATCTGTTAACCCATTTATCATCCAGCCCGGAGTAGACCACCAAGTGCAGTTGCCCAGCAGACTATTATGAAATCTTGCTCTCACTAGCTTATAAATTTTCCAGTGTTGTATCACATGAGCTGAATTATTCTACATCAAGTATATTCCTCAAAAAATCACTACTGAAAAAGCCCACAGGAAGAGTGAAAACTGTTTTATTTTGACCACGCTGAAACTTTGGGAAGGAGACCCACTCTGGTCTTAGAGAGGGTATAAAAGGGACAGGCAAACAGTGATTTCAGTAGCTTATGTTCCTAAGCAAACAAGAAACAGGCTTAGAAAGCCTGTTTTCTTTATTTAGTTGTAGCTCTTCTTGTGGTGGAAGCTGGGACACTTTGTACAGAAATGGTGTGGGTGCCAGAGATGTGCGCTATGCCCAGTAGAAAAAATCCACCAGAATTTCAGCAAGGTGCTAAGAGTTGAAATGAGACAGCAGAATTTATGAAGAAAACTAGGCAGAGACTAATTAAGATGTTCTGATGAGATGGGAGACAGGACTAGCTGGGCAGAGGTCGTTGGCATCTAGAAATGAGGGATCTAATATGAAGTCAAAGTGGGATGAATCTTTAAGACAGGAAAGAACTATTTTAAATGTCATGCCTGGTGTTGCAGTTCTTCATACCAACTAAGAACCTGTCCCACGGCTTTTGTATTAGGGCAGCACACATGCAGTATTAATGGTAAGGCTCAGCTTTGTAAACCTGATGACTCTGGAGAATATGATGGTATCAAAAGCTCTGTCTACAAGCTTCATGAAAACCTAGCTGCAGGGGTCCACTGCTTCCGTCCAATTCCCAAATGATACACTGCAGCAGGTCAATTTTTTTTAGCAGAGAATAAAACCCAGCTATTTTGCGCTGTGATTTGTTGTGTCACAGTGAAATCGCTGGTCGTGCAGAAAACACAACAGTAGTTTGTACTTCAGACTGAAGTCTAAAGATATTTTTTTCAGAGCACAAAGTCTTCTCTGACTGTAATGGGTTACTTCTTGTTACAGTAGATTTGTAAGTGTGTCTCACTGTGTTCAGCATAATAACATCTGTAGCTATTCACTTGGCAATCTGTGGAGACAAATGGTTTTGATAGTCAGGATATCTAGTGGGTAATAATGGATTTTATGGTGAGCTGGTAATTGGAAAAAAGCTTTTGAGCAACCACTACTCAAAGTTCAGCACAATGGAATATTTTAATCAGTACTTTAAAAACAAAGCATTGCCTTTTTCTTACATTTAGGGGTTACTAGAATATCCCCCCCAAATAAGCTGGCCAAAGCTGAATTTATGAAGTAGTTCAGGACTTGCAGGTACCATGTTCTCAGTGTAAAATCAGTTTGTATCAAATAAGATTACCCCACTCAACCTGTAGCACATGAGCCTGCCTGGTATTGTTTCAGCCTTACCTGGCTGCAGCAACCCACACAGACAGATCAGGGTGGTACCACACTGCTAGAGGCAGTTTGGCTCCTTTGGCAAGACCAAATGTGCAGAGCGTTACCCATTTCTGAATCACCAAAAAAGCAACATCCAGGGAACACCACGGCAATACCTGGCTGGTAAACAGCTGCCCCATTTCCCCCTCCTAGTTGCAAGCCCCATTCTCCTAGCTGCAGATGGACTCAGAACCATCTCCCTTTTTGTCAGAAGAGTTGGAGAAGGAATCACCAGGCATGGAGACACTGCAAGAAGAGATAGCCAAGATAGCATCACTGTTTTTTCAGTCTGCACACTTACCATGGGTAGCCTTCATGGTCCTAAGGGTGGAAATCTCCATAATCTTCCTACTGCAGAATTTGGCCATCATCATTTACACTTTCTCAGGTGTGTAAGACTTTCTTCCCTTCTAGAAGGTGGAAGCGATGCTTACAGTTCTGCATCTCCCTAAAGAGTTGGTGCAAACTCTACTGCCACCATGAGAAATCTGCCTCAATCCCAAATACAAAATTGCTGGCATTCCCATACAGCCCAAGAGGAATTTTCTGTGAACATTTTGCTTAGGTTTTTCATAGCCTCACCATTTATATTAGGAATGAACTACAGGTCAAATAGACTAGCAATGCACTTGCTGGCTTAGCAGCTTGAGGCTCTGCCTCAGGGCCTTTTACACTAGCAGCTATTAAATACAAAGAAATGTCACCTGTGCTGGTCATTATTGTTAATTATGGAATTCCTCTATTCACACATCCCCATACTCAAAGCTTTTCCTGTCAGACTCCTTCCCCCATCACACAGGGCCAGGTTATTATAATACACTTCGAAGCATCAAGTACTGCACAGTAGGGTTTTATGAAGTCAGGCAGCTACACCTTATCTTCACTGTCTCCAGCAATACAGACCAGGCAACGGGCTAAAGCCCTGCTCACTGTATTTGTAGGGTTACCTGGGATTCAGGCTGCCCACAGTCTTAAGGTATATGGGGTCAAAACTGTTCACTCATGCCCATCTAGGGTACATGAGATCTTAGGATCTGGGTAAGAAGATACAGGACATATGGCATTTCTAGATTGACCCAAAACTTTACTTCAAAGGGCAAGGACAACTTTTAAAAGAAAGGAAAATTATGGTAAAAACTACACTGTTCAGAGTAAGCTACCTACATATCATGGACAAAGATTTTCTATTGTGTATGGTCTGTGAGCTGCTTGATGCGCCGTGCTATCTTACAGCACAAGCAAAGGGCTGCAGTGAAAAAGGGGATGAAAACCACTTTCCAGAACAAGCAAAGTGAAAGCTGAAAACCACTACAGCATAGCACAGAGTCGTGATGCATACAACTACAACCACCACAAATAACATGATACTTGTTTATAATAGACCATTAAGGCCCAGGAGACCATCACCTGCTCTTACATAAAGACAATTTTGATTCACAGCTTTCAGCTCACTTGGATGGAAGATCTTCTCACTCCTGAGCCATGTCTCCACAATACTCCTGCAGAAGAACCAGCTAAGTGGCTGCTACTCAGTGGCATCTGCCTCTATCATAAAGCAAATAATAATCCTTCCACTTCCTGTGGGAACTGCTACACGATACAACTATCCTTACAGATCTCTAACCCTAATTGCCCCCAGAAAGCACACTCTCTAACTCCTAGGTATCAGTCAGCAATTCAAATCCAAAGTCTTTATTTCATCAGAACTTGATTTGTCCTGTGATCTGTAGTTTCTTTAGAAAGAAACATCCAGGAAACACATCTCTCCATAAATCCAGCCTGAAAGGTCCCTGGGAGGCAATATCAATGCAGACTGTAGCAAATAATTTCTAATAATTTATGGCTAGTATGATATATGGTTGTAACAGCCAAGGAGTTATCCTGAAAACTATCTGAAATGTGAGCTCAGTATGCCTTTCACTTCTTGAAATTTTATATGCTATACTACTGTGGGGTTGCAGTCAATAGGGTAAATAAAGCTTCCTCTTGCTCTTCCAAACTGAAATGTAAAGTAACGCAGGGGAAATAAGCACTTCTCTTCTACACAGCAGCACATACAAAATCCTTTCATTGAAGAAAAGAACTACAACAGTCATTCCTCTGGGTCATTCTTCTTTCTGTAAAAAGACTGTTTAAAAGTATATGTTAATGTTCCCTGCCAATTTTTCTTCTTAGCCTCTTCCTTCCAGGGCTCTTATTACATTTCCCCTCTATGTAGTTTTAAAAGGTTTCCTTGTTTGACAGTTTTGCTGAAGGCAATTATGTTACTTGCCTTCTCCTGAGCTCAATATACAACAGCAGAAGTGGCACACTGTACATATGTTTAAGAACTGTTTTAAAAACACTTGGAGTTTGCAATCAAATCTTGCTATGTGGCTTGTCATTTGCATCTAGAAGAGGTTGTGAAGCTCTAAAACTCTGTTATGGGATAGTCCCTTATCTGAAACTCAAGAGATTATTTTTTTGTTGTTCAATAGAAGAGATTTTTCTGTATTAAATTGAAACAAGAAACCCGTATTTATAAATTGGCCAGCAAGATAAGCATCTTGGGAAGACAACACAGCTCCACGTACTGTGATAAGTGTTCAGGAGTCAAGCCTGTTCACCTTTCTGATGAGAAGACGGTTCTTATTTTCAGCTTGTAATGACACAAATAGCATGTTACTGGTCATAACAGGCTTCATCTTCAGGGAACTCCCTCTGTGCATAATAGAGCCTAACATTCACCTGCCAGTACCAGTCAGACTGTAGTACAAGTCCTGCTGCAGGACTCGGCTCCTTTGGCTAAACACCAACTACTTTACCTTCTTTGGAGTTATCAAAGCCAATGTGCAAGTAATTACACAAGCAACTGTGTTTTTGAAGTTTCGTTTCTGAGTACTTTCATTTGGTATGTCTCTCTCGCACATCAATTCCCTGGTGTACAATTATACAGTTGAGCTCAAATTTCAGTCTTTCCCTTCAGCAGGGCGGTGATATGGGTTTGAGTCCTTTACCTGACTGCACATTTTCAGAAGGGTTGCAGAAACCCAGCACACCCAAGACTCCCCTGAAATTGGGTTGAAATAGGCTAATGAGTTAAACTTGGGAGGAAAACAGAAAGTAAAAAAAAAACAAGCCAAAATGAAGGCCATGCAATGAGTGGGAGATCTGAGAAGCTGATTAATAGAAGAAAGTAAATAAAATGTACAAACACACTGACCACGGGAAGGGCCTCAGTCCCCCTGGGCAACCAACATGCTTTCCCTGCCCAAGCCCTGCTGCTGCCTCACTACGTGGGCAATGCGCATGTTCAAGTTTGCATGCTCCTATGTTGCATCCCATAGGTGCTGCTGATGGTACTCCAGCTAGGATGAGAGTTATGATATGGGATGAATCTACAAGAAAGCAATGCTGCGGCTTCAAAACGAGTCACTTTTTCCCTTCGCTGCTCGAAGTCCTGTCACTATCACAAATAACACTTCAAACACTTCTGCTTTCTCAGCCACGATCTCAAACCACTCATGTTAATGGGTAAAAAACACTGTGTCTATGATACAAGCACACCTCATTTGCATTCTTTGGGGAAAATGTGGTGCAGCTGGGCCCTTGGCATCAGCCTGCTCCGTAAAAACCCACATAGGTGGGAGCGTGACACAGGCATTTTGATCCCACTGGAGCGCAACAAAGAACCTGGGTAAATTCAAGAGAATCAAAGGAAGTGGAAGAACCTTTGAATTGCCTAAATTCTGAGAGTTTTAAATGATAACTTTAAGGTCACATTAGCTTAGATTTTGTATTAATTTCTGGCTCTTTTAGACACTTACTTTCTTTGCCAAGCAGATTTTCCCTGTCAAGGGAATTTAAACAATACATGAGCCATTTAGGTACACAATACATATTGCCACAGCACAAAGGATATTTGAAAAGTTGCAATTGGATGAACTTTGCAAGAAAAAGCCAGCTTGGGGAGAGTTATTCCTAAGTAAGTATCACTGCCAGGTTTAAGTAATATAGTAATTATATGGGGCTAGACACATAAAGCGCCATCTGGATAATTAAAGTATACACAAAGGTGGTATGCAGACAAGTATCATCTGAATGTTAGAAAACTAAAAATGGTAAAAGAAATTAACCCTTCATGGACACATTCCTGTCAGAGACAGGTGTTATGCAGGAGCAGGGAAGTCTGTTTCTCTAAGGCTTAAGGCGCACATACCTCTCGTCTGGCCAAGCTCATCCTGCAGGTAATACCAATAATTTAGCAGCAATTCTGTAAGGTATTTAACATTTATGTAACTTAAAACATAGGCCTTGTGCTTGTAAATCCTTCAACTCATACATAATGCACTTAAGTGCTTTTCCTTACTTCAAACAAGTTTGCTACTGTCTTTCCCATCACTTGTAAGAAATCATACTGCATTTTCTTCACCTCTTTCTACTACGGTATACATAGTCTCACATACAGTGAAAGATGGCCTTGCAAAACAGATGGCACAACATGGCTCTAACATTATAAAATCAGGAACTGAATTATCACTGTCAATAAAAACTTTGACAAATTCCTTGTAACTCAGTTTATCAGAAGGTGGCAGTATTTCAAAATGTTACTTTCTGGATTTACCAGTGGGGCATTTATTTGTTAATTGACTACTTGTTCATAATCTATTTTATTATTCCTAACATTTAAAGGTTGAGAGCTGTAACCTCTAGTGGCTAAGGTGCAGTAGAAGTAGTAATTCACGTTACGCTACAGTTTTGAAGAGTCTGGTGAATCCATTCAGTTGGGGAGATATGGAGGGCTGCATTTGCTTCGTTTCTGCTTTTATATGCTATAAAATATTTGTTAGGTTCTTTTATAGAAGGAACTACTTCTATAAAATATAAGATAAGAATTTCCAAGGTGTCCAAAGCTTCTATTCCAAAGGTGACCCTAAATTCAACAGTGTTACCAGCAAATATTTTGCCTGATTTGTACCCCGTACCTTCTACAGATGTATATAAACTATCCCCTTATGCATTTCAAACTGCTATCCTTTCTTTTAACAACAGTTAGACACACACTGTGCACAGCTCTTCCTGAAACTAAAAATATCCTACCCTTGTAGGTGAGCTGCCACTGCTTTGCCTTCTACCAGAAACCATATTTTAACAGCTACAACACTTTAGCACCTATCACTTTACATATGCAAGAACATTCACACTCTGTTGAAAAACATTCACTAAACACCTTCTTAGCAAATCTACCTGTGGCTTGAAGCTCCATATTAAGGCTCTGGATCAGCTACAAGATAGTGTATTCAGGAAAACCACTGAAAACAAGGTGTAAGTCTATAGTCTAGCATTCCCACGTGCATGACTCCACAGGGAAGCTGTCTGATCAAATTAAAAAGAAGTTGAGAGAGAACAGAGAATCTGCCTTCATCTGGCAAGAAAATCAGCAAAGGTTCCTATAAAAATAGAAAGGATGACAGAATAACCTTTGCCTCCAAGATTATTCTTCCATTATGTACTTCTGCTCACTTTTAACATTATTTTCTCCAATAACTCTAGAAATACCACTCCAGAGTGCAAAGGAGAGAGGGTAGAAGTTACAGACTAAAACACAGTTGGCTCAGACTAATACACGCTCTTCCCTCCATTTCTTTGTATAATATAGGAATTACACGAAAAAAAAAAAGGAACATTTTGTTGGTGATTTGTTGAGCCCTCTCATTGTGACAAATCACGTATGCCAACATATTTAAGGAAATTATTAAATAACATTAAAAATCACTCATGAGACCAAAACACAGTAAAAAGCTCTAAGCCAATGCACTAGAAAGCTGAAATAAGCACTATTCCAAAATCAGCCTTAGATTGTCATAGGCTTGGACTAACATTCCCCAGTATTTATGGAGGATTTTATTTGGATTTACAAAACCTGTTTAAAATCATGGAGTATATTCCTATAAGCATCTTTGGGATCATTCTAGAAGACACAGCAAGAAGTATAGCAAGCACCTAGGTGAACTTGTAAGGGAAGAAGTGGGGTTCGGTGTTCAACTTCTGCTGCATTTCTGCAGAAAAGGATGTCAGGTGGAAAGCCTGCCTTTACAAAAAAAAAATAAAAATATCTCTTTGGAGCCACACAGTGTCACCTACAAAAAGCTTGAATTTCACTAGCCCACTCACTGTTTCTCTTTTCCTTACCTTTCTTTTCAATTCCTTTTAAGAGGACAAGAAACTCTACAACAAATCTTGTTTCTTAATTTGAAGTTTTTATGACTTAATGGGGCAGAAAACAAACTTCCAAGTATTACCAAGCACAAAATATTCACTGACTACAGGGTAACTTCACTTTTAAAGGAGATTAAACTAACACACAGAGCAAGCTTGTAGCATGGACATGGTGCTGGCAAAATGTAATGTCAGGGAAGTTTGATTAAATCCTCTAGATTTATGATCGTAAACAAAAATACTTTTTAGTCTTTGATAACAGATTAGCTGTTTCAGCATTCAGTTCCCCCGAAAACTTTTTTAGATCTTCAAACACCAAGGTGGGAGTAGTATCCCTATGGTAATTGGTAAATATGGTAAATATGCATCTTAGATCACTGAACAATGTCCAAGATGAGGATTTATCCCGAGAGGTGCAGAACAGTTAAGTGGAATATAGTCCAAATTGGCTTCACTGCAGGACATGCTCAGACACTTCCTCATTAGGACCATCTATTTCTGCTCCTTCCTGCATGCTGGCCTACACCTAAGACATAAAAGGGAATGGAGACCACAAAAATGAAGAATTCCATTAGGAGGCTCTTTCCTGCCATAGACTGGGTTTAGGATAAGCTTACAGAGTTACAACATTATAAACACATGCCTACTTGCAGCATCACCAACCTGTGACACTTCTGCACAGGGAATTGTAGCACTCTGGCAGGTGGCAAGCAGAGAGGAAGGAACGGCTTGGAATATTTTAATTCAGTTAAGTCAACATGTTTAACTCCCTTGAGCTGTTAAATCATGGAAGGTTTTAAGATTTTTTTTTGCAATGCAATCCAGTTCATCTTTAACTACTCCCCTTTTGCCAAGATCTCTTCAGATGGCAAAACAACATTTGGTTCCACAGCAAGAAGAAAACCCAGTGTATCAAGGTAAACAGTGGGTGGAGTTTCTATGAATATGGATTCTCAGCTTCCCTTGAAAAATGCTGATCAAACTGACTATACAGTACTCTGTGCTTACCTGGGAAAATGACTGGATGTTGAATATAGGTTATATAATATATATATAATATAGGTTAAATTCTACTCACATTAAATCAGTGCCAAACAGAGACATTCAGTGCATCTACTTGATGACTACAGCAAGACAACTAAGAGGAAGTTCAATCCACCTTTACTTTGACAAGAGAAAATCAGTCAGGGAGGTAGGGAGTTAAAACACTAATGATTTACAACCCCAAAGAAGAAGAAAAGGAATATCTGTTTCTTTTTCTTCAGAGCAATTAAGACTGCCAGATGCCTGGGCAAAAACCCAAGAAAACCCACTAACTCCTGCTAACATTTTGATATAGTCACTGCCTGACAATCATTTTTGTCAGAAAGCCACATTCTGTAAAAACTTGACAGTGGTCTCCACTGTCTTGTTTTGCTCCTGTAGCGAAGCATGAAGTGAAACAGCAAGGCAGGAATATTCCCACAGTCACTCACTCTCCTCTGACAATAGCCAGGCTTCTTTGGAAGGACCTCTGTGTTGGCAGACTGCTTTTCATTACAACAAGGCGGCCAATTTGGGGTATTACATGAGGCTGAAAAATTGCAGGTAAACTGCCACCACTTGCAGCAGGAACTCAAAGGGCTTCGACTTGCAGAATGGAAGATCACAGGCCAACAAGAAATCCTTTTCTATTTAGGTGGACTGGAGAGAAAATGAGGGATAAAGCCCTCAAATTGCAGCAATCCTTTGTTCTGTTATCTCCTTATAAAATAGTGGGAGAGCCAAATACATTTCATTTGTACTCAGAGACAAGAGTTACCCCCATGCTCAGTTATACTGGACAAAGCTGTATTGAATTGGCTGGGACAAAAGCATGCGGTTTGTGTTAAGCATGAATTCTTACAATGCTATCTGGCTTCTGAGGCACAAGTTTTAGAAGTACTTAAGCATGACTTTGCTTAGTGCTGCAGTATTTAACTGATTGAGGAGCTTGACACTTACTTTTACAAGAAAGTTGGCCACAGAGAAGTCAAAGTCTTATTTGTTTCTAACACTGCTTAGAGGTTTTCTGTATGGCCAAAGGCAGACAATAATTCATCACCTCTCTCCATGTGCAAAGTCAGCTGGGTCTGGACCAATAGGGAGCCCTAAGGCTTTAGAGATGCATCATTAGGAACCCAAATTCTTTACAACCTGACTCTAAATAACGAAAGAAAACAAATCTCATTAGGGGTGACGTGATTCTAAAAGCCAGTTGCATTTTTTTGAAAATCCTGCAGGCCTCTTAGTTTCACAAGCAATCTAGTTAATGCCCAGGAAGGAGTTAAAGTCCTCTCTGTACAGCAGTTAAAGTAAGTTTTCCTCGCATTGGTTTCCAATACACTTAGTTTCCAGAGAGGGAGAGTTTTGCATTGACATGAAACAGATTGGAAGAAAACAGCTTTCCAGTGGATTTGCCAGGCAAGGCACTGCCGTGCACAGCTTGACTATGTTGATACTAAATGCTTTGGTTTTCACTGTAAATAACAGCGCTTGAGTAAAAAGCAAGGTGAAGTCTCTCCTTACATAGATAAAAGGAGGTAGGGAGCACAAGACATCTTACCGGGTGGTTCTCCTTTTTGTCCCCCTTTCTGTTTTCCTGGATTTGAGTTTTAAAATGGGTTATATTTTGCCTGCAGCAATTTCTTTTAATAACTGCAATTATTCTCTCCCATTGTTCTGACACTTACCAGCAAATTAGGGAAATTCAAAGGCAATTTTCATGATTGTTTGTTGTCAGGGGCTTATGAATGGCTGTTCTATTTTACTGGGATGTTTCATTAAATAAATAAGGAGTATAGCACAAGAGCTGTAAACAGTCAGATAAAGATCAGTTCATTGAGGGATAGATCCTGCTTGGTACTTAGGTGGGCATGCAGGTGACCCCACAGGAATCCCTCCAGCTAGACATAATTACTGCTTCTATGTTTTAGAAAGGGCGATATTGCTCTACCCACATGCAAGTGTGCCTCTTCAAAGATCACATTAAGCATGTTTTTCGCACCCTACTTGGAATGCTGTGCAAAAAGGGGTTAGTGTTGGGAGGCTTTTGCATGCCCTTCTCTCTCAGTGCTTGCATAGCAGGCAGAAAGAAGTTGTTGACCAGAGCAAAGGGTATTCTGAACAAATTGCACCAGGACCTTGAGACATACTGCGTGGGAAATAACGTTCACGATGTGAGCTAAGAACAATGGCAAGACTACATTTCTAGAGAAAAATCCTAAGTCAAAGCCTCTAAAAAGACTCAAGTATCCATTTATCCTGCTCAAAATATCATGCAAATGTGTCACTAAGTGGCATCCATCAATGACAGGATCAGGGACACATGCCAAATCACTTCAGGTTCAATATGGCTGAAGAATAAGGCAATGCAAACTTAAGCTAATAACTTCCAAATGCTCTCATATCTCTGAGGTTTTAACATATAATAGGACTGATTCCCACTTCCATCAGCATGCAGATACACCTCTGATAGATCACTGTAAAGACAAGCCAGGTAAAAAAGATGACAAGACAAATGTTTTTAGTCTGTTTTAATGTTTTAAACCTCTGATCAACTGCTATCAAATCCAGCAAAGTAGGAGAAGTCTCGGTCTAAGTTACACAAAATTAAACTGGACTCAATACAGCCAGGATTGTGCTGATGTCCTAATGGACTGTAGTGGCTCAACAGCATCAGCTATCTTTATAAATCTTCCCAGTCGGCACTCATAATTAGCCATGAGCCAGGCATCTGCATGATACAGAACTTCAATTCTAGTACTTGCTGAGTTACTTTACTACATATTTTATTAATGTTGATGAGGAAAGACAGAGAAATTAGAAGTTTCAGCAAAATACCTGTAACCTGCCTAACAATTCACATGTGGAGTCTTTTCTGATCCTCTAATATCATTTGTGCAACATAGATTTTGTACAATCCACCTTTGCTGCAGAGAGAAATCAAACCATTCTACTCCTGAATGACTCAGCACGGACAAAGTCAGAGACATTGCTAAAATATCTATCAAACCTTATGTTCCTAAGGTGCTCTGAAGAGGACCAACTCCATAGATACAACCTGACAACCCTTATCGTCTAGAGCTTCTTCTCAGAACTGTATGCTTATGAGAATTTCTAAAAGCCCAGAGGCATAAAACTAACTCTGGTAGGAGTGGATTAGCAAAATCTTCTCCATCTGCTTATCCCAAGGCAACCTGAGCCTGGTTCTGGAGACATTAATGTACTCTGAGCACCAAAGAATGTGAATGTCAATTGCTAACCTCTCTCAAACAGAAAGACCATGGACTGCAACATAAATAACCAGTTTTTGTAACTTTTACTCTAGTTTTCAGAATCGTCTTTACACAGTGCCTTTGCAACATGAAACCAAGCTGTCCATCAGCTTGGTCTCATAAACTTTCTCAGCCTCAGGTTCTCCTGAGCTCTCTAGGCCTAAGGACTGCTGTATAAGAATATCCTTTTCACCCTTTGGGAATATAAGTAGAAATTCTGTTCAGAAAATACCTATATATATGCTCTCTCAAAATAATATATAGTCTACTGATAACCCCTACAAATATAAAAAAACATTTGTACTAAAAGAAAAATTGAACATATCGATCTGGAAACTGATCTCAAGATGCATGAATTTTAGTTGTGAGAGCCTGCCTTGCTCCAGAGCAGCAACTTTCTGCAGTATCTCATCATGGAAAAGCACCTCGTAGATCACTTTTTACCTCATCGACTTTGGGCTTGAGTGTGTGCTCCAGGCAGTGAGCATGTCTTGCTGCCCTGTGCTCTTCTTGCTTGCTGGCAGCAAGGAGCTTGCTCTCCCAGTCAGCCATGCCCCTGGCAAGGTCTCTCTCCCCTCCATTTTGGCGGACTCACCTCTGCCAGACAGCAGCAGCCAGGACAAGGTAGACAATTATGTCTCTCTTGGCTGCAAAACCTATCTAAAATAACACCAGGAATACAGATTTTATCCAGTAACAGGGCTCTTCCAACCAGCCTAAGTGCCAAATCACAGGCTCTGCAGTCTCATATCTATGTTCTGAGTGAAAGCACGGTTTATGCCAGGTTGCAAGACACAACAGGACACTGGTGGCCTTGGCACAGCCTTCCCCAACACTTTCTATGTTTACCTCAGACATCAATATACGCCAGGCCACAGCTATTGCAGAACCTCTTTGCACCTACCCAGTCCTCTTTAAACTGCTAGCTCTCATTCTCTGCCTTTAGCTCAAGGCATTCTCGTCTGAGGCTACCCCCACATCTTCCTGTATTCCAGAGATCACAAAGCCCCTACTCCCTGGGAGAATACATGGGTGAAAGAGCCCTCCCTTCTACACAGCCATACCAAAAGAAAGGTGACTGACCAGGAGTCACAGGTATCCTTAAACTGTTTTGCCACAAAATATCTAGCCCAGTCCTTTCCTCTGCTAACACTTACACAGCTGTGATTTTATGCCTTTTTTTCTGTTACGAAGAAATTAGCAAAATAAATGAAAAAAAGCTGAACTGATTTTCAATTTATTCAGATTTTTCTTTTTCTAAATCAAAGCAGGAGAGAGAACCCTAGGTGAAAAAAAATCAGTAAGGCTAGCCAGGGTCATTTAGACCATTTCATACCTTTGCTTTGTTCTTTCTCACTCTCTGGTAAACTACATTAATAAATTGAAGTGAAGGCAGAAAAATAATCAATGCTTTCTAGAGCCATTACTGGAAACACCTAATGATAAAGAACTCTGTTAGCAAAAGAAACCCCAAGTCGTAACATTGTAGCCTTTGCATTGGCAGTCTTAGGCTGGCTTTGCTGTCCCTGGTCAATAGAAGGTTAGTTAAGAAAAGTTACAATGTTGGTTGCTGAAGAACCGTACATGGTGGTACACTGATAGAAAAAAATAGGGCTGGGAAGCTAAAGAGAAATTATGATTCTAAGCAGCCTGGGCATAATCTTCTTCATTCCAAATGACACTTTTGCTCGTTAAGTATGATTTTAAGTAATAGATGCTTATCATCCCAACATACAACATCTGAACTACTAAAACAATGTTTTCAAAACAGAGCTTTATTTAGCTAGGAGCCTGATCCAAAGCCACTTTATGTAACGGAATTTTCCTGTGGATTGGAAAAAATGAAGCCATGAAACAAGGACAACTACTAAAAGTAGACAGAAGACTAAGGGGATATATAATAGCAGTAATCAAGTAGATAAAAGGTTGCAGAAAAAAGGAAGGGAGCAATCTATTCTCTACTTCCAGGGTGAGCAGGATAAAAATAGCAGGCTTAAGCCACAACAAGAAACACTCACATTTCACAAGAAAAAAAAAAATGTTATCAGTAAAGCACTGGACTAAGCTACAAGAGGAAGCAGCAGTCTCTCTCCTCACCTTGAGAATAGCAACCCAAACAACTCTGAGGAGTTGGCTGAGGCACATCTGGCTCTGTTTAGGCACTGGATGCCCCATCTCTGCCTCACTTCTAGCAGTTCTTTCATGCCCACTTTTCCACAGCAGCTGGCTGCAGGATGAGAAACCACAAATCCTTCCATGGTCACCCGTACCTAATCCCACTCTGCTTCCTAAGGAAAGTTATGGGTGACAATAATGAATCTATTAGCACTACTCTTATCCTGAAGCGTAGGAAGAGGATGATCATCCATGGAAAGAAGGAGCTACTGGACTTTGCAGCTACTGGGAACAAATGGTAAAACCTCTGCAGACTGCCTGTTTTCAACCTAAGAAGTACCCATCTTGGGTCAGAATAGGTGCATCCAGTTCAAGGTCTTCAATTGGCCAGCACCCAAACACTTGAGATAAGGAGTAAGCATGAGGTATATACATAGCAGGACTCCTCTCTCCCATCAAGCTCTGCTAACCCTCTGCAGAGCTTTCAGATACTACAGCCACATTGCTGCATCTGTGGCAGGCTTACAAGTTGTGCAGAGATCGGGGTGAAGCTACCCTATCTTTTCTTGGAAGCACATGTATCACAAAACCTGAAGAAACTTCTATATTGCACCAGACTAGAGAAAGCTACTTCTGCAGAGGAACAATGAAAATCTGCTGGATAGATCAAAAAATGTAAGAATAAACTTTCCCTTAAGAAAACTCACATGCTTTTGTCCGAGCCAATTCAATGGAGCTTTGTCTGGTATAACTGAGTGTGGAGGTAACTTTTACCTCTCAGTAAGAATGAAATGGGGCAACAAAATCACAGCTTTAATTTCAACCCTTCTTTCAGTGGGAGCTCAGGCTGAACAGCATGCTCCATGGTCACCCTAGAGCTTCAGAGAATCCTCTTCCACTCTAGTCAATGCCTCCATGGTGTGGCCATGCTCTCCTCCCCAAGACAAGAAGGGTTCTTGCCCCTTGCCACAGTTCTCCCACTATGCCCTTTGCTGCTTCCCAGTAACACCCCCATGGCTCAGCCCTTTCACTGGTTTATTAGACATACACATCCTAGGAAAAGCTTTGGGCTTAGAATGGATGCTCTGCCTAGTAGTAAAATAAGAAGCACAGCAATATAGTCAAGACAGCCCAAAAGATTTAGAGGCCTCATCCTGTCTGGACATGGGACAAGCACTGCACAGTGCCACTTCTGAAAACAGGATTTAAATCTCAGATGACATAGCAACCCTTGCAAATCATATTCCACATTTAAACAAAAATAAGAGCCAATATACTGCCATTCATAAGGAAATTTTATATTTGCTTTTACAGCCATGCTTACTATTTGGATGCCAAATGTATACATTTCATAAAGAGTTGATAAAGAGTTAATCTGCATGTTAATACATAGTTAATCAGTTGTAATGGAGTCCAGCCATTGTGCAGGTTGCTTGTAAGTTTGGCTTGTGGCCACCTACAACACCTTCAACTGATGAGCTAATAATCACTGTAATACACACTATCCACGACTGGAGCCACCTATCTATGCTTTCAGTCTATCATTTATTACCTTTTCTAAACTATAGATAGACTCTTAATATAAAGAATGACCATTTTATGTTTGCTTGCCTGAATATATATGAGCACTCAGCCACATCATTAAAATAATTTTGTTGCTAAGGCATAGCCAATATTCCAAACAGATAGAGCAGAATTTAAATTAGGGAGAAAAGAGGTGGTGATTCCTTACAAAAAGGTCTGGAAATGTGACAGGAAAGAAGAAAATTGATTTGTACAAAATAACAAGCCCATAAAAATGTGAACTTTACTGAAAAGGTTTTTGAGCTTTGAGGAAATTTCAGTTCACTTTTCATTTTAATTATGATTTTGCATTATCCTTGCAATTTTTGTGTTCTGCTAGCCACAGGAGCAAAAATATTGAAATAGCTACCACTGACATACTGAGCATTTTAAAGTCAATGCCAAAGCTTAAACAAGGATTCTTCTCCACACGAAAGGACATGCTTGCTACACTCCTAACTGTGTCAGATCAAGGAGAACAGGAAACTAAGACAATTGAGAGCAAAATGTGAAGATTATGCTGAAAGAATATATGCATATACCTTTTATTTTTGCAAAGGCTCAGGCCCTGGTGTTGTGGGATGGGAGAGGGAAAAATCTCTTTGTTTTCTAGAAATATATTTTTCATTTTGTGATTACAAAGAGAGGCTCAAATCCATGACTCGAACAGAATAAAAAGAATATTCAATGCTTTAATAGTTATGGTTCTCCACAAACATGTTTCATAAATGTTTGGGTGGGCAAGCTTTGCAAATAGACACGAGACATGAGAACAACTAAGAGAAGCAAAGCACCCTTTTCCTAGTCTCCCTTCACCTCAACATAAATTGTCCCTCACTGTAGCTAGGATGTTGCTCCTTGTCCTTGGCACCCTGATGCTGTGTTTTTTGCTCAGATTCAGCTTTATGTTAAACAAACACCACATTTGGCTCTGGCATCTCCAGACAGATTTTCAGCTTACCTGATTGCTGGCCCATGAAATTCCTTGTGTTGGGTGACATAGCAGTTGTGGGCTGTGCCCACCACTATCCTCCAGTGGGGAAAGTGTAGTTGTTTTCTTTCACTTTTAACAGTCTTGGTGGGAAACTTTGTACTGGTCATCTACCCGCTCCTCTTCTGTGACACCCCCATGCAGCTGGAGAAGTGTTGAGCCTGGAAAAAAGAACAAAGATATAATTCTGAGAAAGTGAGAGACAGGAACTGTGGCTGAGGAGCCCTTGGTGGGGGCTTGCACATCAGGTATGAGATTTGACAGGCCTTTATATAGTATCTTCACTTTGCCCTTCAGTTTACCACCTACTCTGCTCTGATGGCAGGATTTGACTCTTTTGCAAAACAAAAAGCTGTAAAACTGCAGAAATTAAATCCATGCAGTGAGATCCTCTTTCCTACTTTTTCACAAAGCTGTCAAAATAATGATGTATTCATGGTATTTTATTTGATGTGTGAAATTTCCAGCACATAGATATGAATCAAAGCATTCTGTGCTATTTATCCTCTCAAAAGGATTTTGAACCTCTTTCTTTTAATAGATGGAAACTATAATTTTAGAGGGAGGGTAGTGAAACTTCTCTTTACACTTGAGTGGACAGCTCAAGGTGATAAGGGAAGTGCTTAGGAAGCACAGCAAAGCAAAAATGTTTTATGCCCAGGTATAGCATGGACATTCCATGTCTTGGTTGATTTAGGGGAGAAAAATCTGAAGTGAAAGAATTTTTGAGAATATGTGCATACAAACATGTATATCCAGCAATGTTCTCTTCTGGGACATGCATACCTAATTTCAATTTCACAATTCAGAGGCAGGGATGTGGCAAATCTGTGCTGTTATATGGCTAGGTCTTAGCCAGAGGTGGTGTCACAAGCTCAGCCATGCTGCCCAGCTTTACTGTAGTGAAGTACATACCTTGTTCAAGTAGGTGGCTTTGGGATACCTTCAATTCAGAGGCAGATATGAAGCAGGAAATACTTCAGCAGAATTGTTTCAGACCGACATACTTAGTAAGAAGATAGCCCTATTTCTGTTCCTCATATGCCTTTAAACCCCAGCTAAAACCAATTACGAGCTACACTGGCTTTGTATAGGAATTTATTTACTGTGTCTTAATTTATCTATTGAGTGCAGTCAGGTTAGAGTGGGAAAACATGAGGCCATGGATTCAAAATGCATGATGAATTATGAAGCTGGGTCAAAGTTCCCAAATGGGTAAACCAGCTCACACACTTTGACTTTTAGGACTGTAAAGGATTTATAACCAGGCTCAAGACCAGAGCATATCACCACAGAGATTACACTCTCCACGTGGCATCCGTCGCATGGTGTGTAGAGGAGTCCTTTCCTCTGAACATCCAGCCCAGCACCGGTGGTCAGGGTGCCAGGAGGAGCTGTGCCTCAGTGCCGACCACCTCTGAGGCAGCTTGAACTCCTTCATACGCTGCCAACATCTCCTTCTCAGTTGGAGTGTAGTTGGCTTCGGGTCTCCCTGGGTGCTCTCTGCTCCAGGTAGGACCATTCTTCCCGGCTGCAGTGTAGAGCACATTCTTTATATCTTGACCTGCCCAGACTGGCCCAAGGGCTACTGCTTGCACAATCTCCTGTTTAATCTGTTCAAAGGCCTGTTGTTGCTCAGGGCCCCATTCAAAATCATTCTTCTTTCGGGTCATGTGGTAGAGCGGGCTCACAATCTGGCTGTAGTCTGGGATGTGCATCCTCCAGAACCCCACAGCGCCCAAGAAAGACTGGGTGTCCTGTTTACTGGTTGGTGGGGACATGGCTGCTATTTTGTTAATCACATCCATTGGGATGTGACGA
>VZZY01005664.1:0-15643 GCA_013400335.1 Eurystomus gularis
ACTAAGACCCAATGGGGAAAGGTAAATGTTTTCCAAGCAAAATACAGGTTTAATTCCAAGTGCAGAGGTTTTGCCACATTCTTGCTGGTTTCAGATTGTCTGAGAGAGTTGGGCTTGTTCAGCCTGGAGAAGAGAAGGTTCCAGGGAGACCTTCTGGTGGACTTTCAGGACTTCAAGGGGGCCTATCAGAAAGAGGGGGACAGACTNCTGAGCAACCTGCTCTAGTTGCAGATGTCCCTGCTCACTGCAGGGGGGTTGGACAAGATGACCTTGGAAGGTCCCTTCCAACTCAAAGAATTATATGATTCTGTGATTCATGGCCTTGTGCTGCGTGACACTGCAGGGGAGAAAGAAGGACTGGGAGCTGTGGGGCCAGCTTCACCCAGAGGTAATTCCACTTCCAGAGATGGTACTAGTCCCTGCTGGAGCAGATATACTGGGAAAAGAGGAGAGGTCAAGTTGCAGCTCTTCCTCTGAAAGCTTCCCAATGAAGCCATATGATGTAGCAAAATCCCGTCATATACCTGCATGTACAGTGTGTGTACGTACACCTTCTACACCTACACAATATAATCTTGGCTGCATCCAGCCCCGTTCCCTCCACAGAAATCAACCTGTATATTCATTTCTTGAGGAAATCTCTGGGTATCACAAATGATTGTATTTCCATTGAAGACATTGGAGCCTCATTGAGTTCTGCCACCCTCGTTAGGTGGCACTGGAGAGCCCTTAGGATCAATCTGGATTATGACCATTGAGGTTTCAAACATGAAATCACTGAGACTCTGGCTAGATTGTTTTAGCAAAGCACTTAATTGACATTGGTTTTTACTGATTTGCATTAGAACTTCCTTTTTTTTTTTTTCTTTTGGACCAGAATATTGTGACAACAACAGCTTTGTATGTACACATGGCCTGGACCAGCCAGTCTGCCCAGTCCATGGCATGGGGTAACTGGTAATTCAGCCTCTCTCTGGAAACTGTTCCTCATCTACAGAGCATGGGGGTAGTAGCAAGGAATTCTCTTTCATGACTCACCCATTCTCTCTTTCTCGATGTCCACAATTACCTTTTAAAGATGAAAAACTGGCAGCTCTCACCTGAGCCAGGAGCACAGAGACCTTCTTAAACCTGGTGGGTCCTTTCCCCGTCCTTCTTCCCCTTGTTTCACCTGACCTGGTGGTACCCAAGCAATGAGGGTGTGCATCAAGGTTGTGGGCTCACACTTCTTCCTGCCACTTACTCTTACCACCTTTAACAACACTTGGAAGCACTTAGGAAAGGCTTAATTCTACTGGCTGGAGAGTGGTGTGGAAGTTAGCGGAGATACACACCACAGCAAGCAGAAATGTGTGCAGATATGTGGAATAGACGCCTTGGAGGAAACCATGTTGGACTTTTCCAAGCTTCCAGTTTACAAGCCTTTTCTGTGAGACTGGGGGGGAAGTTTTGTTTATGTATTTTTTCACCAACAGGTTTTGGCAGTAAAATAGGGAAGTTTGAGGAGGAAAATTATTTTCCTTTGAAAATTGTGACTGGCACAGCAAATCTTGTTGCAGAAAGTATCTTCCCCTGGCTCTCAGAGAGCTGGATTCACTGAGATTGATTATTGGGCTCCAACAAGCCAAAGTTTAAAACCAGCCTGGAAAACTCGGGTTCAAAAGGAAAAATTGCAAAATTTCACAAAAAACTTGTGCCACTTTATTCTTTTAAAAAAAAAAAAAGCTATAGAAAGCAAAACTTTGTTAAAATTAATTTTGATCATGTATTCTTCTGACTGGACATGCATCTTTTAAGTAGTCTTTCTTATGGAAAGCTTTCCAGTCAATATACCCGTAATTAGAGTTTCCCTGACCTGGAATAAGCAATCATTACAACCTTTTCTATTGTTTTTCTTTAATTATTACCAGTTGTTTCCTGTTGTGCTTGTGAACCAAGGTGGGGTCTGGCACAACCCTTTATTCTCTTCTTTCTCCTATTATTCTTATTTCACACCCAGTTAGAAATAGTTTACCTTCTCCTCCTTTATAGTCTAGGAGACCTGTTCCTCCTCCCATTAACAGCAGTCAAAAACTTGAAACCAATTTCACATGGAAAATGGTAAATTATTTCCAGGGTTCAGTGGGGACCTACTGGTCTGCAGTGACTTTGGACTCAAAGTCATCGCTGAGATGTGTCAGTTGTCACTGTCCTCCCCAGGTATTCTTCTGTATTAACATGTTGGGTTTGGCTTGCAGGAATTTGGGGATATTTTGAATCACATAATCATTTTGGTTGGAAAAGACCATTAGGATCATCAAGTCCAACCGTTCCCCCAGCACTGCCAGGTCACCACTAAACCGCATCCCTCAGCACCACATCTCCACGGCCTGGAAACCCCTCCAGGGATGGGGACTCCACCACTGCCCTGGGCAGCCTGGGACAGCCCTTCACAGCCCTTACCAGCAAAAAATTTTTCCTCATGTCCAACCTAAACCTCCCCTAGCACAACTTGAGGTCATTCCTCTTGTCCTGTCACTTGTTCCTTGGGAGAAGAGCCCAACCCCACCTGGCTCCAACCTCCTTTCAGGGAGTTGTGGAGAATGAGCAGGTCTCCCCTGAGCCTCCTTTTCTCAAGGCTCAACAGCCCCAGCTCCCTCAGCTGCTCCTCACAAGACTTGTGCTCTAGACCCTTCCCCAGCTTTGCTGCCCTTCTTTGGACATGCTCCAGCCCCTCAGTGGTGTTTGGGACATTTCCATAAAACTATCTTGGGAAACAGCACCATAAACAATGTGCTTCATTAGCATGGCACGGACATAATTGTTTCTTCAACAAGTTGGCTTTGGTGGGTTGATGAGAGCAAGCCATTTTGATGGAAACATAAATAGCACTTTTTGTGGGAAATGAAGAGTCAGTTGGGTTTGCACTCGGGTTGTGTGTAGGTGGTTGGGTGGGTGCTGCCATCCCATGGGGGAATGCAGGCTGTGGGAGTACCAGGAAAAGCAGTGGGTGGCAAGTGGTGTTCCTCTCCACTCTGGCTTGGCAGTCTCTGGATGCTGCCCAGGTTTTGCTTTACCCTTATCTGGGGCCAGACATATTGTTCTCAGCAACTTCACATACTGATTTACCCAGACACTCCTTAGAAACCCAGTAGTCAGAGGAGTTGCAGATAGTGGTTTGGGTGTGGGGATGGAAGCAGCATTTTTTTTTTTCCTACAGACCAAGAAAGCATGTAATGAAAGTTTCAAAAGTAAGGGTGCTCTGAGCATGGAGCTCTTCCAAGCCATGTCTGGGAGTGCCAGGTTGCCCCAGGCTATCTTACACTTGATTTTGCCTCATGCTTCAGAAATATTTCCCTTGTATAAACAATTTTGGTTATGATTTTGTTGGGGTTTTTTTTAATGTGCTTCTTTAAAGGAAAACCAGCACGTAACATGGAACTTGGTGCCCGGCTGCTCTGATCAGATTTACTGTATTAACAAAACATCTGTATTTCCTCGTTGTCGTAATACTCGTGGCAGAAAGGAACTAGCTTTTTAAATTAAATGCAATGTTTTACTTAATGCTCTGAGATATGCCTGCTTGATCTGGGGTAGAATCTCAAAAATGAGTTGATGCTCAGGGCACCCATTGAGGAGAAAAGCATGGACCTGTTATTTCATAGTCATAGAATGGTTTGGGTTGGAAGGGAACTCAAAGATCCTCTAGTTCCAACCCCCCTGCCATGGGCAGGGACACCTCCCACTAGACCAGGCTGCTCAAAGCCCTGTCCAACCTGGCCTTGAACACCTCCATGGATGGAGCGTCCACAGCCCCCGGGGCAACCTGTGCCAGTGTCTCACCACCCTCAGAGTGAAGACACAATGGAAGCAACCTTTTGGAGTTGCACACAGGCTGGTGAGCGGGGCTGAGCCAGGTTAGGCTGCTTGGGGCAGTGGAGGTGGCATGCTCTGCTGAACTAGGCTGCAGTGGGGTGATATCTCTCCCAGGGATGTCCTCATGGACAGAGACTGCGGAAGGGGGGTGTGGGATGGGGTAGTTGGCTGCATGGGTGCAGCTGAGGTGGCTTCCAAATCCGGGTGCCAGAGTACACTGGGCAATTGGGAGGGGCTTTCACAATCATTCATTCCTGGGACTAAACACCCAGTTTGGGGTCTTGTCACTTGGACGACACAGCGACTGGGGACTTTTGTAAGCAAACCCTCCTTTGAAGATGCCTTGTCTTCATCTTCTTGCTCGCTTGGGCCATTCATGAGCAAAATGCAATTTTTTTAGTTGAGTTACATCCAGTTCTTCTCAATAGAGAAGGTTTTCATTCCTCCCCCGCCCCCAGGTCTACCTGGTCTCAGCCAAATGGGTGTACGGTTTGCCAGGGAAGCAGAGCGTGTCGGTAGGAAAGTCACCCACAGCAGAAGCAAACCAAGCACACGGTCAGGGGTCACCAGTTACACCAGGGAAGGGCTCAACCCGCAGAGCGGAGAACAAAAAGGATGCGATAAATCTGCTTTAAGAAAAAATGAGATTAAAAAAAAATAATAACAAACAAACAAAACCCCAAACAAACCAACCCACAACAACAAAACCCCAAGTTTTTCTTTCCAGAGGACTCTGTGCGCTGGTTCAAAAAAAAAAGGAAACATGAAAAAGGTCCGGGTAAAATCAGCCGATGCCCCGCGCGTTGTTCAGACCTTGATAGTACAGGTGGATGAGGAGGGCTCTGTGCCAAATACTTTTGGTTTAGAGGGAGTGGTGGGAGTGAATTCTCCTAACCGCTCCTAGAAAGGCTTTAACTTTCCACACACAAATCAATGACAATCTCCACTCGGCTGCAGACACCCGAGGAGCGACGCTGCCGGATCCCCCCGCACAGCCAAGGCAGGCGAGGGGAGGACGAGGACTCGGCACCCGCAGCGGCGAGGCGAGCAGGTTGGATGCTGTACTTCCCACTTCCAAAATAGGTGATTTTTCATTATTTCCCCCTCCCTGCCCTTTCCAGGGCTTCCGCGGTTTATTGAGGGGAGGGAAAGGCGCTTGAATTTCATGCTGGGAGGCTAATCACGTAGAAATCTTCGGCGTGTCGTAGCGATCCTCTGCGCTAATCTATCGCCATTTACATGCGTTTTTAATTGCCGTTTGAACTCGAACCTGTGATTCTCTTTCTGATTTCCTCGCTCGGTATCTTGAATCGTTACCAAGCCTGGAGGTTTTGGCTGCGTATCAACACCTGTACGATAGAACCTCTCAATCTGTGGGGCTTTTCTTTTGGTTTGGGTTTTTGGTTTGTTTTTTTTTTGGAAGTCTGGCTTAGTTACTTGTTTGCTTGTTCGAGATAGGAAATATCAATGCAAAACCACATCTGTAACATCTCCTGCTGGGGAGGCAGAAGGGCTCTAATGAGGCAGATTATTAATATTGTTAATATGAATAGTAATAGAATATATTATTTTCTATTCTGTTATATTCCATTCTGTATTTTTAATGCTTATTAGTATTTGTGGTAAAGTCGTTTTTGTTTCGGCCGCTCTCTGCAGAAAACCTTCCGGGAAGAAACGACTCTCCTCTTAAACAGTTAAAACATCTCAGCAGCTTTAGTGCTGGCAAAGAAATCATGATTAAAGACAGGCTGGGAAGCGTGGTTGGGATGAGGCTGCTGCTTGGTGCAGGGTTAAGCTCGGCTCAAGCCGACCTGCTCCGCGCTGCCCGGGGATCGCACAGGGAAGCCAGAGGTGCTTCATCTGGAGACCCTCTGCCTGGAGTTTGGGTTTAAATCTCGGTCTGCCTCACGAACTTTTTGGCTTCTGTACTAGCAAATGGGATGCAGCAGGACAGCGTGTTATGCCCGGTTAAGCTTTAATATTTTTAACAGCTCCTTCTTGGGATTCAGTGCTGTTTCGGCAGCACAAACACCCTCTCCAGCTCCCCTGGCCCTGTGTAGGTAATTCCCAGAGCCGCGCTGCTGATAAAAACAACAGCCACGGTTTTCTTTAAGGTTGGGCTGAATGAAAACAGGAGGGGAGGAATGTTCTCAGCAGAGGAGGAACCAGCACTTGGCCATCCCGGCGCTGCTTTCCGAAGCGTGTCGGGCGGATGGAAATACTTGGTGTGGTTGTGCGGGGACCTGCGGCTTGTTCTGCCCTCAGAAAGGGGATGTGGCAGCCACCTCCTGGTCCACCCAGGTGCAGTATTTGGAGGAACAGGACTGAGGGGGACTTCCTCCTCCTTTCTGCTTAGTGGAAGTGGAATCAGATGGAGGTTTCTCCTCCCGGGAGGATTTGGAGGCTGGCAGCAGCAAAGGCAGCTGGGTCTGTCTCAGCCCTGGTGACCGGGAGCAGATGCTGTGGTCACAGCCGGCCCTTGGTGCCTTCTCCAACACCCCTCACCAAAGAGCCTTTTTCAGGCTTCTCAGCATGCATCCCTGGTGTATCCACCCCAGGACAGTCCAGCAAATAACTACTGGAAAGCTAGAGGAGGTGCTCTGCTCTCTTTCCCTGGTCTTCCAATGCCTTCCATCACTCCCACCACTGCAAAAAAGACATTTCAGGCCCGTGCTGTGGAGCGGGCAGCATTTAACACCCACTTTAAGCTTGTTTACTTCAGGTGCCAGGCAATGAGGAGTCAGACCCGGCGTGTTTGAGCACTGAGCAAGCATTAGCCATACAGACCTGGGATTTTCCAACGAGCCCGGGGCTGTCCGGCACCTAACTCACTTGGCCTCCTTTGAAATTCCTCCTCTAATTAATAAATAAGTGGCAAGTTTCACTGACATAATTTCAGAGCTATTGCTCTTAATTAAGTAGCGAGTTATTAAAACAGTTTCAAAACACCAAAGTCTTCCCTCCCTGGTTCACAGTCCCGGTCTTACTCCCATTAAGTGTCGCTGGTGGAATGGTTTTATAAACTTGGAGGTCATGAGGTAAGGTGGAGGATCTCAGACCACGTCGAGACATGGTGTTAACATCAAGTGTGTGGATGAGGCTAGCAAAGTGGGCAGTGATGGGAGGGCTCATCCCTGCCCATGTCCATGCCCCTGCTCCTGCCCATGCCTTCTTGGCAGGATGGGGATGGGAAGCAAGCATCAAGCCAGGTCCCATCTGCATGTTGGTACTTACGTATAAATACAATACATGTTATAAACATGGTCTATAAATTTATATAATATATATTGTACACTATTCTGTCAGTGTGTCGTGGTGCAGAAGGGGCAGCCAGCTACACCATGCTGCAGGTCAGGTCAGCGAGGTAGCTGCACAGTTTATTTTCCTTTGGCCGAGAGCTTTAGCAATGAATAGAGGGAGGGGATCCGGGGCTGGGATGCTTCTGCCAAGAATGATTTGGAGGCCTCTTTATATTAGTCAGAGCTTTTTTATTCCTTACTGGAAGCCTGAGAGGAGCTGCGCGCCCGATGGCAACGTTGCTCACAGGTCTGCATAATTTTCAAGTATCGCTCATGTGAGGAGCTTGGCTTAATTACAGATTTATTTCTTGCTGCTGTTGGGTTGCTCTGTTCCTCATGCCTCAAAAAGATGTCCTTGCGTGGTGGATGTGAGTGCTTTTTTGGATGGCACGGGGGGAGGATACCACATCCCAGATGTGGTAGTTTTGCAAGAGGCTCAATGTGCTTGGTGGCAGCTGCAGAAGAGGAGGAGGAGGGGGAGAGGGGGATGTCCCACGCCATGAAGACTCCATGACATCTCCAGGTGGGTCTGGCAGCCACATGGATGTTGGGACCATCCACTTTGACTTCCTGGGCAGTGGGGAGAGGCAGCAGTCCAGTGTCACTGTCCCCCACCTTGTCCTGCCTAGTAGGGAACCAGTTTGGGAAGTGCCTCCATGTTGCCTGCAGATGAGCCGGCCCAGGAGGAGGTAGGAGACCACTGTGGATTGAGATCCTGGCACCACTGGGAGGAGGTAGGGTGGAGGGATGGAGACCAGCCAGCTTCCTAACTATGCAAACAGCCCACACCCATGTTCAGTGTTTATCCCTGCCAAGCCCGTCACCATGGTATCTGGACACCTTTTGCCAAGGTGAGTTGAAGCTGATGGAGCAGATCCTCTGCCAAACCCCAGGCTCTCTAGGCATGTGTCTGGGAGGTCTCCTAGATCAGCTGGATCTTCTGGAGTTACTGCTGCTGGGATAATCCCAGTTGTTTTTGCACCCCCCACTGCTGCCTGCCCAGTCCCTGTCTGGCTCCTGTCTGTCATGAGCTCATGAGACCCTCAAAGCAGGTGCATCCTCACCTCTGCCATGGGGTTTCCTTCTGCTGTGTCATGCCATGGTGCCAGGCAGGCAATCAGAGAGGTGACTTCACATCGCCCTGTGCTGGGACTGCTGCCTTGATGCAAAACTTGACCCCTTCTCCTTGTCTGTAGCTTTGGGATGCCAGGGAGTGATCCAAAGGCTGGTGGTGCCTTCAGGAACACATGGGGTTTGGACACATCATGGGGTGAACCAGCTGGGGATCTATTATGTTCTTCTTTCTGTTCTCTATCAGTGTTCCCTGGTGGTTTGGGGCAAGTCATTCCATCTGCCACCAGGAGAGGAGAGAAGAATCATAGAATAATTGTGGTTGGAAAGGACCACCAGGATCATCAAGTCCAATCTTCATCCTAACATCTCTCTAGCCACTAGACCACAGCCTCAAGTGCTACATCTACTTGGTTTTTAAACACCTCCAGGGATGGTGACTCCACCCCCTCCCTGGGCAGCCTGTTCCAGTGCCCAACCACTCTCTCAGTAAATAATTTCTTCCTAATATCTCATCTAAACCTCCCCTGATGCAACTTGAGGCCATTTCCTCTCGTTCTATCATTAGTAATTTGGGAGAGGAGAGGAGAGGAGAGGAGGGGAGAGGAGGGGTGAGAGGGGGGCGGAGTGGAGGAGAGGAGAGAAGAGGCTGGAAAAAGGAAACAGCAGAGAGGGAAGAGAAGAAGGAAAGTATTTTTTCTGCAAGGTAGTTATCTGGAAATAAATGCAACATTTTTTAAGTCATTGTTGAGCAATTTCAAAATGGGAAATTTCCCCTCCTGCCCTACCGGCAAGTCGTTGCCCTGGCCACTTGCTGGTGGTGGGCAAGAGGAGATGAGCTACACCAGCTAATCCCTGTCTCCTGACTCCCATTTCCCTTCCAGACCTTCTCCCCAGCCTTGCAGGGATGCAGACTTCTGGTGCAGCTGCCTTCCTTGCACAGAAATAATCGGTCAGGGGGTGAAACTTGAGGCAGCCTCGGATGCATTTGGCGGCTTCTCGTTTCTTAGTGACTGCCCAGCGATTGCATTACAGCTGCTTTTATAGTCTTGCACTGAGAGACGGCACGCTAGCTGAAAGGAGACTCTGGAAGTCCACCTCAGCTGGGATTAATACCTTGATGCCACGGCTAGATGCTGGAAATATTAGAAGGGGACAGACTGCAAAAGAAGTGGGTCAGACTGGCTTTCCTTTATCATCAGGTCCTTGTGGCGTGAGCAGGTCTCTCTGCCTCTGTCTTTAGGGAGGTGTTGGGTCAGACAACCTTCTCCATGGACAGGTCCCAGCCCCTTCAAGGTGTGAGGTGGCTCTGAGAGCTGCAAGGAAACATGAGAACACTTGGGCATCTCAGGGCAAAGAAGAAGGTTGTGATTTACAGCCAGGCTCAAGCTTGGTTCACCTCTGGCAACTTCTGCCCTCTTAGTCCTGTCTGAAGAGAAATTAAAGAGATTAGCTCCTTAGTGCCTTAATTTGCCTGGATGTAGAACAAGTCAGTAGTCACCTTCCTTCGGTCTTAGTCTATTTCTGAGAGTATTTGGAGATGCTCTGGGCATAGGGTGGTGGAATGAATGCCATGTGCTTTATGGAAAGAAAATCTGGGATTTTGCACTGGTGGCTGCAGAGGAGCAGGCAGGTTGCAATATTCCAGCCTTTCCACCGTGCACGCGCACTTTCCAAACAGTTTTGTTGCAATTAATTACAGTGTAATTAAAGCAGAACGACAGTGCTAACTAAGGGCAAAATCTTGTGAAACAAATAGTGTTTGGGCTGATTTTGTAATTGCTCCAGGTTCCCCAGATACAAATTACACTGTCAGGACTCTTGATTTATAGCAGAGCGATATACGCAAAGATAACTCAGGGCAAGAGCTGCCTGTGTGGGTTGCAGGTGTGGAGGTCTATGTCCCATCAGTTCTCCTTGTGGGTGACCCATGAAGTGTGTGGTTCTCCTTGAAGTGCATGGTTCTCCTTGAAGTGTGTGGTTCTCCTTGAAGTGTAGATTCTCCCTGAAGTGTCCTATGGCCAGGAGGGCATGGGTGGCATCAGCTGTCTCCCTCTGCCTGATCCCCAAGGCTTCTCATGGGGTTTCCTCACCTGGGAGGTGGCAGTTCTGCCATCTGGGCAGAGGGACACAGCTGGCAACAAGCCACCAATGTGGACATGCTGGGCAGAGGGATCTCATCCATCAATGGTGGTCCTATGGGACAACATGGCTGATGGAGCAATTTAGCCCTTGGGTCTCAAATTTTCATGTTGCAGGAAGTCCCTATGTAGGTGAGCAGGCAGGGCTTGGCTTTGCTAAATCTCCGGCAGATTGTGCTGCCTGATCCTTCTCGGGCTATCTGGTGGGGCCATGATAAATCGTGCCAGAACGTGGTGACTCATCTGGGGAAGGCAACCTATGAAGGGAATACAAAGAGGTTGTGCCCTTATCTGCTTCTCCGAAGAGGACCAGGCATTTTGTTCTAAAGCTTTGTTTCCTCCTCCCTGGTTTCCAGCCGTCCTGGGAATACCACGCTTTGTTCTCGTGCAGGAAGTCCCTTTCCAGATTAGAGAACTGGAGCGGGTGTTTTCTCACCTTTAATTAAAAGGAGTGAAACTGTGACTTTTTAGCAAAGAAACCCTGCCTTGGAAGTGTTTGGAGGTCATTTGAGTTAATGCGTTTCAAGAAATGCAAAGAAAAACCCCAAAGTATCCAGACGTCACTGCCTGGAGTTTAAAAATAAGTGAGGTACACTTCTGAGAAAGTCACGACATCAAGTGAAAAACAAGGAGATAGATAAAATCATCAGTTCACACAACGAAATGCCTCTGTGTCCGTGTTTTACCACCGAATGCTGGGGTTTGGGCAGTGAGTCGCTGTCTGATGGTGTCCCGGTGCCAGCGTGAGCCCACTCGGTCACACCAAGGGCTCCCTGTGGGATTCAGCCACGGAGGGATAATCTCTCCACCAGCCATCACAAAACCCCGTGGTGCTCGTGAACATACTTTGCTGTGGGTCACAGGTGGCTTCCTGTTGTACCTGGAAGGCCATGGTGATTCACACCAGCATCCCGGCTGCAGCTCAGCATCTTCCCCTGGCAGGTTTTGGCGTCGGGTACCAGTGCCCTCCAACCCTCCCCCAGCACATCCCACCAGCAGCCAGGCTCCTGCTCTGAATACTAAATCCTGAGACAGAGAGAAGAACCCCGTACGCTGATTAATTTGAGCTGCTCTTATCCTGGTTTCAAAGTAATTGTCTCTCCTGTCCACAATTTTCTCTCCTTACATTTCACTGCATATTTATTAGGTTTTTGTGAGGCTATCTGCAGCCACATTAAACCAATTTACTCCTTGAAATGTCTGACCTTTGATCTGCCAGCCACTGCCTTTCGGAGCCAGAAAAAGAGCCTTTAATAACGTGTCACATGAAAGGTTTGCTGCAGAGCCTGTCACTTGCACGCCCGAACTCCAGTTAATAAAGTATCGGATGAATCAATTATTGCCTAATAATCATTACCTATATTTTTGTGCTAGACAAGGAGGGTATTTTTCCTCTCTTTTTTTCCGGTTGCTTTATAATCTCCCACTAGAGAAAACTAATAAGGCAAATACGTGTACACAGCTATTTCTCGAGCAACATCGTCAACCTTTGGAGCCAGTTCTGATCCTCACAGATGCAGGGTTTCTTTTTGCAGAGGCATTAGACTCTCTGAGTGCATCTCATTTTAGGAGTCCCTGAAGTATCCCGGTGTGCTCTGCCATGTCCTGTGTCTCCTGAGCCCCTCCAGCCATCCTCCACAGCAGGCGTAGCAGAGGAGAGGTGGGTTAGTGGGCTGCAAAGTGCTTTGCTGGGGATGTTTCGGCTGTTTTCCAGGCAAGGGAAGTGAGGCAGGGGGGTGTCATGGTTTGTCCATCACAGCAAGGTTGGAAGCAGGCACCCCAAGGACCATGCTCCTCACCATCAGCTCCCAGCACCCTCGGCACCTCCCCGTGTCCTTGTGCATCAGGGCTGGATGCTCTGGTATTATCACTGGAGGACAGGTGTCCCGCTCCAGAGGTGATGTATCACCTCCTAACCCATGGTGAGGACAAAATGGGGAGAGGACTTCTTTCAGTGGGCTGCTGGCACCACTGGCACAGCCAGCTCTCCATGCTGCAAGACTGGGCAGCTCACATCACAGTTTTGGCTGCATCCAGCCACACTGGGTATCTTTTATTTTATATTCTTACCATGTATTTGAAGGGGCCAAGATGTTATCTGTTACTGCTACAGAGCCGTCGACCTCTCAGGGGTTTGCTGAGACAAACAGAGGCAGATGTGGCCAGGCTGCTGTTGAAATAAGGACGTGGGAATGGAGTTGGTGGGATCCAGCATAGCTCCCTTGGAGTCTCTGCAGCCTCTGGGCTCAAGATGCCGCTGCACTGCACCCCAAGAAGTCATCTTTAGCATCTCGTGCTGGGTCTGAGACCCCTTGTTGTCAGGCTGCTGGCTCTCTCCACCTGGTTTGGGCTGCTTTTGTAGATGATGAAGAACATTGTTCAGCCAGAGCATCCACCAGGCCCCAGGTAGGGCTTTCCTTATGCTCTGGGGAGAAGTCTCCCTGGTGCTGCACCCAACCTCTCCCCTGGTAGGGCCATCAATCCTGCTTCTGCTGGAATCTGCAGTGAAACTGGGTTTCACGGGAGTGAAATGGGCCGCTGAAGTTTAATCACAGCAATTACAGTTTCTGTCACCTGCAAGGTTCTCCGATGCATCACTCTGAAATAACATCTTGCCCAGAAGCTCTGTTTCCCTCCCAGTGACATCCCTCCGGGGCAGGAACAGGCAGCTGTCCGGAGGGGAGCACGCCTTGGTACGGATCCATCCTGGAGGTGGCCTTGGCAACACACTTCGGCATTTATGTATTATTTATTTTCCCTGACGCTTTTCATCTCTTACTTAGTTGCTTAACAGCACCAGGCTTTCACAAAGTGACGGAGAAGGGCTGAAAAATGCAGGAGGCAACCCAGGTCTCCTCTCTCTGCTTTAATCTTGCCGGGATGACTTCTCGCTTGCCATATGGGGAGGGATGTGCTCCTGACATCCCCAGCCTGCAAAACACCGCAGCGCCAAGCAGAAGCAAAGTCTCAAGTTTCAAGGGAAGGAGAAACCATCTGCATCGCTCCCTAGCACATCTGTGCTGATTTGGCTCTGCAAGGACTTGGTTGCAAGCCTGCAGGATTCATCTTCAGAAAGGCTGGTATTAATTGCCATTGAAAAGGGAAGTGTTAAAAGCTGGGTGAAGAAGAGGTGAAGAAAAACGGGGAAGCTTGGAAATAGTATGGGCTGATAATTCTTTCTGTCACCCTTGAGAGTATTAACAATGTTGATAGTTAAAAATCATTACTGTAGGAGGCCATCTGCTAGGCTTTGCCTACCATGAATCGGGAGGGGAGGTGGAAGTAAACATCGCTGGGGAAGTTTCCAACCAAATCCCAAATTTGAGATGAGATTGAGATGGTCCTGAAGACGTTCATAAACCTGTATTTCTTATCTGCCTTAAAAAAACACATGTGCCAAACCAGATCTCATTCACTGTATTGTCAACTGCGTTTCAGATGAAGGCACCTAATCTACCTTCCAGCTTCAATACTGGCTCACACCTTGTGCCTTCATCTCTGCCTGCCCAGTGAAAAAAGTCATGACCAGGGGCACATCTTATCCAAGAGTGTTTCCAAGTTGAGCTTCAGAGGGGAAGTTAGCCTTGAATAAGAAAATGATGAGGAGAAGGACCTGTGTTTGTCCTGGCTGGGGAAAGCCATGCTACCGTATTGACTGTCAAGACCTGTTCTGGAAGACCCCATAGAGACCTTCATCTTATCCTTGGGTTTCGTAGAAATCAGCTCTTTCCTTTCACACCTTTCAGCAAGGAGAGGCGTGGCATCATGGATTGATTCTCCTTAAAATGATGCTGTCACTTTTACCTTCATCTTTTACATTCGACATCCCACAGGCATACAGGTAGGAGTATCTCAGCCAAGATGCTCCACATTATTTCCCAGCCCTAAATCTATGGATGCTCAGCATGTGGCCCTCGCCATACCCCATCCCTGTGGGTGAGGGGAAATTCAAGCCTTTTTGACCTTCAGTCTTCCTCCTTGGGAGATGAAATTAATACTCCCTGCCATACCTTGCAGGAATGCTGCTGAGATGAATTAGTTCGTAGACCAAATCTTACTCGCCTGCCTCAAACGCCGTGTAGCTAAGTCTAACATTTGCTTTTCCAGCGACCACGGGGGACTTCGGGTTGGGACAACTGGGATTTTGCCTCAACTTGGGTGGGAGCATCCCATGGACCCCGCCAGGATCTGGCCCTTGGGTGGTGAAGGACTGAGGCTATTGCAAAGATGCCGCAGATGCCTCCCTGCAGCCCTGCACCGCATAATTTCCAGGCTGGCAGTGCTGTCTCTGCAAAGGTAGATTTGGTTTCTATTAATAAGGGGATAATAGCACGGGAAACCTGGCTACAGGATGGCCCGTACCCAATTACCGCGGTCGCTGGGCTACAGCAGCTGCTTCCCTGCAATTATCCCACCGCACGCTGGTGCAGCGCAGCCCTCTGTGTTTTATTCTTAGCAACAGAGCCCTGGGCAAGGTCAGGGGGGTCCTTGCAGCCCCAGGTCCCCAGATGGGGGATGAAGGGGCTGAGATGACTACAGCAGAGCCACCTCGGTGTCACCCACCAGTGCAGGGGTTGGTGGGGGCAACGTAGGAGTGATGTCCCTCCAGCCCTGGCCATGTGGCTGGCAGCACGGCAGTGCCCTGTTTTGTCCTTGTCCCAAGCCAAGTGATGCGGGGGGGGTCTTGGTGAGCACCATGGGGCACATTGGTTGCTGGGGGGTGTGGTATTTTGGTAGTGAGGTGGGGTCCTCTGTGCTCCAAGGATGATAAAGACTGGCCTTGCTATCTCCAGTGCAATCTGGGGGAGTGGAGACTCGGCTGGCTATCACAGGATGCAGAGAAGGAGGGGGCCCTGCTGAGGCAGGACAGCCCTGCTTCTGGTCGTCAAGGACAATGAGATAACAGGAACCTGCACAGTTCTTTGTTTCTGAGAACAGGCTACCAAATCTGATAGCTGCCTTCTGCCTCGTTACCTGTGAAATGCATATTAAAGTTGATACCCCTGCTTATGCTAATAAAGATTCTAGAGATCATGCTGAACAGGTATGACCATAGCACTCATCTCGCCACCCAAACCATACTACATGTCACCTGGGGGAGGGGGGCAGCTTTGTAATTTTGGGGATAAAAAAATGGAGAGAATGATTGGCAAATGGGGAGAGAAGAACTTCAATAACCAATGGACCCATCGAGGGGCTGCGTTCTCTTCCCACACTCCACCCTCTGGGTAAGCACCGAACCTTTCACCCCTGGCGATTGGTAAGCCCAGGTGGTTG
>VZZY01005666.1:0-19113 GCA_013400335.1 Eurystomus gularis
ACTGCCAGGACCTCTCAAATATGTTTTCTTGAAAAGAAAACAATGCGTGTCTAGGTATTTCAAACAGGAGACATGTTTCCATTCAGTCCATAGAAATGTTTGTGGGTATATGTATGCTTATTTGGATTATAAAATCTTCATTCATTAGACCACTGTGACTTAAGTTGTTTTCTGTCCCTCGGAAATAGTGCATTAAGTATCTTCATTTTAGCTAATCAACATTTATTTACTTATTCATTGAAAGACAGGATGTATCTACAGGTTGGCAGAGCTGTGGATAATTTCTTATCTGTCAAATTCCAAGTCAGAATTTGCTCACATCAAGAATTCTCTTTGCAAAACTGAGCAGTGCTATCCCTGATCAGTAGCATAAACAAAAACAGGCATAAAAAGCAGACTACTTTATGCTTACTGATTGAAGGCCTTGAACCAGCTAGTCCTAATCTGGAGTTACTAGTCTCGATCTTGTACTCTTATTTTCAGTGATACAAAAATGCGAGTGAGGAGAAAGGGAGGAAGAAAAACATTTTGGGAAGTACATTATGTGTTTCAGAATTGTTGCAAAATTTCAGGAGTATGGAAAAAAGTATTGATGCTTAGTGAACCTAATAGAAGCTCTTCCATGGCCTTCATTTGGCAGTGAATCAGGGCTACTACTATTACAACTGTATGATGACTTTGAAACAACATTAGAAAAAGCATCAACCATCTGCTTTTCAGGAATACACAAAGGGCTAAACTGGCGCTGAAGGATACACTGGAAAAGTAAGTCATGGTCCACTGTGGTGAGGAGGGGAAATGAAAGGATGGATGATGGTGTCCACAGCCTTCATAAGCAGAAGAAAACAATGTGAGACAGGGGAAAATGTGGCATTCCATCAAAAATGAGATACTGGCTGGCATACAGAATGGTGGGAAAATGATCTACCTTCAAATACTGGTTGTTTCTGACTACCATAGTACTTTTGGCCTTAATCTGTTTAGAAAAAAGTAAAGCTCGTGTTAAGCAACTGTAATTCAGATGCTTCTGACAGGAAGTGTGAAGGGTAGTGACGTTTCAAAAACCCTTGATTTATGCTATATTAATGCTATAAAATTATCTTAGTCAATTGCATGGACAGAAGAAAAATAAACATGATTAAAATAGTGAGTCACAGTCAGAAATTTCAGCTGTTGAATTCAGGAGGTAGCAAGTTCCAATAATACTTTCTATAGCCATCTAGGTGTTTGCAATTTCTTTAACTATGATAACTGTCATTGATCAATATCTTAGTAGGGATAATTATAAATGATGGTCTTTTTTTGTGAGGAGTAGGTTTTGCTTCCTGCTGCTCAAGAACTGGATGTTTATTTGCCAAAAAAGAATACAAGGAATAAAAATTATTGTAGCAATTTAAATGTATGGTAAGTAAGGTGTCATTTTACCTTGAAAAAGACCCCTTATATTAATTGTAACATACTTGCGAACAGTAGATTAATAATTCCAGTCATCTGAAGCCCCCTCCAAATCTTCTGTCCCTCATCAATTGTTTGGCCAGCCCATGGTTTATAGTTTGTACACCTGAGCACCTGAGCTTGCCTGTAATGCCTTGTACTAATTCACTGGTTTGGCAAAAGTGGGCGAATTGCTGGGCTTTTCACAGGTGCAATATCCCACTTTTTTTCTTGATATATGTATCTCCTAAAGATGTAAGAAACTTCAAATTTCGTAGTCATTATTTTCTGAAAGAACAAAGGTATATTTAGAATAGATGCTGGCTTATTTGAGGACAAAACCAAAAAACTCCCAACCTTTAAAGGACTACAGTATAAAGGAATCCTTTATTACAACCCTTGATGATGCTTTTCAAGTGAGTAACTATAGCAGCAATTATCTGATTGCTGTGGAAAAATACTTCCTGTGCTAACCCATGCCATATGCAAGAGAACTGATAGAGTTAAACTCTGCCAAGTTAGAAGCAGCAGAGGTGAAAATGGTTTTGAAGGCAGCAGTGCTACAGGTGGGAGGTTGTGGGTAGGGTATGAGTCCCTGAAGTGTTAGAGCTGAATCAAGATTCACTAAATGTGAACCTTTCTACTTACTGCTTCAGTTATGTGCTTTCTCAGAGAGTGTCAGAACTCAAAGACTTGAGATCTAACCTATCACTCACAGGGTAGAAAAACTGATTAGCTCCTTCACCTATGACTCAATTTATGCAATCAAATTCATGGAGAGGGGGAGGTTTGCAAAAACACTATTGATGATTCTCAAGGTTTATTTTATGAGCCTGGAGACTGTGGCTTATTCAAAAACTGAAGAGTGATGATATGGGCTTTGTTTCTTTTTATTAAATGGAAACTTTGATTCTCCTATTTCTGGAAGGTGAACGGTGAATAGAATGTTAGAAACTATGAAACTGTTTACAGAAGGAGACCCACACATGAATGCGAATGCTCCCAGCTTGTTAAGCTTATCATAATATGACCACGGAGATTTGCAAGATGTACACTTAGGAAGGACACATTTTTTACTTAGGTTTCTTATGTAGGAACTATTGACCCTTTAAATACTAAAAATAGGTGCTGCCAGATCTGATATCTATCTTGAAGTTTGGCAGGGTGCAGGCAGGGAAGAAGAGAACTGTCTGTAGTGTTGGGAAGAGGGAGAAGCACATAGGAGGAATGATCCTTTCTCATCTCTCACTAGCTTCCCCCACTCTCCGACTGCTCTGATTGTAGAAACAGCGTGGTCTTTCTGCAGTGTTTTGTTTCCTTACTCTTCTTATTCTTTGGAGGCTGTCACCCAGGCCTTTTTCTTAATATAAGATCTAAGCAACAAAGCTGCTGTATTATGGTATGATGGTTTCCTTAAGGTCCAGTTTTCCAAAGTAAGCAATCTTAATGGTGTTTCTTTCTTGGTTTTTTTTTCTTTCCTCACCAGTTGTTCTTTCCTTCTCCTTAGAATGAGCTTTTCTTGCCTTCATAGTTGTTCTCCAAGCTTTTGACATCTCTCTTTAATCCTCCTGCCTTTTTTGTGTTTTGTTTTATTTTGTTTTGGTTTTTTTTAAGGGAATCCTGGCACCTTGACAGCAAAACCTCCCTGACATCAAACTTGGCTCCAGCCTTAAACATTTGTGGAATTTTACAGGCCCTCAGGCTATCTAATGCTGCAGCTGTGACAATGACTTTGAGTTCAGCAGGGGAACAACAACAATTTGAATACTGTTTAGGCGGTCTACGAAGAACACCACTGGATTCACTGGTGTCTGAAGCTGCCTGAAGTTGGGGAATGTGTTATTTTATGACTGTGAGGTCTTTTTGTACATAGTAGAGTAAATATATGCATACTCTGTAAGGTGATGCTTAGCCAGAACAGAAATCTCAGCTTTGTCAGCCTCTCACTGCAGGTTGGTAACTCTGACAGTATGGGCTGTTGCAGACGCTGATGAAGCAGTGAAAGATCGGGAAAGCTTGAACATTTTCCTCACTGTGGAACTGCACTCTTGGGTTTGTCCTTCATTTTTTTTTTCCAGTTTCTGGGAGTAGGAGGAAGGCAGACAAGCTTCTGGAAGAGTCCAATACCAATTTTTGCTGCGGTGCAGTGTAGTAGCACAGAGTGACACAGAAGTTTGCATGTTGTTTTGGGAATTAAAGCCCAAAATTTTAGTTCTAAGAGTGTATTCTGCAGGTATAGGTTTGTAGATGAGACACTCAACAGTGTTTGGGAGTAGTTCCGGACCTCACAAGGACAGATGAGCCCTCAGTTGAGCCCTATCCTATTAAAGATGCACAAGAAATAATGAGAAAATGGAGAAATCCCTTCCTCTTGCACCACTGCATCCCAGGCAGGGTAAGAATAGCTCTCTGTCAGCAACTCTGAAGCTTGTAGTCAAAAATAAACAGCCAATGTGGAATGTAGCATTCCTTCTTCAAAAGACACTTGTGGATCAATGAAAGAAAAACTGGCTTTGGACTCAACCCAGGCTAAAGACAAGATTAAAAAGGGCTGAGATGGAGAAAATACTCCACCCAGACCCCTGTCTTCCAAATTGATTTGCCCAATTATTTCTCTTCCTTTTTTTTGTGCCTGGATGTCACTGGAGTTAACTGACAATTGCAAGATTGTCAGCAGGTGATTTATTGAAGGAGAATGTTAGCACCTTCCTGTGTGAAAGAAATCAGCATTTTTCATGTTTATATATAGGTGATTGCTTCTTTCCTGTCTCTGACTTCTTAGGAGAACACAGTTGGTACGTTATTTAAATATAACATGAATAGCACACCAGTTACATGCTCACAACTGTTTACCTACCATGAAGTAATGAATGTTTAGATTCCACGGTGTGTTTTGGGGAGATACTACTGTTTGGTGATGCTGCTCCTAGAACATCTGTGCTGATTCTGGCAAACTGGAGGACTGATTGTCTTCTAAGTGCAAGCAAGCTCTATTTTTGGTACACCTGTATTTAGTGTACTATCTCTAGTAAACCAGGAGATAAAGAGGATGCCTAGAAATTCAGTCAAGTGTGCAAGTGTAGCAGTAAAGTCAGAGGCCATCTTAAACTGGAAATTTTCTTTAAGCAAGTGAAACTCTTTTATGGTCAAAACAGACTCCAAATGGCACAGTGGAGGTGAAAAGTACTTGATGACATGACAGACTCAAGAAGTGATGATGATGATCATTTTGTTGAGAATTTTTTTATGTCTTGATTTTTTTATCCATCTGGAATTTTTTATTTAGGGCTGAACTACAGTTCTAAGAAATTCTTGTGATAAGTGCATGTTCTCTTCTTTGTTTTCTGACCCATGATGTTAGAAAATCAAAGATAAATTTCAAGGTCTGATGGCAGAAAGGAGTGGGACTTTTAGAAGAAGAAACTTTTCTTACTGCAGGTCCAGTGAATACTAGGGGAAGGAGTACTGTAACCTCAATGTGGAAACGAGTCAGAGGAGCTCTAGATTTTTGTTTGTGTTGATCTCCTCTCTCAGACTTTTTGAAGAATGGCAAAACCATGCTAGGATGTTGAGGAAGCTTTTGTCCCGTGCCTGTATGTTCACATGTTTCTCAATACAAAACTAAATCATAGTGATTAAAAGTTGAAAGAATAGTGTGTTTTAGCTAGATATCTCAATAGTTGAAATTGTTTTGAGTGGTCTGGGGACAGTTGGGCTAAAAAGTTATTCAGGTGGAGAAGCATGTCACCACAAAGAAAGCTGGAGTAATGAGTGAAACTGTGCTGGAACCACCTTGGACTAAAGGACATGGGGAGTACAAGATGCAACATGGCCACAGCAGCCTGGTGAGCCCTCAAGAAATGAGGGTCTGAATAGGGTTTTAATGTTTAATCCAGCCCCAAGGGGACTTGGATTTTGTGAGGTTCAGTGCTTGGACACAGTGCTGTGTTGCTTTAGAGTGAACCTTTGTTGGTTTAAAGACTGGGAGTGCGAAATCTATTACATATGGCACTGCAAGTGAAAAATATGTAGGTAGGCACATTAAAAGAAAAATCTTCTGTTAATATCTTTTCAGCTAGGAAAGGTATGCATATGAGCTTTGAGTTCCTGTGTAGCCCTCTTCACACATTCAAACTCTGTTCTACATCCCATGTTTTTTCTTTAATCCATAGTTATTTTAACTCCTTTGTATCTTGGGGGGTTAGCTATGCATTTACTTGAGGGTCAGGAATATCCATGTAGATCCTTAAAGAGAGAGTTTGGGATCAAGAGGAACCTTTCAGTAAGGAGACTGAGTTACTTTTTCTAGACCTACTATGTGAATAGTTTAGCCACTTAAAGTATAGGTACTGCAAGAGACTGATCCCCCCCATCAGCACAGCTTAGTAACGACACTTGTACAGAAGTTTCATAAACTCTGATTCCTTTACTAATGGGGCTTCTGGTACTTGGTTGATAGCCCCTTAAGCAGACCCTATGGCATAATATGATCTCTAAATCCTGTTTTATTCGCAGCACTAGATTGTGCTTGGAATTGACAATTTGAATTGGGATCCTCCAAGAAAGGTGGGAAAGGACTTTTTACAAAGGCTTGTAGTGATAGGATGAGAGGTGATGGGTTCAAACTGGAGAAGGGGAGGTTTGGATTAGATGTAAGAAAGACGTTTTTCACTCAGAGGGTAGTGAGTCACTGGAATGGTTTGCTAGGGAGGTTGTAGATGCCCAAACACTGGATGTGTTCAAGACTAGGTTGGGTGTGGCTTTGAGCAACCTGGTCTAGTGGGAGGTGTCTCTGTCTGTGTCCGTGGCAGGGGGGTTGGAACTAGATGATCTTTAAGGTCCCTTCCAACCCAAACCATTCTGTGCTTCTATGTTCTCCATAACTCTAATACAGCATCAAATGACATACAATTTGATCTAGACATATAGTGTAATACATGTGTGGTGGGATGTTGATAGTTCGAGTGAAACAATGGGGAAAGGAAATGGGGAAAGCTAAACTGAGATGATAGGGAGGTTTTATTGCCTAACTTCTCTACAGAAGCTCTTTCTAGCGAGATGTTCCATAGTACTACCAATTGGAGGTTGCTAGTTTGTAGAAGGCTGTACTTCTTAAATTATAGTTTAGTGGCAATGTTACTTTAAGATATTCTTGCCTAGCTTTGCTGGCACAACTGATTGCATGGCTACATTGTGAATGGTACTGGGAAATGAAAGTTGCATTAGAAGAAGAAAGAGATGAGGAGTCTGTGTATGTGTTTCTGTGTGTACAATCTGATTTCTTTCTTTGATACAGACTGAGAGAATAAAATGTGGCAGAGGGTCCATGGAGCTGAAGAGGAACAGGGTGGAACTGTTGTTGTCACTGAACACATTGTACACAGCCATGGTCTGAGTCAGGAGAAGAATGAGGAGCTTGAAAATAGTCCTCAGAAACTGGAGCTCAGAACAACTATAGAGTTGTAATGAATATCCTTCACAAGACTACTTACAGCTTTTTTAAAATGTATTTTTATTTTCATTTAATGCAGGCAGCTGTGTGTGGTTAACCTAGCAGCAGGGTTGCAAGTATGTTAAGTACAGGCAAAAAAAAAAAGACAAGTTTGGTTGGTAGGAAACTTGCTGTAACATCTTCTCACTAAGGCGCTAGCAAAATATTCTATGGTTTATCAGGCAGATTTTTTTGTTGTTTCACTATAGGGAACTGATCTTGAGTCTTATGTCAAACAGCAATGCTGGACATCAAGGGATTCCTGTAATTGCTTATGTTGGCACATCTGTCCAGTCCCCAGCTGGCAAGCACTAGCATCCTGACCCAGTGCATTACACTGTGTCATCAAGATTCAAAGTTCTTAAATTTTTATTTAGAAAGTGAGTGGTTGTAGGAATGAGAAGCCTGTTGGTTTGTAACGGACAGCTTCCACTGCGCTCGTTATGCAGGTCTGGGAGCACTTGCATCCACGAACACCGACAAGCAGCCCTGGCACAGGCTGGCTTTTTTAAAGAAGGATCCCCAGTGCCAGCAGCTCTAAGTCTTTATCTCACATAGGGACAGATGGAAATCATTCACACATCTGAGCAGCAAAAATCTCAAAATGGACTGGGCACAGAGGCTGACATTTGGCTGGCTATTTGTTGTTTTCTTTGCTAGTTGATTTCCAAGGCAAAGTACATATTGTTAGGCATCTGCACACAGCGGGCATAAAACTATACTATGCAAAAAAAAAAAAATCAGCGCACCTGATATAACAGTAGCTTCTTCCAGTAGAAATAATTGCATGCTGTCAGCACTCCTGAACAATGCATAAACAAGACACTGATCTCTGGGAAACTTCTGACAATTCACTAGTTCAGAAGTTCAGTAGTCAGATATATCCCGGGGGTGCACATTATAGCTTGATTTGTAGCCAGCCTTTAATTTTGCATTTGAAATGAAAAAAAAATGAACTGATGGAACTGAGTGGATTCCAGTATTGCTGCCATTGACTTCAAAACACATTGCCTGTTAAAGAAACCTTGCCAAACATTACTCTGCTTTGCTTGCATGTAAACCAAGAAATAACTATTTTTTTGATTCAGTGATAATGCTTTTTAAGGGCTCATTTTTAGTGACCTGGAGTATTTAATAGGTATAACAACAAACTACAGAATTAAATTGGGGTGAAAGCTGGAAGGACCCAAGTAGAGGCAAACATAAAAGGGATGAAGGCCTCATACTCATGTTTTGTGAAAATAACTTTACTAAGTAAATAAGCGTGTCGTGTTTCAGAGCACTTGGGAGTATTTTCCAGAAATGGCTTTTGTATCCCCTGGAGCTGAAGCAGGGAAAATTGCTTAGATCAACTTTGTTGTAACATGGAACGTTTTTTTGGTACTTTGTGCTTTTCATACCTGCAGCAAAGACTTCTTAGATAGGTCAATGTCCATTACATTTTGCTTGCTAACTGCTAACGTGTCTCAGGAGAAGATAAATATATCTCTAAATTTAAAATACAGATGTATGAAAAATGGGGAAACTACATTACAGTTTTGGACCGTCTTATGACTGTCTTTTGGGGTTTTTTTTCTGTCCACTTATTTTCTTGATATGTTGAGCATGGGGGTGTGTTCTGTTCATGATAACTTATCTTTCCTAGATATTTTTTTCTTAACCAATTATTTTTCTTACACACCGGTGAGCTCTCGAACAAAGAAATTGGGCACTTGATTCCCTTAGGAAAATGATGGAACCTTACCAAGAAAGTGGTTCCTAGGCTGAGATATCTTAACATATTCTATGTGAATTATTGTTAAGTCATGTAGCTAACCTGGGGAGTAACAGCAGTTGTGGATGCTACTGATGTCAATTTATAAATGCATCATTACATGTTGTTCAAAAACACCTGATCTAAAAAAGCTATTGTGAGTAGGCAACAAAAAGCTAGGTAATTAGTTATCTAGATTTGAGTTGTGTTTATAGACTTGCTTTGGACAATATTAACCTAATTCAATGTCAATAGTATTTGCCGAATAGCTGGTATAGATGCTAAAGCATTTTGAAATTTATTAAATTATTCAATTAATGTAATGTTTCCATTGGAAATCCCTTTGGCAGAGGTTCTTAAAGGAATCCCCATAATGTTTCATTTATGCCAGAAACATCTGCCAAAGACAGCTATTGGACTATGTTGAAGACTAAGGAGACTAAGACTAGTTAACATCCTCTGGGGTGGGTCACTTTAAACCCTAGAGCATTATATAAAGAATCCCACTGATTGCAATGGATTTGAATTAGAGCCCTTAAGAATTAAAACAGAAGGATAATAGGAAGTAATTGGCTGATGATGAAAATGCCAGTAAAGAAAAAAGAGAATGAATATGATACCTGGAAATACTTCTAACCTTATTTAGAGGTACCTGTGTCCAGGGACATTGGTTCAGAATGGAAACAGTAATTTTACTAAAATCATTAGGCCTTGAAAATTAACATCTAATTTCCATCCTCTTGAAAGCTGACTCTAGTAATACATATTTTTATCTGCATCAGGATGAAATTTGACAATTCGAGCCTACTGACACTTAATCTGGAAAAAATCTTCCTTTAAGTTTGCTTGGTCTTTAACTGTGTTTCTCAGCTGCATTGTAGAGTATTGGGTGATGGTGGTTGTGGTGCAGGAGTCTGGTGTGCTTGCTCTTTGTAGAGAGTTGGGCTCCTGCAGAGGACTGCTCCCTGTCCCCCCCTTTCAAAGGGGCTCTGCACAGCAGTGAGGAGCAGCCATCCCAGTTGCTGTTGAAGCCGAGTGATTCTCACCTGCAGCAAGGTAATTTGGGTCTGCTGAATGTTTCCAGGTGTCTCACTTGGCAAAAAGAGTAAGCCAAGTTGTGTAACAGGGCTGTTTTGTTGTCTGGCAGGAAAATGAATGCCAGTTGTTTGACAGAGGTTGAAAGTGGCAGGTTTGCCTTCAATAGAAGATTCTCCACCACTTCTTTCTGGATGTACATGCTCTCAAATCTGAATCTAAGTGTCTCAAAAAAAAGTGGTTATTGGTAGACTTTCTCAAATGTGTAATTAGCATAGACAGAACTTTACTTATTAGCTGTTTCTTTTCTGTTAAAAGATGGTAAAATGTTCCTCTGAATGTCCCACATGCAGACCATTTGGCATCTATGAATTAGTGAAACCCATTTATTATATAACAATTGTAAATCATCAACGATAACTATGTCATCTAGGGCAACAGAAAAAATATGTACTTGATGTTTTATTCAGCAGGAGGTTATTATAATGGCACCTTAGTGCACAGTGAATGTAGTTCTCTTGCTCTACATAAAATTCTTATTAATTGCATTAATTAGTATATTTTTATTTTTAAAGCATAAAATGCTCCTCATTCCAGGCCCTGAGTACTTGTATATAATTTAAACTTACCATAAAATGTCATGATAGTCTGTCTACTCATTTAACTTCAATTACATAGAAATATGCATAAGCAAATGTAATAGACCCATTTCCAAAGCAGTCATAATAAAACTTCTTACCTATCATTACACTCTTCCCTAAGTACTAGAAAGAAAGTGGATAATCAAGGAAACTAGTAACTACTAATAATATTAGGGTCAGACTGAGGAAGAGTGAAGTTGCATGTCTGTCAACATCAATGTCAAAGCATCTACTGACTTTCCTGGAATCAGGATTTTAGCCTTCAGTGAATAATGCAATTAACACAAACTTTCATAAAGCTGTTAGCATCATCTGTTAAGATCTTTAGATTTCATGAGGTGCTGTTTTAAAGCTTTATTTTTTTGTAAGTTCTTCTCAAGTTCTCTTAAGTAGTTATTTTCAAGTCCTTCACTTTTGTCATTAGTCTTACAAAATTAAAAGCCACATTTGCTGATGTGGTGAACGAGGAGAGAAGGGTGATTTCAATAATTTGCGATGAAAATAATGGTCGATCCTCAGAGAGAGATAAAAAATGCTGCTCTGCATATATATATACACAAACACATATGCATAATTTTTATGTATATAGATATAATATGGATCATGTATGATATATGTAGTGATCCAGCCCCAGTTACTTCAGTTATGAAATCTTAATGACTTCATCTTCTGGATTCAGCAAGATCTAAATATCTATGAATATCCTTTTGATTTAATATCCCAAAAGATTCATTTTTAGAAATTTGAAAGGCTGGAAATAACACTAAATATCAGTGCATATAAACAAATAGACAGGTTCATAATCATATTGAATTACGCAGTACACAGTTGTTTTCCTCGAGCTAATGGTGGTATAAGTCCAGGTCTGCTGCAGATATACACATAGGAACCCCTTCCTTTGCTGAGGATTGCAATGATTAATGAAAGTATCACATCTCCAGAGAGTAGCCCTCTAGCAAACTTCTCCCTAAAGAGATCCATTAAAAGCTGGAATACAATATGCAGAAAAGATTTAAAGAATTATACTGGAAAGCCGTCTGGGATTTCAGTGTTTCCCAGAGGGCAATTTTTTGATGGCGTTAACGATCTCCTGTAGAGAAATCTGTGTCTAATCATTCTCTGTCCCTGCATGACTCTATGCAGTGTGACATATTGCAGTATATATTACTACATATGTACTCTAGGGTATTCAATAGCTGGCAAATTACTTGAGCAGGTTATTTACTTTTGCAGAAGTTATGACTACTTCTGCACTTCAGCTCCTTATGAAAGGAGTAACAGTTATTTTCCAAAGTTTTAACCTTGAGGTTATCCTGATACTTCATAGAATCATAGAATGTTAGGGGTTGGAAGGGACCTCTGGAGATCATCAAGTCCAACCCCCCTGCCAAGCAGGATCATAGAATCTAGGGCAGGTTACACAGGAACACATCCAGATGGGTCTTGAAAGTCTCCAGAGAAGGAGACTCTACAGCCTCCCTGGGGAACCTGTTCCAGTGCTCTGTAAGTAAGTGTACTTGGTGGGCTAAAGTTTACAGTATTGTAGTAATTGTAAATATGCTTTTTTGTACCCTGGTATTTGCTACCATTCATGATAAGTTAGAAAACCATAATCAGATAAATGAGTCTGAAGCAGTGATAACTTGAGCTGATCTGATTCTGGAAGTGAAAGAGAGAAAAAAATCTTGGAGGACGATGCAGGTCATAGTTAGACATCAACCCCACTGTGCTTTCCACTACCTTGCCGGACAGTGTGTATGGCAACTGGGCTGCCACAAAAATTCAGAATAATTGTCTTTCTTTCCTTTAGACCAAACAGTAAGAAAAGTACTTATCAGTAAAACATAAAAAGGCATGTCTGCCCCCACCAGCTCTTCCCTCTCTGTAGGCTATGCTTATTTGAGGGGACTAGCCTGGGAAGATGATCCCTGCAGCTGCCTTTATCATTCCTTAAGCCACCATTCATCCTGTGCAGCTTTTTGTGCTACTGATGAAGGTTTTCTACACATCCAGGTCTTGTAAATGCCTCTACAGTTTCTTACAGATACTTTCAGAAACTTTTAAATATTCCGCTGGCCCATTTTCTGTTTTGGAACAGAGAGAGGAATAAGAAGCAGATGGTTTCAATGACATTTTATTTTGTTTCTAGTTTAGTAAAGGATGAGTATCTCTGCATCCTCTCTTCAAGTCCCTTGAATCTATAGAAAGCATGCATTATAGCAACAAATAGTTTAAAATAAAACAAAAGTGTGTTAGCCGGATTTTACATACATTTTTTTAGAGCAGAAATGAAATCAATATTGCATCTGCCTGCTACTGTAAACTTCCTCTGATTTTTAAATTTTTTTAAAAATTATTTTATATACTTCTGGCTATCATTCGTCAGTGTTCTGAAACTTACAAGGAAAATATGAAGTTATTACAGAGACTGGCTTATAGTTTCTCTCACACTTTATTATAAAGTGTGACTTTCAGAATATCTGTGTGGGAGGGAATAAGGAAGGCATTTTATTTATTTCTCCTACTAGCATTTTTACCCAGTTCCTTAGGGAAAAGTTTTTTGTTTATTTTATTATTAATATGAATGAACCGAATGAATAAATTTCTCAAGTAGCTTTACATACAATTCCACTGCCGCATATCAAATATACAGAAGAGTTGAATTCATTCTTAAGCTGTGCTAGCCTTCATACAAACAGTCTAGTCTTTGTGGCATGAGAGTAAATATTGCATCCCATTTCTGGCCAAACTCATTTTAGAATTTTAAAGCAATGAAGTGAAATGGGAAAATAGCAGAATCTTTATTTTCCCACTGAAAAATCAGCTAGTTTGTTTATGGAGACATAATCCTTCTCAGATCTGTTATGCAGTCTTACTTTGGTGCAATCATAAAAGCAGTCTTATCTATGATATTTTCAGCTGTGCCTTGTTAAAGGTTTTATTCTATTAATGCCAAGCTAATCTAATAATGACTGAGCTGTATTTTCTGGAAATCATTTAGTATGTATCTTCACAGCATCTATAACATTGACTTCAAACCCTTTTCTAAGGTAATTTTTGCGTTGCAGTAGTGGGATAGGTAATTAGAACCTGCTCTAGTAAGCATTGTGTCATGCTATTTTCAATGGTGTGAGAACGATACCTGAAGGTGTAATTGCCCTTATGTTTTTATGGATTCTTTTAAGATCAAAGCTATCAATTATGAGAGCCAAAGACATTTAGACAATAAGAACAAGTGTATACATGAAGCAAAGTCAGGCAAAGGTAAATCTGAAATTGCTTCAACTTTCAAGACAAAACTTCTCACGTTTATACTAATATACTACTTAAACATTAAAAAACACCCAACCATAAAGTCATGGAGAAGGATGGTGTGTTTCTGAGATGATTATACAAAGTCAGATTGTATCTCTGAACTTCTATATCAGCTTGTATTCCTGTTAGACTTGATTTCTGACTGTACACCTAGCCAAAAATTCACCTTCTGCCTCTATAGAGTCTAGCTAGGCAAGTATAATCCCATATTATGCAATTAAAGCTTTATGTAAATTAAGCTTTATGTAAAATAAGAGGAATTAATTTGTACAAAACTCGTGATTAAGATATTTCATTTTAAGAAGAAATTAATAAAGAGGATGAATACAATCAAAAGTTTCTCTTTCCATGATAACATAATCAGACACAAAAAAGAAGAAAAAAAATCTGTCTTCCTATTTTTTGTTAAATAGCTAGTCAGTGCTGTGCATAATCTTTCCTTCCTGTGTTATGAGTATGCAGTAATAAAGAGGAGTTCTTAATCTTTACATAGTAAAAGATTTTAAAATATGAATAAATATAAAGTGGGCTTTGGCAGCATGAAATGTTGAAATACAAATTAGGGTCATTTTGTAAAAAAAAAAAGAAACAGTGTGGTTTTAGCTTATTTCAGTTTAATGATTTTTTTTGCACTTGAATGGTTTCTATTTTCAATCAAAATATAAATGAGGTTCATTATTTCTTTTTGGTAACCTGATTTCCTGGAAGTATTTACTTTAATATTCACTGTCATAATTCTAAAAATAATTTTAATTTAAGCAGTTGCTCTAAGTTTCTTATGCAGGGACTGCATAAGAATCTGCAACATAAATATGCCCATGCCATCATAAAAGTGTTTGCTTAACATTAATCCATGTTGCTCATATTAAGTTGATGTAATTATTTTTCATAATAAATCCTTCTAGTAAATTTGGCAGGGGGAGAGATTATAAATTAAACTGTTCTTCGTACCATAGCTACAAATCTCACCTAGCATACTGTATAGAGTAATTTTAGAGACTTACTCTATAATATAGTAACAGCTCTGTGAATAATGGCCACCAGCTCTCTGCACTGGGAAGCAGATCAGTCTTACAATTCATGTAGCCACGGTTGAGGGCAAGGCAGAGAAAAATACTTTTTGCTTTTTACTGTTTATGGGCAGGTGTAACAAGTCTGGTCATTCCAGGTAGTTCTCCACTGAGGCTGTTTTAGAAAGAGCTGGCTGTATAGGTGCCTCCATAAATAGTGCAGCGTTTCAAGAACCGTTAAGGTTCTCAGGGACTTGCAGTCTTATGCTATGACCAGACTAAGCCCAAAGTCCTCTCTTACAGACCATGCTTCACCCTGCTGTGCTCAATACAAAGGAGGCAGGTAGTTTAGATTCTTACTTCCTTGGCATTTTAAGTGGAAATAAATGCCTGATGCCATCTGTGGGATAAATATGATGTGAACACTGCTCATGTGGCTGTTTTATCTTCCTGAATCAATTTTTGATCTGCACAAGAAGCATAACAAAATATGTTATTTTTCATTCCAGTAGGAGAAACTCCCCTGAGTGGACTTTAAGGGCAAAACTTTAGAAAGAGTGGATTTAAATTTCAGCTTCACTCATAGGTTCATTCAAGTGTGAATGGTGGGGGAAAACTGCAGATCTAAAGACATGTCTATTAATGGTAAGGCACAGGTGCTCGGATTACTTGAATGGTAATAAATTTACATTGCAAATGTGATAAATCTGCTGCAGTTCTAATGCCACTGTAATGACTATCAGCTGCGAGCATGAAGACAGAGGAAAGCTGTTAAATGCATACTCTTAGTGCATGGAAAATGTACTCTCTCAGCAGTTTATGTACTGCTTGATATTCATTTATGAGGGCTTCTCTTCACACAGGAACTTTCATTTCTATAGAAATTTACTTTGCAATGTTTTATTTGTAAATGACACTATTTGGTTATTAAGGCTGAATACCTACTCATTAAGCTTCTTGGTAATATGAACATGTATGGGAGTTGTGCAGGGTGCTTTTTGCTCTCAGGTTACTTTCCGTCAACTCTTCCATTTTCTAGCAGAAATTCTGCACTGCAGCAAAGTCGTTGCTGACAAAGCACAAGTCAACAATACCAGTGAAATTGGGAAGCTAAGAGATGGCTGATATCTGTAGTACCAAATTCAGTGGTGCATCTTCAGATAATTATTTTGTCTTGCTTCCAATGTGTGCTGTTTAGCAATTGAGAGAAGGCAAATAAATGGTGCACAACATGCTTGAAAATCACTCCTGTGCAGTCAGTAGAGCTCAGCTAATGCAGTTTCCAAATATGTCGTGTAACGTGGTTTCCCATACTCCTGACTGACATGTTGAGTAAAGGAAGATGGGATATTACTCTTTGGATATTTTCCATGAAATTACCTGCCCCCAATGAGCACAGAGTTAGCCATCTGTGCCCCATGGGAACACAAATCCTTAGCATGTATGTGCATGTTCGGGCAGTAATGAAGTTAAGAGGCTTCTTAAATTTCCCACTCCAGTTGCAACTAAGGAAGCATCCTCCTCACCAGTAAGCCTGGATGGACTTGCAGCAGAGCTGGAAAATTGGTTAGATAATAGGGAAGTAGGAGGCTCTGGAGAAAGGTCTGCTCTGGGAAGTGGTGGTCACTCACCCCGTCTGCCAGGTTGAAAGTTTTGAGCCTAACCAGAGCACTGGCCAGGTTTGCGTGGCTTGACCTACCCCTGCCGACGGTGTGTTTGTTGTTAATATCTGTAAGGTTGAGTCTCTTAATATTTGCCTCAGAATATCTTGTTCCTAAGTCTGGATAATATTGATTCTTCTAAGATCTGGACTTTCAGAAAGGTGTGATTGCTTATCCTCTCTGGCTCGTAGAAAGAATTGTTTACATGCAGCATAGCCTAGTCTCAGACTACCAAACCAAGAAGCCTGGTTACCCTGCCTCTAAGTCCAGCAATTTATGACCAAGTATTTGTTTTAAGGCTGACCTGCTGCTTCTGCAGCTGACAAACCACACCACTATAGTAACTGATAACCGTGCAGTCTGTGTGACAGTGATGAACAGATCATACCCCAACATGCAAGTAGCTTACTGAGTTTTTTTCTTTTTTTCCAGTTCACAACAGTTATAACTTCAGAAGTTTCTATCTGCCCCGCTTGCTTTTTCCTGTGGATTTTCTGTTTGTTCTTTAACCCACAGTGCATAGAAACCAGGATTCAGGCAGTCTGCATGGAACTTTGGAGGTCAGCTGGTCAAATGCCCTGCTTGTGTCAGCCATAGTTTCTAAGTTCGATCCAATGTTGCATCTGTTTGAGTCTTGTAATACAGCATTGAATTTCAAAGCTGCTGTCCTTACACCTTCTTCCCACTCCCCTTCAAAATCCAGTTTGTGTAAGGACTAGGGATGAGATGACAGAAACATTTTTCTTACCTTCTGCAAGGTTGGCTTGCCTTGGCATCATCATGAAAGTAAGATGTTAATGGCCTTTCTCCTTCACGGGAAATGGAAGAGTTGTAAAGACATGGTATGCCAATAGCTAGAGCTTATAGTGAAATTCTTCATGTTATAGCAAATTATTTGCTTGGTGGATACATTGTATCACTCCAAAGTAAATGAAATCAGTGGTTTGAAATGCTTGTAATGTATTTCTCAAGGTATGGAAAATGAAATAGAAAAAGACAGCAACACACTTATCAACTCATTCATAGATTAGAAAAAAAAAAATCTCACTATTAATAGTGAAAGTAACTAATGCTTTGAGTATAGAAGTTATTCCTAGTTCTAAATTTCTTCCTTACTTCAAAAGGGTAATTCACTGTATTCACCCAGGCCCCATTTCTACACTGAGTAAAATAGCATTGAATGGTTTTTCTAATGTTCAGTGTTTATTAAGTCTATTAAAATCTGATGTTATTGTTTGATAGTCTTGTTTTAATAAAATCCACTTGGTTTGGACAAATTAATTTGGGAAAACTAGACAGTAATACCTTGCTAGACACTTTTGCAGGGATTTTACAGGCTAGGTTAATTAAAAATATGAGCCTATAGCTACTCCACATCTTTACCATGCCTTAAAATAACAAAGATTATAGTGCTCCAGAGTGATCTTGCTTTTTACCACCCTCAGAGGCTTCCCATAATACCCATCACAGTGTGGGCCTCAAATTTCCGTTATAAATATTTTATAACAAGGTCTGGAGTCTTTGCGATACCAGTATCTCCCTGATAGTAAAAGCTGTATTGTGTCTGAGAACACTTCATTTAGAGAAAGCTGTGCTTTCTATCTGAGAAAAATAAAATGGCACTGTGCACTTCAAAATAAGAGACCATAAAAAACCAAATAATAAACTTGTAGTTTACAGTTTGGCTAATTGAAGCTTTTTCAGCAGTACAAAAAATAATTTAAAGGTGAGGTTTGGGGAAATAGTAAGGGAAAGCGGGGGAGTGGGGGGGAGATTCCTGTCACGCTGAGAAGTCTCCATGTGAAAGTACCCCTTCCCTTGTGAGCTGCTCAGGGGCAGCGCAGGCACAAGCTCACCACCCCCCTCCATGTCCAAGTGCAGAAGTAGTTTTGTGTTTTCTCATATACTGATGTGCATGATTTGTACATTGAACTCTATTTTAAACCAAAGAACACTGTCTATACGCTTCATTTACAGTAAACACAGTGATGTGAAGCCACACTTTCAGTAGTTAAAAGTCAGACTCCTGATGTGCTGCTGAGAAGGGGTGGGTTAAGCTCTTTCCCTCTGAGATGTGGGTTAATATGATTGCCCTGAGGTCAGAACATGGTGAATGCAGAGGAGGCCGAGCACTAGGCAGGGCAATGACCATAAACCTACTGAAAATACAATTCCACAACAACGCATCTCAGTTTTGATGTTTCTGCATGGATCAAAGGATATGAAGGAAACATGGATAATTAACAGCATCACTACATCAAATTAAAATATCCATATCCTCTACTCCAGTGACAATCTAGTTTTTCTTTAAACTTTTTTAAGTGTCCCTCTCAGGGGAAAAACAATAGGATTATTCACAATTCAACATTTTTTCTTCAATACAGCCAGATATATTCCTTGAGTCTTCTGCAAAGGTTTATTACAAGAAGCCAATCAGTTGTGAAAGATTTTGGTCATTATTTGAAAATTGTCTAGATTCATTATCTATTGATTTTTTTTTAATCCCATGTTGTGGTGGGTTAACCTTGGCTGAGCGCCAGGTGCCCACCAAGCTGTTCTATCACCCCCCCCCCCTTTTTCTTTCCCCCTCCCTCAGCAGAGTAAAAAGAAAGGGGAGGAAAGTAAGATGAGAAACAAAAAGCAGTTTAATAATAATAGAGGCAAAAGCCAAGCAAATCTGTGCTCGGAAGCAAAGAAAAACAAAGATTTATCCTCTGCTTCCCATCAGTAGGCGATGGGATCAGTAGCCCCTCCCTGCGAAGCAGGGCTCCAA
>VZZY01005669.1:7158-18579 GCA_013400335.1 Eurystomus gularis
GGGGAGCGGAACTGAGCAAGCAGCTAGTGGGTGCTTAATTGCTGGCTGGGGTCAACCCACCACAGACAGTCAGAACCGAAGTCTGTATGCCAGCTCATATCCTGGCAGAGAATACAGCACATCATTTAGATCTACCCTGATATTAGTAATCATTTCCAACCTCATGACAAATATACAAATAGGAACATGCAACTGACTTCAAAGATCTCTGCAAAGACCCCTTACTCTTTTATCGAAAGCTTTTATTTTTAACTAGATCTATTATTTCTTTATTTCTAGAATATTGTTGAAGTATAGACTGCAGTGGTTGTAAATACTTCTATATCATTTATTTAAAAAAAATATTTTAGTACTTTTCCACTTGTATCTGTTGTTGTTTTGACTATGATCCAAGTAAATTCTTATTAATAAAGCTGGATTGAAAACAACAACAATGTTAGAGATGTAGTGATTGATTTTAACATTTCTGGTAGAAGAATAATATTAACAAAGATTCATTAATTTTAATTACTCCAGATTTTCATCATGGTAATTGATAGGACATTTCAGACTACAAACATTATTTCCATGCCTCAAATTTTGCTTTGTTAATTTTTACTTTTAGTTTCAGGAATGTAACCTACTGTCACATAGTAGATGATCCCTGATAACACTAAAGTTTATTTATTTGGCACAAACGGAGATTAATCACTCTATGCTTTAACTTATAAAGCCACTGTAAATTGTGTAATATTTCGCTCAATTCACTTAATGGGTTCATTGCAGTGTATGTAATCCTAGCACTCCATTTTCAGGCTTAGGTCCCTGCTTTACATCCATCTTATCTGTACAAAATAAAGTGTTTTGAAGGTTTTTGTAATCACAGCAAGTAAGGTAAAGACCACAATCTAAATTTTACCTGTCCCAATAATTTATCTTCTTCAACTCAGAATATGTTATTTCATATTGTGTTCTATCCCCTGTCATGGGAAATGAAGTCTACCTGTTAGCCTCCTAATCCTGTTGATGAGACAGATTCACCACTCTTTCCAATCTTAACCCTGTCGGTTCCTTAATCTTTATTCTCTCAGAGGAGAAAAGTTGTACTTTCAGTATTATGTTCTCCATCTCACAATCTGTATTCTCAAAATTATAGGCTATTTTCCCCTAACAGTTTTTTGGTATCATCTTTCATAGCTCAGTTTCTAAAATTCCCTTATATGTTTCATATTTTATTCTAGCATCACTATCAAGGATCAACAGACATTTAATATTTTTTTCCTGTTCTTTTTCCTCTTTCTCTTCCAGATTTTGTCATTCTGCACTTAAATTTTCCACGTTAACGTTCTCCCCCACTCACTCCTTCTAGTCCAAAGATTTGGTAACCATCTCATCCCTTTCTTTGCCTGCCAAAAAGTAACTACAAAAGTAAATTTCAAGGCACTGAAAAAGAGATGTAGAAAAAGCATCATGCATATTAATAAGCCTGAAACAATATTCTACTAACGACCTACTATTATTCCTCTACATCAAAAGGAAATACAGAATGTGAGCCTGAGAAACTGCAAAAGTGAAATTGAAAATTACATAAATACTGTCTGGCAGAAGAGAGCTCAAGAAAACAAGACAAAAGAAAAAAGAAAAAAAAACCCCACAAAGTTAGAAGCACTTACTTACAGTGGTAAGTAAAATATATCTATAAATGGGTAGCATATTTATCAGCCCTTAAATGATAGACATGCAGGGTTGCTCAGGCTATAAGCAGCCTTTGTAGGGCTTCTTATTTTCCTATACTCTTAAGAATGAGGGACGGACAAAGAGATAATGATAAATTTAGATGAATATAAGAGGATAAGATATCATTGTTCATGGAGTTAACCAAAAAGCCAAGCACCAGCACCTTATATAGGCCAAGCCATTCTACACTCAGGCTATGAAACACTACTGCATGTTACTCCACAGGAAGTTCCAGTGGATAAAGAGCATGTGCAAAAATTGTGCTCTCAGTGTGGGTGAGAGTATTGCAATCTGGTCTATGGTGTGTTAGAATATATCTGGAGCAGATTGAGGACACCACCTGTTCATGCTAACCAGAAGCTTAGCTAATAACTATAGATGATATTATCAGAGTTAATGTTAATGGAAAGTGTCAGGAATCAAAATTATCTTTGCTTGTGGGTATCTTGTAGGGTGTGTAGGTTGATGCAGGGATACTGGAATTTCTGATTGGCAAAAGTCATGATGGTCAGGGCCCCAGTACAACACAACCTGAAATCAAACAGGGTCATTGCTTTATCTGCAAAACCTATGAGATAGAATACATGTGAGATAAAAGCCTAGCAGAATACAGTGGGTCTGCAGCTCTTTGTAGAACTAAATGTGATTCTGTGGTCCCTTACACCACATGACTTTACCAAATCACACATCACTGTCTATGTTGGTTTCAGCAGTTATTTTGGTAGAAGACAAGAATGACACAATGAAGGCTTGGCTTCCATAAAATCAAATAAGAGTATTGAGCACACTGATCATACCAACTTCCACTTGCATCATAAAAAGCTGTATTTACCTGATTTTAGCTGAAATATCTTTAAACCTCATGTATTTCTTTAACTTCTTCATATCAGATTTGGAAGTAGCAAAATAGAACCAAAACTTGCAAGAACACTCTTATAACCTGAAAGGATGAAGCACCAGAAGTGGTTTTGGAGACCATATCTGAGAAATCTCCAGTGCAATTCCATAAGAGCTAGAAGTATGTTTAAAAATTAAAATTCTTTGTACTTGTTCACAAACCTTTTAGGTCCAATATAGTTCCATTTTCAGGGTGAAGTGCATTAAATAATCAAACAAAAGACAGCTCACTCAGAAATTCTAAAATCAGTGTCATCTGAAATTATTCTAAATCAAACTGTATGCTTGCATCTATACTACTTTAATAACTGTGGATTATAATAATCACACAAAAGAATGATACAGAGACATGCCATATGACTGGATGTATCATGAATATCTAAACCTGAAACAATTATGAAACCATAGACATTCATGTTTCTATGGTAAATATAACATTTCATAAAGGAGATCCACAGCTATTTATAAACTCAGAAAAACTGTGCCTTTTCTTAAGGAGAAATACAGAGCATTCCCTACTGACTCCATTAAAAGTGAGTCCCCTAAGGCACAGCAAAACTAAATATTTTTGTACAACACTTCATAGTCAGAGCTGTACAGAATGTGAAAATAGGCCTCGGGGCAGTAACACACATCACCAAATTCCCCTCTGTGAAGGCAGGCTGGAATTGTGCTTTCTGGCATACAGATAAAACAGAATGATTACTCTTCTGTTCAGAACTGAAGACATGTACTGTTTTCTTTTTTTAAAGGTGCATTCAAGATGTTGAGGTTGGTTTTATAAATGATTAGATAATGTCAGCATCAGTAATCTCATATCAAAAGAGTTTTGTTTAGATATGACAATAGAAAGGAAAACTCGATGGACATAATGTTTGTTGAGTGGTATGCAAAGAAATGCAGATCTTTGTTGTTCTATTCCTACAGTCAGCTATAAAAACAAGTCTGAAGAAGCTGCACTAACTCCAGAAGCATCATACATATTAATCATACTGAATCAGTAAGGACCTAGTCCTGCTTTTCTTTAAGAGAATGGTAAAGCTCCCATAGATTTCAGTCACAGCTCAGTGCAGGTTTTCTAAATGCAGTGAAGTGAACGGACTTTTAAGGTGAAGGAGAGATTTACTGTATCTCTTCTTATACAAAAAGTAAGACTGTTTACAAAAAATAGGTAGAGATGAGCTTATAGAAATGTCAACAAGACAGAAAAGGAATTTTGTATTTGTTGCAAAATATCTGAACAATTTACATCTCTCTGAAAATAAAGAGATGTTGTGGGTGGGATTGTTTTCTGCTTTCTTTACCAAAGAATTATCTGCTGTGCTCTGAAGTTCCTGCTTTTTTAATTTTTTATGGGTCTGATATCAGCTTGAAGTTTGTAAGCTATTGTTTGTCTAGTTTCAGGGAAAACACCAAAGGAAAGAAATAAGATGATTCTACATGGAGGGTGAACAAAATGTTACATTTGACTTAGAAGTCTCTATTTGGAGAGGAGATTCATAAGAAAACAGTCTTTAAGTACTGGTTCATTCTGACTTATGAAAAATATTGCCCCCATCTTCCTTTTCCTTCAAGTTATCAGCCTGGAAAACACAGTAATCCTGAAAAAAGCAATTCTCTTTGGGCCTGATGTCCATTTTTTTTCTTCTCCCTTTTTTTTTCTTTCTTTTTTTAGGCTTTGAATCAGACTCTCAGAGGAGGATTATCATATTACATCTGTTTGGACAACAACTTAGCTGGTTGAGTTAGGCCACTTAAGATAGCCCAAAAAACCCTTCAGTGCCTTTGAGGAGTCATATTAAATTAGGCTGCACGTGTATACATATGGGACATGGGAGAGCCTTCGAGGTCCTAACTTCGGTGTGCATGTGAGTGTCATTTTGACATGCATTCAGACTGTGGTCAAAGTGTTCATGTCTCCTCTGGTTCCACTTCAACTGACTTCCAATGGCAAAAAATGTGATACTTAGGCAGGACAGGAGTAAAAATGCTCTGCAGAAGCTTTCATTTTCTGAATGATCTGGGAAGCAGGACTATGGGGCATACTATGCAGCGCGCCTGGCTTATTGGTTAGACACATTATAAGAGCAAGTAAATTAAAGCTCTGCCCAACAAATAATTTCATTAACCCAAAAGTGTCCATAGAGAGATTAGCTTCCTATTCTCAAACACCAAACGTTGGCTGGGGAAAGTACTCAGCAGTCCCTTAAAAACCACTGGGGTCCCTAGGAAACCAAATAACTGAATCCATGTATTTCAAAAGCTTCAGATTGAAATTATACACTCCTTTTTGTCAGCTAGAATTGGGGACACCTTCATTGAGATCTGTGTGATTATTAATATATAAATATTTATGGTGTATAGCAAAGCAATCATTAAAATTTGACTTGTGGTGCTGGGAAGAGAATTGTTTAAATTTTGTGCTATTGCTGGTAATTTTTGGATTAAAAAAGCTGTCTCTAGAGATGTCAACAGACTAAAAAGGACTAAGCTCATGGGCTGTTAGAGCAGATTTTTTTAAGAAGATGAAAAAAAGAACATAAAAATGATCAAGCTGGATTGGAAAAAAAAAAACGTTAGTCTATCCATAGACTGTCTACGATAATAGACAACAGCAGATGTCAGAGACAGCTATAAGAACATGACAAGCAGTAGCGATACTTTCCCAATATAGCCTCTAGCAATTCAAGTTCAGGAATTCTAACCTAGAGTTGGCAGATTTTACCTTATTAGCTGGTGAGGAATTTTAATTCGATTAATTCATTTAACCATCCACATAAGTTTTATCATCTATAGTGTAGCACATCAAAGAGCTTCACATCTATATATTATACAGTTTGTCCTGAATCAGCTTAATTTCATGTAGGTTCTTTCTGGTTTATGAAAAGGTAGTTAAAAATATCTGTTTAGCTTTTTCATGTCCCTTAGGATTCTACAGATTTTTCTCATATTCTCTCTGTAACCATTTTTTCCAAGATAAATGCTGTAATCCCCTTAGCCACTGAAGACAGTCTGTCTGTCTGACCACCTTTGCCATCCTTGTCTGGGGAAGTAGTAGTGCAAACAGTACCCAAAATGCAGACATTCTTTTTTCTACAGTGGTAGAATGCTGCTTTCTGCTTTATTTTCTGGTTACCTTTTGTGATTCATTTTACTTTGCTGGCCCTTACAAACTCAGGTCCTTACAAAACTCAGAAATAGTGTTTTCTAATAACTTGGCACCACCACCAAACTATCAACTGATATTCCCTTTCCTTCCTTAATTTTTTTAGACTTGATATATAACAAAACTGTAAATCAAGCATTAAATTTTAAATTAAGTCAATACTGGGTTTAATATTAACTATGGGTGTGACAATCATTCATCATCCTATATTTAAGGCATGGAGGCTTTTGCAGTTGCCTTATTTGCAGGTCTGCCACATAAACTTCTTGGTAAATTATTAGTAACTTCTAGATTCATTGGCCAACTTTATCCAAATTTAACACAGATGAAAGTCTTCCAAGTAAGGATCTCTATAAGCTTGTCAGAAAATCACCATCAGAAATTCATATTCTCAAAAAAGACACTCAGAAACACAGTCACATCTGAAGTGTACTTATCATTTCGCAGAATAAAATGGTGAGTTAAAGTAATGTCTGCATTCTAATGCATGTGGTTAGTGTTCCAAAATCAACTTTAGTTGGAAGGACAAGTACAGAAGAAACATTGTGATTATTTCAAATATTTTGCAACTCATTAAACCTACTGGTCCTTTTATAAGTCCATGAAAAGACAAAACAGAAGAAGATTAAAAAAAAATGTTAAAATCTTAATGTCTGTAGTGTTGTGCCTTCAGAGCACACAAGTAATGGGAATGAATGGATGCACTGAATGCAGACCAGGCTCCTGAGTAATGAGTAATTAGTAGTAAGTTATTCTACATTAGGACCATTAGGGGATAATACCTCTCCTTAGCCCAGTTTTACTGTGGCATTTCTTTCAGATTAATTTGTTCTGTTCCTAGGAAAAAAAAAAGTAAATCAATTAAGGATGACGGAATAGATAAAAATAAAAGCCAACAACAAAACAGTAGCCACAAATGACTTCTCTGTATTCCTGTGCTAGTTGCCTTAAAGTAAGGACCAGCGTGAAGTGGAAAGTCTATGCAGCTAGAAGGCTTAGTGGAAGAGGGAAGGGAGGAAAAGAAACTGGGAGGATGACTGATTGGCTTCTTCACACAGGTTGTTAACACAGCTGTACCAAGAGACTGAGAAAGATACCCTAAACTGGGTGGATATCTCTCCTCACAGAAGCTGGAAAAAGACTATGAATCCCTGATCCATCATTTCTTCTCTCATCACCCCACATTCACTAGTCCTTTCTTTTGGAACCGTGAAAAAGCTGCAGTGCGGTGACATAACTTCATACCTTAAAATCAGCTATGAGCTACATGATTGTATCGTGGAGATACATTTTATTTTCACCTCTCAAATTTGTTACAAATCTGTTTGGACTGTTGTGGCTCCTTTTTTGACTTGTCTATGCCTGAAGCTTCCCAGGTCCTAAAACAGCAATAAAACCTCCTGGTTTTGTGTAACTGTGGACAGATTGTAAATGCTATAGTGCCTTTCTGTTGAATATCAAAGCATGAACATAAAATATGCATTTGTGATTATTATTTTCTAGTGATGGTGTCATCCTAAAGAGCCTTTCATGGCTATCATGGGATAAACTGACATATACTGTCAAAGTAATTCACAAGTTGACAAGTACTATCTCTTTTTAACCTTACCATGAATGAACAGCCAGAAAATTCATGCAGGGTTCTTTAAGACCAGAAAAATCTGGCTTAACAAGCTATGGAACATTTCCATCAAACAAGTGAGGTCTTTGTGCTAGTGCCAATGTGTCACTTCAGCTAGCCAATACCTGCCAATATGCCTTTTTTTGGAACTAGAATCTCTCTGCCCTAGACCTACTAGGACTATTTTGGGTAAATACAAAGTGTTTATGAATCATAATTGGGTACTCTAAAGGTATCTGTTGTAGACATGGATGCTCTCCACTGAGCTCTGAATTTAAATTTTAATTTCTCTCCCCTTAAATATGTATTGTTTCATTATCTACTGGAAACTAGGTTGAATACTTCACTTCCAGTAACTAATTTCTGAGTGTATGTATATGTATATATACATGTACCGTACATATCCATGCACTGTATGAATCCATATATGTATCTCAGTTCCACAACCAGGAATTACAGAAAAGAGAATAAAAAAAAAATGTATATGCAATACTGCAAATGTGCTTTTTAAAACAATTAGAAGATCAAATTCTTTAAACAAGAAGAATAAAAAAGTGTGCAAAGGAAGGCTGACATTTTCAAGTATGCCTGAGTAATTCAAAAGCTCAAGACTTATTTTCAGGAGTGGATAAATGAGATTTTGAAACTTTCAAGACTAGTTTATTGTCCCTATTATTGCTGGAGTGGAAGAAAATGAGAAATTACTGGTCTCAATGTATAACATACACAAACTAGTGTGAAACATTGTAAAAAAATGAGAGACTTCTTGTGCTACATTTCAACGACACCTTTTTATTCACTTAGGCCTCAAAATCAGAAAATTGACTTAAGCTGAATGCTCTAGCAAATAACTAGTTGCATGTGCTAGCAAATAAGGAAGCTAAAATTTCTCCTGATGTAGGTTTCATACTTTCTTTTAACGTAGGTTTTTGCTTGACCTAGTGTGGCTTTGCTATACAACTTCAGTCCTAGCTCCCTGCATTTGAATCTTAATTGAATTTGAATTTTACCTAGTGAAGATGGAGAGAGCGTGTACCATAAGTTAAAAAAAAAAAAAAGCACCTTTTCTTTTTCAAAACAGTAAGAAAGCCCATTTCATCAGTTGCAACGAATGTCTGGCCATTCTCCCTATTGAATGGTACTTGGACAAGAATAGGCAATGCCCTTCTTGTGTGACAGCCAGCTCAACAGTTTAGATGGAAGAAGTCATTAATATTGACAGTAAAGCAGGTATCTAAGTCAGAATTGGATGGAGCATCCTCCTGAGGGGCCAGCATCTCTTCTCAGAATATACAGGAAGCCAGGAAAAGTGCAATATGCCTGACATTTACATGGCTCAAGTTAGGTGAGATCAATAATTCCTGTCGATCTGCAGCAACTGGATCACTGTAGAGAAAACGTGACTCTGACGAGCTTCCTTCCCTGGTTTCCTTCATAGGTTTAGCCTAGAGCCAGTTCAGCAGCTGCATTCCAACTTTTAATGTTTGTACTGGCAGGTTTTTCATAATGGAAAGTATCTCCTATTCTGCTTTCATATTCAGATCCAGAAATCTTCCTGATTTTCTGAAACTGAAATTTAAAGTTAAGCATCAACTTGAATTACCCTAAATGTCACAGGCAGTTGAGAAAATATTAGGCAATTTGGTGTTATCTCTCTCTTCCTCTCTGTGATATCTGAAAGGACCACATTTTAGGGTATCATTTCAAGTGAATTCAGAAACGTTTATTCTTCTGGAATTATGCTGAGAGATTTCACACTCCCCTGTCACCAGAGAATGTAGAAGACTTACACTATAAACTAAAGTATGACTTCTCAAATAGTTTTTTAACACATTTGTTTATGCTCGGTAAGTCAGGGGAAGCATAAGCAAAACTTCCCTGTGTACTAAACAGGAACTGACATTAAAGGTTAATGGCTTGCTACCTATTACCTTTTCCTATACCTATCCTTTTTAAACAAAGTAATCTAAAAATATCAGCATCATTTCTTCAGAAAATGAATGTTCTTTCTTTATTCCTACTCTTTTTGGTCTATGCTTGTTTTCTTTTTCACCATGGTAGCACGCTAACATGAAGAAGGCTATCAATGACAGTCTGTGATCCATGCCACAAAAGAAACAGCATCTAGCCCATTTTATTTATGTCAGATTTGAGTGACTTACTTTGTAGACTTATTGTAAACTACTGAAAAAATCTACCCATCATACAGGATGATGCTAGGACCTCTGAACTAACTCAGCACTTTTCAGGAAATATTGTTTATTGATTCTTTTGACTCTTACATTACTATTTACAAAGTAATTGATCTCTGAGGGAATTTCAATCCTCCACAAATTCTTAAATCTTCACACTTTTTGTTATTTTTCTCACATTTTAGAGTTCCATATTCTGTAAAGAAATGATGGAATAATGAAAAATATGAATGGCATAATAATGGAATAATATTTGCTTCACAATACATACGTATCACAAGATATTTATTGATAGCTACTGACAGAAGAAGAAAAATTTTGGCACTGCTAGCTGATATTGTGATGCCTAAACCTGCTCTGAACAATACCTAGGAAATATCTATTGATTTGATAGGTCTGACAATTTAGGGATATGTGGCCCTAATTCTTCATCTAACATTTCTTTCAGAATGGAGTTATAACCAATGTAACGTGTATTTTAGTTGTGATGTAGAAAAAGCTCTGGAACCTGTATTCTCTTCCTTTTATATGCCAGCTGTACCTCTGCAAGGTGGAAAGGTGGGATTTAGTTATTATTATGATAATTTAAAATGCTACGAAAAAATACTCACTACGACAGAAACATTGCATGCTAACTTTGTTCAGAATAAAGCAAAGTTAAGGGATTAAGAATTGAATTCTGTAAACTTTATCTCTTGTAGACAAAAATCTCTTCTCTCAAAGACACAGTCTACATATGGTTGCTGCATGATAAATGTTCTCTATATGGAGAAGCGTAATAGCTTCTATTCTTAACTACTTAGAAAAATAATTATGTGATCTCGTTAAAAATTTTTGTATATCTAAATATGGAGATATCAAAGACTTATTTTAAACACAGTTGAAAGAGAAAAGCTCAAGAAGAAAATTACTTTTATATCCTTCTGGACTCAGTTCTGCACTGCCTTATGTGCCTTTAATCTATAATAGTTGGACTACAGACTTCAGTGGCAGCAAGGTAGCCTCTAACAACTTCTATCAGTTATGGAAGGGTATGGCATAGGTTTAAATCACTGCATAAAAAACCCCAAAAGTTCAGTGACTGAGTGGAAAAGCAGCTGTTGCATGTGCACTACGCTTCTTACTGAGTGAGACTTTAAGGCTGTATCTACTCAGCAAAGTGGAAAGCACACAATACTGTATGCAACTTTTCCTTCCTTTCCACTTTCTGTTTTCCAGCTATGTAGCCTATTTATAGTGGGGGCAGAAAGCACCCATGCTCTGCTAAGGCAAAGGATATGCACTTGTGTACTGAGCTTTGTCCTTCAGTGACACTTAAAACCAAGATGAAAAGTTTTCCTAAATGATGGAGCGGCTCATTCTGGAGGTCATGTCTAAGCACATGGAAGACAAGAAGGTTATCAGGAGTAGTCAGCATGGATTTACCAAGGGGAAGTCATGCTTGACTAATATAATAGCATTCTATGATGTCATGACTGAATGGGTAGATGCAGGGAGACCAGTGGATGTAATCCACCTTGACCTTTTCAAGGCGTTTGACACTGCTTCCCATAATATCCTCACAAGCAAGCTCAGGAAGCATGAGGTAGAAGAACAGATGGTGAGACAGATTAAGAACTGGCTACATGATAGAGCCCAAAGAATGGTGATCAATGGTGCCAAGTCCAGCTGGAGACCTGTAACTAGTGGAGTCCCCCAAGGATCAATGCTGGGTCCAGTCCTTTTTAACATCTTCATCAACGACCTCGATGAAGGGACAGAGTGCCTTCTCAGCAAGTTTGCTGATGATACAAAACTGGGAGGTTTGGCTGATACACCTGAAGGCTGTG